>CM063710.1:1760000-2302823 GCA_032441835.1 Slavum lentiscoides | reverse complement strand
ATCTACCTACTACTTATACTTCGATATTTGTCACTATACATAAAAATATATCTAAAGAAAAAACAGAAATCGACGTTAGAGGGAATTATTATTATAGGTACGCGGTTTCAAATAATAATGATAATAATATTATACAGGGTGTTTCTGAACTCAGTACCATAAATTCGTACACAGCACGCTCAGTGGGAGTGATCCAACGACGAAATTTTTGAAATTTTTCTTCCATCATTAAAACCTAGGTTTTTACATTTTTATTCGTAGAATTTCGATATAAATGTAAAAATAAATACACCATGATATTTCCTGCGAAATTCTCATACGAATCGATATGTCACGCATCATTTTTGCTCGTTTCTGTCCAATTTTGACACCCGCGAGACGCTCGTGACGTCCTATGTCGTCATGACGTCAGAATCGGGCAGAAATGAGCAAAAGTGACGTGACATATCGATTCGCATGAGAGTTTTGCGGGAAATATCATGGTGTATTTATTTTTACGTTTATATCAAAATTCTACGAATAAAAATGTAAAAACTTAGGTTTTAATGATGGAAACAAATTTTTTGCAAAACTTTCGTCATTGCAGGGTCACCCCACTGAGCGTGCTGTGTACGAATTTATGGTACCTACTGAGTTCAGAAACTCCCTGTATAACTATTAATATTTTCCGACAACAATATAAAATAATTATTATAACTTTTAATTTAATTTAATTACATTGATTACAATTAAATAATATAAAAATATATTATTCTAAAACAAACGGATTCACAGATAAAATATAAGAAAAAACACATGGCTGTTAGACCAGTAAAAAGGAGTAGGCAGCGAGCCACGCGGGTTTCTGAGCGGAGCTTCGGTGTAATATTATTTATTAATGCAATTCATACGATTATCTTATTTTTTGGTAGGTTTTTTGTGCCGCGCACCTACTTCAAACAACAGTTAAGAAAATAAATTTTCTTCCACAAATTTTCGAGCTGTTTTTGAAGTGTCTACGCACAATATAGGAAACTACTTTTTTTTTACTACCTACCTACTTACCTCTTTTATTACTTAATAGCCCAACATTTAATAATTGCTATATATATATATCTCAAAATTGGATGAGATTATATAATAATATACGAAGATATCAATAACTACAAAAAAAAAAAAGGTCTGTATAGTGGCCCCCGTTAAACGCGGCTCTGTATTCATGTTAGAAGAAGAATAACGATTTCTTTGTCGGCTTAGAAGTAACAGAGATATGGTAAAATTAATTAAAAATTTCATTATTTTTACCTCAATATTTTTTCTCCGTATAGGTGTACGCGAAACAACGATCACGCTGTATATTATAACATTGTTAAAAACTTAAAAAACGTATAAAACTCATACCTCCGTATGTAATATTTTCATATTATTACGCCGTTTGTATTTCGCGAAGATTTCGAGTGTTTAAATATTTCAACGAATCTATTTTAAAAATGCTGGAAACTGCAGGCAAATAATATTAATATTATTGTACCGATTATTGGTTTTTCTGTATAAAATACCCGTTAAAAATGTATTCACGAGCGATCACCACACTTACTTGTATAGAAATTCGGCCCATCAGTGAAAATATTACTTATGGCTCCTATACCGTTTGCACCGCGCTTTGCGCGTGTTGTGGATTAGTTCTGTATACGCAATAATTAATTAATATAAATTAATTGATAATAATTGCCGTTGAGCGCGTATATAATATTTATTTATAAATTACTTTTAAACAGTTCGTTCTCTTCTTGGTCTGCTTGTAATTTTCCTTTCACCCAAGGCACGAATTCTGTTTGAATTAAAAAAAAAAAAAACGATATATCAAAAGAGAGGCTGCGCAAATAGGTATAGGTATCGAAAAAGACGTACTGTCCCCGGGGGGTATCTTGGAGATTCGATCCTTTTCGTTTTTCTCGCCTTCTTTAAAATATCCAGTGTGGCGTTCCTGCAATGTACGTATATATATATAAAAGTTGATTTTTGACGCGTTTGTATTATTTTGTATAATGATGTTCGCGCATTTGTGACGATTTTTATTGAAAACACCTTTGTATACGTCGATCGAGAAAAGAATATAATATACATATATATAAAAAAAAACACTTACGATGACTTTATTCAGCTTTGCTCGTTCGTATTTCATTTTTTGCCATTCGATTTCCTCTGCCTCATACGATGAACGCAACGCAATTTCTTCTTGTATTTTTTCGTTCTTATTGTCTTGGAAATTTATCTGGATCATTGCTTGTTCAAGTGTTTCCATGAGGATCTTCCGCGCGATCGGAGCGATTTCAGCGTCTCTATCGTAGAACTAAATAGTGCGACGATAATAATATGTTTCACGTACTTTTTATACATTTGGTTCTAATATACGTAGGCGGTGGATATTGGGGGGGCTTGGCATCTCTTTACCCCTTACCCATAAGTCTGAACAATCATTTTCAAACTAAAATTTTCCACTTATTACCTAGTGGCTACTCCTACTTTATTCAAGCCATATTTCCATAGATTATAAAAATTTGAAGTTCTACTCTGTGCACATAAATATGTTATCAATGTCAACGAGATACGATAAGAATTCATGATGTTGACAGATACATTTTGTCATGATTTATTATTGTATTTATGGGTAATTAGTGTAGTGGAGGGGCTTGAATCTTCCGGGGGTACCTACTTAAGTTTCCCGAGTCCCCCTCCCCCAAAATCCGCCTATGCTAATATAGTTATCTCTATACATTGCAGTCTAACACGGAACGTCGACGAAAAACTGGCATAACGTTTTTTTATATGTAGTAAACTCCTCATATAACCGCAGGTTATTCTCTTTCATTCGCTTATACTCTTTTCTAGCCGATATCAATAATGCTTACTCGAGAAATTCCTCTCCCTCTATATGGCACTTTTTTCTGTTATATTATGTTTTATAAATCTCCACTTCCCCGTATAGCATGCAACGAGGACTTTTACGTTATAAAACCCGTTTTTTTATGTAAATAAAATATATAGAGTAGCGAGTTTTCAGTTTTAAACACATTATACGCGCGTTTTGACGAGCGATGCCAACGATATATACGTTTTATCTTCTAAGTTTTTCCACTTACATATTCGTCGTCTTGTTCCAACTGAGTGGACGCGTCCTTGCCTTCAGGAGTCCAATAGGTGTTCTCTATAATTTTAACGTAATCGGTCTGGGTATGGGTCGTAATCCAACACCAATCTGGATATTCGTACGACTGTAACAGCGATTTGTACATATAGTGTATAGTGTTATTAACAATACCTAACATACGTTTGTGTGTCGTGCCCAAGCATTGCAGAAAACGAGCGAGTTTAAAAAAATAACTACGAACGGAACGATTTTGTTTAATACGCGGGATGAGCCACCCGGGTAATACTACTCATAAGTTTGACTTGTTACGGAATACAGTTTAAAAACCTGGCTCAATACTATTTCACACATGTTTACTAAAACGATAAAAAAAGGATACCCCCTGCAGTAAACTGCATGATACAATTTGCTATTGGTGGAAATGAATGCGTGTGATATATCAATAGAGTATTCTTTCTATACACCGCGAAAAAGATACCACACGATTCGTAAAAAATCAAACATTCGTACCGTTCAGAATCTCGTGTACGGGCCTGGACAATATTCTCCTCCAACTGTGTTTATAAACGTGTAAAAAAAAACTATTAAAACTACAGAGAAAATAATAATTAGTATGGTGTATATGCGCGATATTGTTATACAGAAAATTCACAAAAACCTAAATAAATATAGGAAAAAGAAATCACGGTTTTTCTGGCTCAAAGGCCAATACGAGGCATAAAGGCATGTGTGTGTATGCGAAGCAGAAACAATAATATATGACTACTACTTCTTGGTCTTCCATTCGGATACACATCATGTCCATGCTAGGGGTCCTGAAGATTTTCTCGTACGATAATCCAAATTCATCGGGTTCGGTCTGTAGGTTTTCGTCGAACATCTCGCCCAACGAGATCTACGATTTTTTTACAAAATATATTTAAATAATAAAGTAGTAAATACAAAAGCAATTAAACAAAATAAAAATGATATGGGAGAAAAATAGAAATAAAAAATAAAATAAGTTAATACTCGCATATAATGCATTTGTAAAAATAAAAAAAATCTGCAAAGAGTTAGTATGAAAAATAAAGAAATTAATTTGTTTATTTAATAAATAAATTACTATTATTGAAATTTATTTACTACCGGTTTTGACTAAAAAAGTCATCGTTTGCGCAGGCATTAAGTGAAAAAGAAAAATACAACAACCGAGTAAAGAAATAAATACGAAAAAAAAATTACGCAGAGAAAATTATGAATATTACAATAAAAAGATAGAGTTTAAAAAATAAAAAATAAAAAACAGCGAAGAAATGATGTATAAAGTGAATTAAACTGTTAAAAAAACAACCATGTGTATTATTAATAATATACATATTGGTATTATTTTTAAATCTGTTTATATATATATAGAAATATTTTTGAATCTGTTTATTTCTTCTGAAAACTGAATTCGTATAAGTATTATGTAATGTATATTTAATATTTATAGGTCATTATCTACATTAAAAGTAATTATGGTGTGTGATTGTTTTCTAAAATATTTCATCCACAATGTTTCAATTAGGATCGGCTTTTTTTAAAAATTTTATTTGAAAAACATGTTTTATATATATATATTTTTTAAAATTTCTATTCGTCTTTTACCAATTCAAAATTCATTACAACTACATTTAAGTTCGTAAATTACAAGATAATTATTATTTGGAAATTTATTTGTTTAATTAAATTGTTATATTAGTGTATAGGTATGGAATACGATTTCAATGTTATTTAATATTTTAGCGGATTTTCCTGATAATATATTTTGGGTATTTCGTACTAAAACAATTTGTTTTATATTAATTGTTTAAATTAAAAAAATAAATATTTGCTTTAATTATTTTCTACGTATTCTCTACTGATTTATGTTAAAGAGTCTTCACAAACGCTGTATCCTTACTTCGTCCAGTTGTTCCATTTGTTCCATTTGGCCTATTTGTTCCATTTGGTCCAGATATTCCATTTGTTCCATTTGGTCCAGATATTCCATTTGTTCCAGTGTTTTCATTTGTTCCACTTGTTCTATTTGTTCCAGTTGTTCCGGTTGTTCCACTTGTTCCATTTGTTCCAGTTGTTTCATTTGTTCCACTTGTTCAAATTGTTCCAGTTGTTCCGTGTGAAATTCCAGATCTTCCGGGTGGAATTCCAGTTGTTCCGTGTAGAATTCAAGTTGTTCCGGGTGGAATTCCAGTTCTTCCGGTTTGAATTCTAGTTGTTCTGTGTTGAATTCCAGTTCTCCGAGATCGTAATCTTCGGTGTTCATCGACAGTTCCGACGGTGACTTTAACGAAACGTCCATCGGATCGTCCACAGTTTTCGTTTTGATCGTGACGAACTTTCCAGCTTTCGGTTCGCGCTCAGCGGCCGATACTTTACAAAGCTATACGAGATAAACGTACAAATTTTAAATAGTCAACAAATCGCGGACTAGGAAAAACACATCCTTACTTTTTCCGGTTTTATGTCGATTTGGATATTTTGACGACCTCTGATAAATTTTTGTCGTCCTAGATATATCTGCATTGCCGCAGTTTCTTTTTGGCTTTTTGGTTTTTGCACTCCGGCATACCAACGAGTTTCCGATTTGCGTGCAGCGGACGATTTCTTACAGAACTAAAATGTATGCGTATAAAATAAAAAAATAATAAATTCAATTTTCTCTTCGTATTTTTTTTTATATACGTTGAAAACATTACTACAAATTTTATTCAGCGCGTTGATTCCGATTTACCAAAAGGAACGCGTAAGGAAAATTAAAAAAAAACCTATTTTTTTTCTTCTCAAAATTATTTCACCGTCTTTTTTCTAATTTCTCGTAAACGGCGTTCCTTAAAAAAAAACCGTGAAAAAAATCTAATCACATCTAAACCGAGTGCTCTAACTTTTGAACGCGCACACTATTACAGTTGAATTTTCAATTATTTACGCCGGCCCAATATGTCGTTTGCGTGTTTAGCGTCATAAATAGGGATAATCGATATGAATAGTTAGTTATACGGTGTGAAACGAGATTATAGCAACGTTGTGGTCATTCATAAAATCATTTGGTGCCGCGTGTTTAAACATATATTTTACGGTTTTTTTTTTAATGGAAAATGAATAAGTCAGTCGGGCGAGAGGAGAAGATGGGAGAAAAACCTTTCACGAGTTTACAAGACATTTATTTTGGAACGAAAATTTATTAAATATACTTCTACGGCCCTCGCTGTACTAATTTTTTCCCAAACCAAGCACTGGTTATCAACACCTGTACGTCGAAACCGAATGCGTTTCGTAAGAGTTTTCTCGCAAATATTTCGCACGTTTCGCTTACTTCTTCCAGTTGTTGTAGAATGTAGTCTTGGTCAGCACTGCGATCTCCGGCACTCTGCTGCAGGTCGTCATCACGTTTCGTTCGGGCCGTGGCACGCGGCGATCCTTTACTTACCTACACGAGATTATTATACGGTTCTAGATGATATTACGAATAACAACAACGAATCGCGGGTTCATGATTACGAAAGCAATATAGACGCACTACTCACCTCGGGCCGTAACGCTTTGCCACGCCCGAAATTTGAGTTCCATTTTGGACGCTAAACATTTTAACGTTTCGTTATAAGATTGTTCCGTATTACAAAACGAAAATTCTAAGTGTTTATATAAACGTAACTCACTTCCGGCGGTTTTGAAACGTTGTTGTTTTTCAACGTTATAACATTTAAATGGGCCTTATGTTTGCTCGTACTGTGAAACAAAAAAAAAAACCGACTCGTACACATTATTATAGTTTGATCCGAGTCCTATTATAATATACAGCGTTTTATGATATGACGTTGTCACTAATTTACCATAATTCAAAATGCTTATCTGTGTAAAATCAACTTGGAAGTCGAACCTTCGAGTTTTTATAGTTGCTCAAGTCAAAATTTAATTAAAAATACAATTAATCAACTCAATTTTAACTTTTAACCCGTTAGCGTCTCGGTTGTGCGTATATAAAAAGTACAGTAAAAAACGTTCCTGTCGCACTCACTCGTTCTGAACCGGCCGATTTCTTATGGGCGTCGTTTGGCATCGTTTGGGGTACGTGTACAGCGTTTTGACGTTGTGCGCAGCAGCCGCTTCGCGTGAGTACATCATTTTGTCTACTGTTATAATAAATGATTTTTTTTTTTTATGATATAATTTAAATTTTCTTGACGTCTCGCAAGATTTTTTAAATCATACGATTTTCTTATTCAGTTATCAAACAGTTTATTTTAAAATACACTATAAACAACGCGCGCGCGCGTTAACACGGAAACGGTTATACGTTGTAGCCAGATAGTAAATAAAAAAAAAATAAATAAAAAAATAAGAGTGTTATCTTGTCTAATACAATAACCAATTAAACAACCTTTCGAAACGTAACATATTATTATTTATATAACGCGTACTGTCCGATCAGGGCCGGCATTAAGGGAAGAGGGGCACATGCTCTGTAGGGCCTCGCGATTAGAAGTTAGAAAGTTCGGCGAATTCCTAATCTGTAGGAAATAACTGGACAGATAATGTTTTCAGAAATGTAAATGAATTATCGGTAGTGTCGGTATAAAATATGGTAGACCGAGAAATAACTAAAAACGATGGTCTGATAAAAAAATCGCTTAGATTCGCAGAACTATTTACAAAAAAATATATATATATATGAAAATTAAGTATAAGGTATTAATTTTTATATAAAAATTAACAATTTATATTTGTTAAAAAAAAGCATACGTTTTTCGTTTTTTTTTTCGCACCGAACACACTTCACGTTTGATCCACTGATGTTTTTTTAAATTCAATTTATTGAAACTAACATTTAAATATATATATATATAAACGAACGCGAGTGAAACGATAGAAATCGACGAATCAATAGAGAATACAAATGTGTAAAATATACGCGAAAATCAACAAATTCTGATCAATAAATCGTTACGGAAAAAATCGTTATACGTTTTTGGTATAGGACACACGCCTAAAAATTTCGTACTAGACATTTTACTTTTCAAAATTGCACACTATTTTAGACCCTGGTGTGCGAAAATATTTTTTTATAAATTTCGATTTTATCGGACTGGCCCGTTCCCGTTCGAAGGTATACGCACACATGAGCAGTGCGCACTCTAGAACCAGTGGTCGGTAATTCTAGGCTTCTTTGCTTTCGGAACACAGTCCGGTAGATGGTGTCGTATATTTGGAAAACTATATTCCAAATTTCGACCTGACTTATGACTTCAATAATAATTATTGTAAATATTCTTATGGAAAGTGATACTTTTAAGATGTATTATAAATGTCGATTTTCAAAATCTGGTAAACATTTCTCGAGCAAAATACGCGTTTAAGTCACGCGGAGAGGTAGGTAGCTGATATTGAAAATTTACCGTCTTTGAGACGCCATATCTGATATTTCAAAGCACGGTCGGGTTAAGTGTCCTTTCCGATCGATATAGTTTTGTAACCACAATATCTATCAAATATTGTAATAAAGACGCGAGCTACGCGAAAAGCGAACACATTTCTGAGTAATAATATATTCTTCATAAACGACCAGCGTTTGAAATGAAAATCGAAAAAAGTGTTATCATTAATTCGCTTAGTTTTTTTTTTAAATAGCGTAAAAAAATTTTTTGTTTGTTGCGTAAAACCAATAGCTTCGATCAGTACCGAAGAAACTTTATATAAATATATATAAGAAAAAAAAATGTGTTCAAAATCTCGGCAGATAATCTCGGCTGGCTCGTGATAAAAAATTATCTTGTACGTTTGTATACAATGGGCAAGTGTACGAGACGTAAAAAATACTCGCTTTACCCGTTATACATACATATCATAATGAAACTGCAATAATAAGACGGAAAACGTCTGCTGCTCAATTATACGCGTCCGAATTTATTCTTGTTCGAGGTTTTCGGTAGTACCTACCTATAGAAGAAAAAAAATGTTGAAGTCGACGTTTTACGATTTTTCCATTCGATATTATTTTATTATTTTTTTTATCATACAAATGACTCGACGCGATTTTCCCTGCAACGCCCACCATTCGAAATACCCCCTTTATTATATTATGACACGCGGTCACGCGAGCGTGGGCCGACCGACGGCGGCGGCGTGGCATTTACGCATATAAATACAGACTCCGAGAGAGCCGTGTAATATAACATAAGCGATTCTCATAATATACCAAGTGTCTTATACCTATATATAAACTAACACCACGTTACGCGTGTATAATATAAATAATATATGAATACAACAAATTCATTGGCACACAGGCTCAAAGGCGTGCGCAGACGTTTGGTGACGTGGTGTGTGCTACGAAGAAAATCCTTTAATTTTTCCTTAAACGGTCCTATCACACCATCCCCTCCCCCTCCCCCCCCCCGGTCAAAAAAGGAAGAAATTCAATGTAAAATACCAGTTTATAAAAAAACAATCATATTTTGGTCACTGTTATTGTGTACAGTTCACGACATTTTTATTTTTTATAATACATTTCAATAAATCATATATATAAAAAAAAAATTAGATATATTTTGACACGTATGTATATGTTTTATGGCCGGGGTATAAATTTGTGCGACACCGAGAGCGTTACCACGACGTCATGAACCCGGCTCTACTCACCACCCGGCCAGGTCCCCCCACTCACATTGGAACGGCGATGGCAGCGCAATCTATAGATATATAGACATTTATATCTATAGATTTATATATGTCTATAGGCACGAGGAGACGAGGACTAATAGCTATAGGTAACTTTTTGTCACGTGTAAAAAATAAATGAGATATATATATATACAGTGGTGTATTGGTAAATTAATTTAAGGGTATACGCACATTTCTAAACACATAGGTTAGGTTAGATTACCAAAACAATTTTTTTGAAAAAAATTTTGTACATTTTTCATATTACACGTTTTTCACCTTTATTTGTCATATAATACGATTTTAAATTTGTAAACACTAATAAAAATACAGTGAAAAGAAAATATCTACTGAAACACAACTATACTAACCTAACCATGTGTACGTTGCTTTCTACCACACACAGAACTGCAATGGTGTGCTCTCGCTTAAAATCGTTAAAATTATAAAGGAAAATATGTAACCAACAAATTATATAAATATAAAAAAACCTGCCAATTGGTGGCGACAAGACAAATAATAATTAACTAGCGTATACCCATAATATGTTCATTTCATGGCAGGGTATATACGCAGAAAACTGAAAATAGGGATCTGGGTATATACGGCGTATACCCGCGTATACCACCCTCCAATACGCCACTGGATATATACAAGACATGTACCGATGTACATATCTGCATGCAGTGTAGATACTCCTTTTTTAAAAAATGAAGCGTATACACATTAAAACTAATATGAAAATAACTAATAAGTGTAATAAACACGTAAAACGTATTATAAATGGTAATCTGTTCTATTTGGACAGGAGTGATGCGGATGAAGTCCTGCGGTCACGCCTAATGACTCGAAAAGAAAAACGTTTAACGTTTCTCGAGGGTTTCTGTCTAAAGGGTTTTTAGTGGCGTTTTCAACGGTTCCGAGCCTGTCGGTGAGGGGAAAAAGTGTGTTTTTTTTTTTTTTACAATATCCGCGGAACGGTCGCAGCATGTGTTACGTCCGCGGTGTTTCATTGTTCGCGATCGAACGGTCGAACGGGCGAGCGAGAGAGCAAGGCGATGCTGCAGCGCGCGTGAAATCTGGTCCGAACGGAAAAATCACGTACGCGATCTCTCCAGATTTTTCCTCCCAGTTATTTACGTCGTCGCGGTGTAGCGCGCAGCATCGTGCAGCCGGCCCGGGTGTATATTTTATATAACGTATATAGAAGAACTCGTTGGCCCGCAATAACAATTACCACGGTCATCGTCGAAATACGCGCGCGCGCGTTTACCGCGGTCGCGTTTACGGTACCACCCGTTGCGATCTCGCCGGTACAATATCTCCTCCGTGTATATTGTCGACCGCGGTATTGCGACGTCCGGACGTTTTTAAGCTCTCCGCGCCGGCCCGCGTTGCTGCACTACCATAAACATTACAATAACCATAATGTCCGCGCGTTGTGTATACAGACGTTTCTATCGTTATGTTATCGTTTTTCATCCCGCCATCAATTTGGTAATGCTCAACTGCACGCCGAACCGGGGCTCGTCTCGACACAAGCACGTATAGGTACGCGCGCGTGCGGGCAAAAGAACGCCCGTAGAGAACGCGCGATGTTACGAGGTAAAAAAAAAACCGTTTCATGGAGGAAACAACCCCGCCCCGCGAAGGCCACTGATGCGGCTGTATACTTAAGACACGAAATAATAATTACACTATCGTCGCTATATACGCAAGATAACAGAGATGTTTTTGTTTTTTTTTTAAAAAATATCTTTAACCGTATAGGGGGGCCCGGTATATTTTATACCTAAAAATTAGGCTTTACAGGAAAAACTCTCAGAGGTCGTAAAATCAATCGATTTGAATTTTCTTTTTTTTTTGAACTCAAAGAGGATGTATAGCGGATCGCATTTAACTCGAATTTTTATAATATGTCTTCTGCACGGTTTGTAATTATTTAAAAAAAAATATATATTAATTTCCCGTTAAGTTTACAATATCCTATGGCTGAAAATATAATAATTAATATCACGAAATAAGTTAAAATCCGACCTATACAATTTTCTCCACTTTCGAATAATTAAAAAAAAAAAAATGATTAAAATACCTTAATTATACAATTATTTCGTTTTCCCGTGAAGTCGTTTTGGTGACGAGGTAACGCGTGGTATGCGGTTAGGCGGGTAATATAGCTCACTCACACCAATATTCATTTACACACACACACACTGTCCAGTACTGCAATATGTGATTAATTATGATTAAATTATGCTCTTTAACAAATAGCCAGCACCGGGCCCAAGTTATGAGATTAAAAAAAAAAATTATAACATTTTAAGGAATTTAATGCGTAAAAAAATAAATGCTGGTTACGTTATTGTGGTGTATAGAATTAATATATTGTAATTGTTATTTTGTGTAAAAATTTGGTGTCCAAACAGTATGACTACAGTCACACGGCTGTAATTATTTTAATAAAAATCATAGCTCGTCATCGATCGTTTTAACGACATTTTTAAAATATATATTTACAACCATAATCGGTATATACTTCAATATCAGTGGCGTATTTTAGATTTATCTCTGGGGGGGGGGATGTTAAAACATAAAAACTTTGTCCCCCGCATCTGTACAAAATAACGATTTTGTTGTTGTTGTATAATACTAGCTGATTGGGTGGTACATTATATATAATGTTTTATACTTAACGGTTTTGGTGCATTCAAATTCCGTATATTAAAATAAAAGGAGCACCAGTTTTCACTGGTGAGTTTGTGGGAGGCAGTCTGCAGTAGGATTCGACGAATTCGTAAAAAAGTTCAACCGGAAAATATAATGTCGCTTGATTTGCACACGTTCTGCAACAACAGAGTGTGTATCACAGAGATAATAACAGTTTCTTGCTCGGATTCAAACACGTCGAAAATTAGTTAGAAACCGAGTCATTCTGGGGACTTATAACGCGTTCTCGTAGCCGTTGTTCAGGTTTTCTCTGTGCAATTTTCTATATTTCCGAGCAGACTTTTGAAATTGTATAATCCTCTTGTCCCGAAACGGAAGTGCCGAAAAGAGGATCTATTCTCCTGACGCGTTCCGTTTCCTGCAGTATTTAACAGAGTCTCGGCAAAATCTGGCTGCGTTGTCGTCCGTTCCCATAAAAATTACTCGCGTAAATTCGTGGCGAGTTTTAGAATTTTAACAAAGCGTACCCACGAATTATAATTTTTTAAATAATAATTTCGTGGTTGTTTAGGTTCCGGAATATAAGATTATCGCAGAAGAAGAAGAAGAAGAAGAAGAAGAACCGGACTTCTATTATTTATTACAAAAAATAATAATTTAAATTCGGACGGTCATCCATGATGGCCGTAAGTTATTGTTCAACACCTAAAAACTACTAAAATTTTCCGCATCAGGCGCCACAAATTATAAACCTCCCTCGTGAAACACTCGCTGACCATTAGTGAAAAACAGGAATAAAATCCGTTCGGTATTTACAGCGTAGGCGTAGAACTCGCTCATTTTTTATGTACATGTATATATATACGTATATTTTTGTAAAAAAAAAAGGTTTAAAAATCCGTACAAATCATTCGCGAGAATATCGGGCAGAAGCAGCTGCAACCAGCATGCGACGCATTGTAATATAATTTATAATATACGTATACAAGTCCAGAGAGTGCGTATTTTGTCTGCTCGGCGGCGGACTGCTGCGTATCAATGATAGATTAGCACGTTCGGCGGAAACTGGTAGTTTTATACATACTTAAACGTGTCCGTGTATATATATATATATATATACCTGGCAGAGATTTTAATTTTATGTTATGCAAATGAAATAATCTGCAGAAAGAACAGGTTTGGTAGGCGATTGAAATAAATATATATAGGTAGCGATTCACACACACACACACACACACATACAATTGTCTTGCACTATATATTACATTATCCAGTCCGCGTATAAACGGTTGTCATGCGTCCGACAACGAATCGTGTGTCTTAATGAATAATAATAATTGTCTCCTATATGCAGTTTCCGACCAGTTTTCCTGCCGAAATCTCTGTGCAGCGAGAAACGCTTACGCTATACGCAGTTCGCGTAATATTAGACAATTCAATAAGAAAAAAAAAATGATCATAAACGCGTGTTTGCACGCATTGAAACGATAGTCTAGTATTATTTTATTATTCGTAATCGTGTTCGACGTTAATTGTAATAAACTGCATAATACGTGTATATTAATCTAAAACAGAGTTACTCAAACTTTTTTTGTTCCGTAGACCCCTTACAGATTTTTTTCTGTTTTTCCTTTTGACCCCCTAGTATTGAATTTTCATAAATTCATCAACGCGTTTTTGAAAGTTGAAACGGAGCTATATCCACTTGGATAGGGTTTACTGAAAAGTGAAAATTAAAAAAAAAAAAAAAAATGTTAAGTTTGTTTTCATTCATGCCGCCTACTCAATTAGTCTTTGATCGTTATCGACTTACGGTAACGACAATATTAATTATTGTTGTTCACATTGTCTTGTGGACTTCTGTGTGCAGCCTCAATTTTTGTTTTTCATTGACATAGACTCCTATGTCGCCAGAATCGACCCTTGGAGGTTGGTATAGACCACTTTCGGAACCTCTGATCTAAAACAATACGATTTACAAGTTCAAAATAAAACTCTAAAGTGCGTAACACAGCTAGTACCCGTTTGCACAGACGTACACAGATTATTTACTATTATTTCCATATTCCATATTAATATTTCTATATTATTTTCATATATATGATTTACACTTGAACAGCATCCATTAGAAATAGTGGATGCTACTGCAATACGGAAGGCAACGGGAAACCACCGTATTAACATCCCAAGTAACAGCAATCAACATGTCTTCTTCTCAAGTAAAGAGAAGAATGGAAGATGGCTGCAAACCAATCCACGGATTGAAACCATAGAGAGAGATTTCCATATTATTAGTTTTCAAAAAAAAATTACCACCGTCATACGCTAATTACGCGAGTACCTTCGTATATGACTTATTAAAAACGTAAACGATATTAAAAAAAAAAAAAAATTGAATAATTTCGGCGTTGATTTCGGAATAAATTTTATAAATAATATAATAAAAAAAGAATTCAATAATGAATAAATAATAATCGAGTAAAGTGCGATCGAAGATATGACCCCCGACAAAAAGATTACATACGCATTTTAATTTTCTCGTGAGCTGTATATATAACTTTTCTATTATATTAAATCGAATTTATCCTGTGTGTGTGTGTGTGTCTCGAAGACATTTTTTTTTTCACGTAGGAATTAATATTACGCCTTATATGTACACGTACGCACATACAGTAAGCAGAGATAAAAAAAGATACATACACACACACACACGTACGCACATACAGTAAGCAGAGATAAAAAAAAAGATACATACACACACACACACACACACACATAAATATAATAAACTTTCTGCACAAACGGCCGCTCTTTTGATCTCGAAAATTGACCCTATGGTCACGAACCACACACGTCTTCGATGTACTCGTATATGTATTATACGCGAACGAAAAATAAATAAATAAACGGAAGAATGGAAAAAAAAAAATTCTAAACAATGCAACCACGATTCATTCTTAAATCGTATTTAATAATAATAATAATAAAAAATCTCTTTTTCAATACGTCTGTATAATATGTAGTCGAGGTCCGCGGGGCCGGTATAGAATATACATTTATTTATTTTTTTTAATCGAGTTTATTCCAACTCGGAAGTACATAATATTATATTGTGTTTAAATATATAATGGTGGTATATATATATATATATTATTTCATGTGGAAATATTATGATGTACACGTTTTTTGGACGAAAAGCGAAGAAAAGCTCACTAATAGATTATCTCAGCGCCGGCGGAAGGGCAGGGCAGAAGGGGCAGCTGCCCAGGGCCCCGCTATTTGAGGGGCCCCGCACTGTTCATGGGATTTAATGATTTTTAAGCTTAAAATAGATAAATGTAAAATAGAAAAAATGACATACAAGTTCTAGGGTCCCGCGAAAAAATCTGCCCTGGGACCCGCAAAATCTCCCGCCGGCCGTGGATTATCTATTTCGTATAGGGGAGGGGCGGGGGCACGTGCCTTCCCCTCTCTTGCACAACTACGTTAGTGAGCACTGTACGCTGCAAACTACGGTGTACTGCTATTATACAAGTATACGAAATACTGTACACTAGCTGTTACAGGACGTCGCGGGTACAGGATGAGAAGAATACTATAACCCACGCGCGCGGTCGTCGAGATCGCCGCCACTGTCGTTGCCACTGCGCAGTGGCGGCGGCGGTGTGCTGGGAATCCGGTAGCCGGTTCGTGTCATTGTTTATGCAAATGCGCGAGACCACTGCAAGTGGACGACGACAACGACACCTCTACCGCCCGGCCGGCCACTCTCGTGCCGCCGCCGCCGCCGCCGCCGCCGCCTGCAGCATAGTAGTTCTCATCGAATCGCGTATATTTGTATTCGAGCAAACCGTAATAATTCACTCGGCCGTTTTATTCGCGCGAGACCGTATTTATTTATTTATTCTTTTTTTTTTCTTTTCGTGTTTTTCTCTTCTTGTTTTTTTTTCTCTTTCTTTCTTCTTCTCCTTCGTACAGTATTTTCTTATGTATTATTATTATTTTATATATATATATACTCGCCGCATTGTTCGCTATATAGACTCTACTCGCCTCTTCGCGTTTTTTCTTATTTTATATTCGCGGTATACGCGCGCGCGCCGTACATTATTTTATTATTATTTTTTTATACGTTACTTTCATCCACGCTCGCATCCCATTTTATTCGCATTTGTTTGTCTCTGGTTGTTTTTTTTTTTTTGTATTATTCGTTTTCTAGTCCTTTCTCGAGTGCGCGCGCGCGAAACGCTATAAAAGCGGAATTCTCCGCGTGCACGTACATTATACTGTTATGCCGCCGCCGCCGATATATTTACTGTGGCAGTGGCGACCAGCTACGGCCCGCCAAAGTATTAAATAAAAATTGAAAAATATTCAATAGCATAAAATCGAAAGACATTTTTTGAAAATTTTTTTTCCCTAATATAATAAATAAAGTTAAATATTTTGTGAATATTTCGAGTTTCTATATATAGCCATTATGGTTTCAAAATTACGAAGAAATAACGCAGAAATAAATTATTAATAAATAATAATAATAATAATAATAATAATAATAATAATAATAATAATAATAATAATAATAATAATAATAATAATAATAATAATAATAATAATAATAATAATAATAATAATAATAATAATAATAATAATAATAATAATAATAATAATAATAATAATAATAATAATAATAATAATAATCGACGAGCACAAAATCGTTATACAAAAGGACTATAATGATATAAGGTATACGCTGCTCGTAACGCCATCATCGTCTAACCACCGCATATAATATGATGTATATGGTATAATTATTGTTAATCGTTTCGTGTAATAGCGCGCGCAGTAATTACGAATTAAATAAATGATGTCTTCTAGAACAAAAAAAAAGAACAAGACGAAAAATCACGATAAAAACCGGTAGGTAGTAAAATTAAACGGTGTCCCTGCAGTTGAAAAAAAAATGAAATACACGACGACACTTATTTTTTTTGTCTGCAGTCTTTTAAACACTCGTTTTTCTTTTTCTTCTTTTTTTTTTTTTTACGATTTTACGTCGTATTCGTTAAAATCCTCGCTGCGAGATATATAGCTGGCTGATACTTCGCATACGAGTGTACTGCACGAGTACGAGCAGCTATAATAATAATTAGGGCAGATATTTATATGCCTTAAAAACCTATCAAATATGTATGCAGTTATGCGCTAAAAATTACCAAAATGTGCCCTTAAAATATGCTTTAAAAAAAAAATTTTTTTAAAAAACCTAAGAAAATTCGAAAATTGTATTTTATTACTATTTTTAGTTATTACAGTTAATCTCAACAAAAATATTTTACATTTTTTATAATATTATAATTTAAAATTTTCAATATGTTGAATTTAAATATTTATTTTAATTTGATTTATTGAATGGAATTGTTCACCGTCCACGAAATAAACTGTAAAATGTATAGATTACATTATTTGTCATATCTCGTATTATTAATAAATTGAAAAACCATAAAAACCAGATGAATAATATTTTATCTAAAACATTGGTAAAAAGTTATCAATTCGCCTGTTGATATTTATAAAATTATAAATTTTAAACAATTATTCTGTAATTATCGATTTTTTTTTTAGTTGAAAATGACTTTAAAATGTACAATATCCCAAAATACGCCCTAAAAATTCAAAAATGGCAAAATATGCAAAATAAAAGTTTGTTTATAGAATCGTTAGGTCGTGAAACACATTTTATTAAACTAGCTATTTTTTTGACCAACCAATAAAAATATGCAAAAGCATATAAATATCGGCCCTAATAATAACATACTGCTGTAAAAACAAAAAAAAAAAATGATAAAACGATACGTATTGATTTTGAATCGCTCGACCGGCAGTTTAATTCTTACAAAATATACACGGCACACACGCGCGCGCCGTATAAACGTCAGTATACAAAACACGAGAATAATATGACAAATGGTTTTCGTATAATATAATATATATATATATATGGAGAATAATAATAATATGATACGGTGCATGCGAACAGGTGCCGGACAAAAAAAAAAAATTATAATAATAAAAAAAAATAAAAAAAAAAAATAGTCGACGTTTCGACGTAAATACGCGCGCGTATACGACAAATTCGAACGGTTCGGGTCGACGAACGAGTTGATTTAAATATTATTATTAAATATTCCACGTCGATTTTAATCGCGTATTTCTTGCACGGGACGTTATATGGAAGTGCAGCAGTCCTCGCACGGGGGAGGGGGAGGAGGGAGGGAGGGCAGTGGCGGCGCCAGGTTATTTTCCCAGGGCGGGCCAAAGGGAGGCCAACATATATTAGGGCAGGCACAGATGCAGTCATAATATTTGATTATAACTAGGTTTTGATGTAAATTTTAATATTTAAAATTTTTATAAAATTTCAGGACGGGCCAGGGACTTTTCAGGGAGGGCAATGGCCCGCTCTTGGTGCCGTCACTGGGCGGTAGGGGGATACGGAGAAAAGGAAACTTAATCGTCTCGAATAAATTTAGTAATGTTTTAATAAATATAAAAAACAAAAAAATTGAAATACTGCAGTGTTCGTCGAAATCGCTAGGTGATCGGCGTGGTATTTTTTTTTGGTAATTATTTTTTGTTATTATTATTTTGGTCCTGCCGCGACTGTAATTAATACGAAATCTGAAATAAACGCGCGCGACTGACAGCTCAATATTTTTTTTTATTTTATTTTTCGTTTACACCGCAAAATCCAAATACGGACTCAGTTTTCCTGCGCGTACGCACGTTATTATGTAATAGATTTTTTTTTTTTTGACATTTATACGTCTTATGGCTATAGGAGGTCATTCTATGAATTTGTGCGACACCGAGAGCGTTACCATTACGTCGTGAACCCGGCTCTACTCACCACCCGGCCAGGTCCTTCCACGTCTATATACCGCCGTTACCAGTTACATTATTGGAACGGCGATGGCAGCACGATCTATATATAATATATACAATTTATTATATATAAATATTATAGGAGGGACCTGGCCGGGTGGTGAGTAGAGCCGGGTTCACGACGTCATGGTAACGCTCTCGGTGTCGCACAAATTCATAGAATGACCCCAGCCATAAGACGTATAAATATCAAAAAAAAAAATCTATTACATAATAACGTGCGTACGCGCAGGAAAACTGAGTCTGTATTTGGATTTTGCGGCGTAAACGAAAAAAAAAAAAAAATTGAGCTGTCAGTCGCGCGCGTTTATTTCAGATTTCGTATTAATTACAGTCGCGGCAGGACCCTGCGCGTGGGAACACAATATAAAATCTCGTGTGTTTGTGTGTGTGTGTGTGTAGAAAAATCCTTTTCTTTTATATATATATATATATAAGCGACACGCTTGTCTCTCTTCGGTAACCGCCGCGATAGTTGTACTGCGTATAATGTATATATATATTCTTACTATAATATATAATCACATATTTCTACTTATTATTATTTCTCTCTCTCTCTCTCTCTCTCTCTCCGTCTCTTTTGCTTCTCGACTCTAAAATACCGACGACTAGGTACTAGGTACCTATATATACGACGATAATATTATATATTATTACGGTAGTATTTAATACGGCTTGCCACTTTCCAACGTCCAAATCCGTCCGTATACTGCAGCCGCCACGCACACCGCTGCAGTACGGTTTATAATAATAATAATAATAATAATAATATTCGTACGCCGCGCGCGCGCCCGCGTCTACGGCGGACCCGCGAGTCGCGACGGGGTTTCGAAACTCCGGTCGGGCTACTACCACCCGCAGCTAACAATTAACCGCCCCGCGCTAGAAGTACGGGACACGGCGGCGAGGACCGAGAGAGGAGAGAGGAAAAAAACATAGTAGCCGCGGCCTCTCGACCGACCCGCGCGCCGTGGACAGCAGATATAGAAGTTTTTTTTTTTTTTTCTTACAAATGTTTTTTTTTTTGAGGTATTTATATTTATTATTACTCTTTTTTTCTCCTTCTGCCACGTCTCTCGGATATTGTGAGTGTGTACAGCGGTAGAGAGAGAGAGAGAGAAATAGCTGTCAATAAATAAAAAAAAAAAAAACGAGGACCCATTAAAAAAAAAACTAATTTTTAGGGGCTCGACCGCAATTTTTCAGTCTAGACGCATAAATCTAATTAAACGTATATATTTTTTTTCTTTTCTGGTTGCCCGTTTGTACGGGGGTTGGGGGTGGGGGAAATATTATTTTATTATGTATGTGCGTGCGCCGCGTGTATATTATTTTTAAAGCTAAAAGCGCGCTTGAATTTCGAATTACGTACCCGATCGTCGTGAGTAGGTTTTCATTTTTTTTTTTTTTTATATATAGTTTCTTCGCGTATTGTTAACGTTTGTTTTGTTTCCGCGGGTAAAAAGCAAGAAAAACAAGTATTATAATAGTGTATATTTTTAACATTATTGTAATGTTTTTTTTTTTTATTTTACGTTAACTTTCGTGGGGTCGTTTTTTACGTATCGTAAATTTCTTTATTAATTACTCCGTTACAGCGTTTACGTTACCGAACGAATAAGCTGTTTTTTTTTCATTATTAGTTGCTTATAAGACGTGTACGTCATGGATATTAAACAGAAAACGTTCAGAAAAAAAAAAATCGAAACGTCAAACCGTTTCACAGTCGTACTTAAGACGGCCGAATTTTCACGCGAAATACATTACAATATTATCTGTACAGAACTGTTTTAAAAAAAAAAATATATATCTTTAACTATTGAGAAGTTATGAAAAATAAATGGTGGTAAAAATTGTATTTTTAAAACGCTTATAACATTTTAGGAGAGATGCGTATGACTTATAGTTATAATTTCATTAAATAAAAAAAAACTTTTTAGGAATTAAAGACGTTGAAAAAAAAAAGACGGCTACGTTATCGTAAGTTTATTTTGCGTGAAAATTCAGTGTCTAAATTTTAGCCTTCATAGTAGCTATCTCGCGAAGCAATTATTTTGATGAAAATCATATACCACGGTGTGGTATATGCGGTTATGCGGTCATTTTACCATCAACTACGTACACTGAACATGCGAATATGGTGAAGTTTTGTTATATATTCGTGATTAATTTGTAACATTTCAAATTTATATAATATGGTGAAACCTTTAAATATACCGGACACTCTCGCGCGCCGATATCTTGTCCGCTATATTTATTGAGGGGATGCATTTTTTTTGTGGAGGAATGAAGTGTATTTTCGTACATCGATTATTTATATATCAATTAAAACTACGTATATGTATTTGGCGTATAACAATGAAATATTTTATTTTGTATTCATTATTATATATTGCAAGTGTAATTACTTGTACGATACAGGTATTTATTAATATTTTAAAATTTACGAAAAGGTAAATTTTACGTAAAAAACTAACATTTATTGAAAAAAAAAAATCAGTCATTAAATTAGTTTAATAATAATTATATAGTATAATAATGAGTAAATATATATATATGTATACATTGCAATAAAATTATATTATTATAATATAATTATACGGTAAGAATTATCAAAATCTAGCTTAATAAATTAGTGTCCGTTATTAAGAGGTTTTCCTGTGGATAAGTATATCATAATGAAAATGCCCCCGTTCCCGAAAAAAACGTCCGCTATTTAGAGGTGTCCGTTGAGGGACGTTTCACCGGTATACTACTGTAATACCGTAATCGACTATATTTTGTACCGTGTGTCGTCGATGAAAAAAATTGTTTTTCATGTAAAATTTCTACACAATTCGCTACGCGTATAAAATGTAATTATTTGGAATCATATTAGAAAAAAAAAAAATTTTTATTTCCTATAGCTCGTGTATATTTTTTTTTTTGTTATATATATAATTTTTTTACACATATATATTGAAACGACCGATTGGTCTTTATCAAAAAACATTCACAATTTTCCTACATCTAAATTAATTGACCGTAATTAATTACATATTATATGGACACATCGGTACATGCACACGCGTGTGGAGTTTAATTTTCTTTGGAATTACTCCTGCCCTTAACCCGATATCTTATCGAACCAGGTCGTATGGCTTTAGACGTTTGAGTCGTCTGACACACCTTCTGAATCGGCAAGTAATTGAATTGCTGTTGGATTGATGTATGCAGTCTTGTCTCGTGTTTGCGGGCAAACTTGATGATTTCTTTCACAACTGTAGGAAGCATCACGTCGTACCTTTCAAACCGGTGTGTAATGGTCCGAGGATCGATGTTTTTGGTATCGTTTTTAATAACTCCGACGTCGGACGTACTGGCGCGACCCCACAACAGTCGAATACCGTAAGCCCAAATCGGTTTGACGATGGCCACGTACAAAATACGATTGTCTTCTACAGATAGTTCGGAACGGCTATAGCCAATAGAGTTTGCGCGCATTTTTTCTCTGATTCGTGATCTTTTCTGGCGGACGTGGTGTTTCCAGTTTAGTCGAGTTGCGTCCCCGGGTATTTTGCCGAATTTTCTTGTGGGATTATCATTTGATTCAGCACTACGCCGGGATGCATTCGGTTTTCCGTGACGCGAAGTTTACTTTTCACCGTCGATCGTGGTAAACGGATTATTCAAATTTTTTGCATTGAAAAGCAGCGACGTCACGCGTTCGTTTTTTCACACATACGCACTCCTGTATACTGCCACCCCGCGTATACTGTACGCGTATAAAAAAAAAATTTCACTCCGGAAGTTTCTACAAGTCGCTGTAGTTATTCGACAAGTCGTTTTGGATTTTTTTCTAAAGTTCTATATAGCGTATACAATATATACTTACATGGCTTGTGCTCTCCGTACAGCAACCAATCAATCGGGCGTGTGCAATACGTCACTACCATATAAGAGCGTTATATCATATATACATTTTCTCGTTCAAGTCTTGACGGTTTCCTCTCTCTCCTCCCGCGATCCAATGGTCGTCGCAAAGTCTTTTCGGAAGTCCGTCCATCGCCGCCGCGTTTCACTCGGGTCACGTCGTCGTTGTCGTCACGCGTCGCGCGCGTACATCTCGAGGTGTCAATAATGTGCTGTTGTACGCTTGCAGCAGCAACGAAAGTATATTTCTGGGGCAAACTACGATATAAGACGTCAAATAATAATCCGATTTCTTTTTTTTTTTTGAAAGTTTCCTTTTGTCAAAAAGTTAAAACGATTTATTAATTTCGATTTTTTAAAAAAAATATAATATTTTGCAGTTCTTATATACAGATAAAATTTATTATAATGAATTTACTATAATAATTTAGTAAATTATTATAATAAAACAGCGCACTTACGATTTATTATATTTTTTTTTTATTTACTTACCAGAGACGTATTTCGCAATTTTTAGACATCCGTTTGCTGATTTAACTCGAGATATGCCAAACAATACGAGTTATAACAGATGAAGCGTAAAAAAAAAAAAAAAAACACGTCAATTTTTAGGAAAAAAATATTTTCACTCGTTATTAATGCCCCTGCGGTTTCGTCAACGTTATATTATATACTTTACACGAACATAGGCGTGACACTTTTTAATCCATTTTTTTTTTTGAACATAAAAATTAGTGTACATTGTACGAAACAGAAAATATTATAACGTTCGACTGCGATTTACGCGTATAATTAAAAATTTTAAACTATTATTTTTCTTCTTTTCTTACACTCAAAATCGTACCAATTAAGTACGAGTAATATTTATAATAATTATTATAATACGCGCGTATTGAAACGCTACGTGGTCTTAATGTACTGCACTTATACAGTCGTATAACGTTTTTTTACGCAATATATTTGAAATCTGTACGTAACGTATAATATAAAGTATATCGGAATTTCTATTTATTTATTGATTTTTTAAAACGATTTTATGTACTCATAAGAGTATACCGCGCTTATAGAGCGGTATCGTTAAAAGGTTGTTTTTGTAAAAGTCAGCAAACACTATATTAGGACGATTGTCATCGGCCTGCAGTGTCGTTATTGATGTTACACGCTTTTGCCGTTTTCTGCAGTCGACGTGTCGTGTACAAATATATTTTTTATTGTCGCGCGTGTATATCTTATACTCGCTTATGGAGTGTTAAAAAACAGACGCATAAAAAGTATACAACGACGAGACTATACGTTTAAAAACAAGGGGCACACAGAAAAGAATAATTTTAAGAAAACAATAATTTTCTTTTTTTCTACAACAATTATCGTTCTTGTCGACAAATATTTTGATTTATTCAGCACAACAATAACTCGTATAAGCGGCCAATTACTCAAAAATAACGCATTTATTTACAAAAAACGTCGCGGTATAAAATATTGCGTACGATTGTAAAATTGAAAATGTTGAACTACGACGACACTGTATAGTGTGGAATTTTGAATTGCGAAGATAAACTATTGTGTTTCTCCATTCGTATGCATTCAGTCTTAGACACGCGCGAACATCGATTCTCTTGAGTTAGAAAATGCTCGTGCCGCTTTTCGCGCGATGAAATCAAAGTTTTTGGCGCTATGTCGAACCCATATACAAATTGTGTTTCTTTTGCAAATTCTAAATCGGTTCCTGCTATGTAACCGCGTTGAGGTGTTTTCATTCCTCGAGTCGCACGCCATTTTCGTAAAAACGTTCTTTCATAGTGACAAAAAAAAAAAAAATGGAGCCAACCCCATCTGCCAATGAAATATCCCATATCGACGAGTATAATAACCAAGATGAAACGTTTATTAATGTACCGAGACGAAATGCAGGTGTAGAAAAAAAAAGAACATCGTGCATGGAACGTAAACGAAATATGACAATAAAACGGTAAAAGAAAGTAGTCACCAGATAGCGCTACGACACAACACAGAGGGCGTGGCAGAAAACACGCACACACCGCAGTCAGACGCGAATTACGTTGTTCACGCTTGACCGCCGTGACAACACTGAACGGTCCGATGGTTTCGGAGCGCTATTTATAAGCGCCTTTCTGCCACGCCCTTTATGTTGTGTCGTAGCGCTATCTGGTGACTACTTTCTTTTCCCGTTTTATTACGGTCGGTTGACGCGCTCTGTCGGTATATGCGGGTGTTTATAGTTTGACGCTGACCGATCGTACGCGCGTATGCGATCTATTATTTATTTTATTTATTACTATTATTATTAATAATATTATTTCGCGTATTTCAATGAAATGAAATGAACGTAAGGGGTCTTTATCTTTCCTCGTTGTACACTCGTTTACGCGTTCACTCGTTTATTCTACACGTTTACTATTTATTTTACACGTTTACTCGTATTTACACTTTACTCGTTTACACTGTACGACCGACCGAGTTTGTCGCCAGCTAAGCATTAAACAGTAGATCACGACCGACGATCAGCGCGCACCGTCAGAAACGGAGCACAGCCACAACATATAATTGGACCAACTTGCATGACCAGGGCCGTCTTAAGCTTTGCAGGGGCCCATGGGCACCCGGAGCTTAAGGGGCCCTTTTAATATTAATACGTTACAGCTTACAATTTAAAATTGTAATTTCGATTATTCGGGGCCCCAATTTGGCTGGGGGCCCTGGTCACGTGCCCCACGTGCCCATAAGGTAAAGACGGAAATGTGCATGACACAATAAGTCGGTGCTGTTAGGTCAGAGATATACGTAATTAAAAAATATCAAATCCCACGGTCCATCTATCGCCTCGTAACCGCCATTGGTCGATCCAAAAGCGCTAAAAACTCTTTCTACGCCAGATTTTTTCCAAATATTAGAGAAATTTTAAATTATTATTAATTAATATTAACGAAATATTAAATTCGCACGACACGGGAAATTTTCCGCATGAAAAAAAAAGAAAAAAAAAGAGAAACGTATATTTTTTTTTTTGTTTGTAAAAGCGTGTGTATGACGAATGTCGCGGGCCAGGTAAAATTATGCGGGAAAGCGGCCCGCGGCCTGTCGGCCACTCTTGGGCGCGCGACGTCACTACGATTCCGTGTACGCGCGGCCGACTCGGTGGGGGATGGGAGAGGGTGAAATAAATACATTTCGTATATTATATCTGGCGTACAAAACGCTTTTTTGTGGCGGGGGGCGGGCGACCTATTCGGGGCTGTAGGCGGCGGCGAATCCGGCGTTAGCGGCGCGCGGGCGGCCAGCACCGCCGGGTGATTAACGAGAAACGGTATCCGGGACGACGGGCGTTCGTCAGGAAGTCTGTCGACCGAGTCGAGCACCCGGAAATTTAGCGCGCGCTAAAGACGGCCGAACAAAAGGGCCGTAAAAATACGTTCCCCTAGCGCGATTTGTATAAACAGCAAAATAAAAAAAAAGAAAAAACAGAAAATATATAGCGAAACCCCGCGCGCGCGCGCGTTGTTTGCGTATACGCGCAGCAGCACTGTCCGACGACGATCAAAATCGTCCCCTTCTCGTGGGCGCGCGCGCCTGGTGTGTTTTTTTTCCGCTTTACCGGACTCGACTAATGGCCCAGTGAGGTTATAACGACTTTTTTAGGGGTTGCCCGCCCGCCGACACGCGCGCAAACTTTTTTTTTTCTTCTTATTTTTAAGATATATATATATATATATGAGTTTTTTATTGCTACGTAATGACCTACGCATGATTTATGATTTTTTTTTTTTTTTTTGTCTCTCTTTTCCCGCCGCTTTATTATTATTATTATTATTATGTATACACGCGTTATAGATAGTTTCCGATTGAAACACTCGCGGGGCTAATTTCGCAGACTGCTGCAGTGTGGGACCCTCGTCCGAGCTGTGCGGAAACTCGAGCTCGTTTCCTCTTACCCCCCCGTCCATCAGCATCTCACTCCTCTCCGAATAAACAGATATCTTAATAGATAAAACTTTTTTTTGGTGGGGGGGTGGGAGAGGGCGGGAAAAAGAGCTGAGACAAGTGCGTGTCACGTGGCCCGGTATATTGTATATAGTACGAACGGAAGCGGGGGGGGAAAAAGTGAAAAAAAAAAATGTCACACGCTAAATCGTCGTCGTGCCACGCGCGAGTAGGAAGTGTTTAGAAGTCGAATGTTAAAAAAAAAAAAAAATCACCCGGTCATACGCGACTGAGAAAAAAAACTGCTGCTGCTGGCGGAGAGAGCAAAAAAAAAATTCTTTTTTTGAATACAAATACGTTTTATTTACTATATTTATTGAAAAGACTGTAAGAACGAAGACAAAAAAAAAATCAATACACGTTTTAACTGGATATTTCAAAGCGGATTTTCGTTTTACGCCATTTGCTATAGTATACACGGACTCGTTTGAACTTCAAAGCCGATCGACGCACACGATTCTATTTGTGCGAGATGCGGCCAAGTGCATAGGCGGATCTACGGAGTGTGCCGAGTATGCCAATAGGCACACCCTAATGTAAAAAAAAAAAAAATAAATTAATAACAATTAATATGTTAAACAAGTGTTGGACACTTAAAATATTTTAACTTTAGTGTATGGAAGAAAAAAAGTGCATAAGGCGGGTGAATTTGTTTATAGCCTCCCCTCTATATTATAAAAAAATAGCTACAAAAAAAAGCCCGGGCACACTCAAATGTATAACTCTGGGTTCGCCCATGGCCAAGTGCATAGGCGAACGGTCTTGTGTTTCTCGAATAATAAATACGCTTTAAACGAGTAAACGATCAATCGCGCGAGACGCGGTGTTTGCGCGCGTTTATATAGTTAAACATGTAATTTTTTTTTGTCTACACTTAGGGACGATCTCAGGAAAAAATCATGGGGGAGAGGGGGTGTAGTCCTTAAAATTGCCGACTAGAATTTGAAATTCCAAATTTTTGTTAACTAATAATTTGACGTTTATTTTTAATTTTCCTCTCTTCGTTTTAAAACAATTTGGTTTAATTCAGGCGAAAATAATTTCCATTCTGCCGACTGAAAATCAAATATTGCCGAGTGGGGGGTGTAACACCCCCCATGACTCCCCTTCGGTTCGTCCCTGTCTACACTTTTCGTTTTATTAATAAATCCCGTTCGCGAGTCGTTGGACGTCGAATAGTATTCTATTTTCACACTTATACTCGACGCAAGATTAAACGCGAATTCAATAATATTAAGTTCAATTTTCGCTTCTGCGACATATCTCACGAGTTTCGCACACGAATTTTACCGAATAAAACATACCACTTATAATAATAACTGTAACGTTTCGGCTCCGCGGACACTGATAACATATCGTCTGAATATTTTCGTATTGATAATTTAGACGTGTGTACCGTTGAAATACACCCGGGTAGGCATATTGATGATTTCGTAAGATCCCTCTGTACAATTTTAGAAAGCGAGGCAAGTGCCACCTCTTGCCCACCCTGTAATTACGCCACTATGTATGGACGTTGTACAAGGGCCGGGGTCACGGGCGAGGGTAATTGCACACTCCCGTCCTCCTGT
This sequence comes from Slavum lentiscoides, assembly GCA_032441835.1. Classification (NCBI taxonomy): domain Eukaryota; kingdom Metazoa; phylum Arthropoda; class Insecta; order Hemiptera; family Aphididae; genus Slavum; species Slavum lentiscoides. The sequence continues at coordinate 2,273,918 of CM063710.1, read as the reverse complement.
TACAAAGAATTGTAATTCGAGTAGTACATACGGAATACCGTGCACATTTATTTCTATACTCTATTTTTATAATGTAAATATTTTTTTATTGATTGTATTGAATTAAATGTAACATTCTTTAATAGAATCTAAAAAAAAAAAAATTTCTCTTTAATGCGTGCGTTCTTGTATTTATTTTATTTTTAGTTGTTTTCTTGTATTTAATACCAACCAACTAGGAAAACATATTAAAACAATTTTTTTTGTTAAAGAATGTTTAACAAAATTATTTTATTGCGAAAAAACGCTGTTGATTGTACAGTTAACGTGTACGCGACTACAACTGAGTATATGTGTATATATTTATGGAATTGTATTAATTTTGTCCGATTTAAACGCGTCAATGTATACAATTTTTAATTTTTCTAAATAGACGTATAAAAATATTGTTAAAGATAAGCCGCTTTGATTGGCTTACGATATTTTACATATACAGTGTTATAGAAGGTGATTTTTTTTTTTTTAATCGATTTTTAAATATTTAAATTAATTGTACGTTTTTTATACTGACAAAATAAAAAAAATCTATCGGATAACGTACCACGCTATTATTATACTATATATATGTATATAATTTTTTATATTAAAAAAAAAAAATTTTGTATACATATATACGTTTACACATCAAACACGTTTAAATATATCCGAAAAAACTTTTAATTTTTCAAAAATATTCGTTATAAGACTTTTTCTTTTAAAAATTTTATTAGCAATTATTATACCTGATTATTTTTATATCACTTATAAACGGGGTAATAAAAAAAATTTGTATTTGTGTTTTACATTTTTTTCCCGAAATATTTATTCGAATGTTACGACAAATTAAAATTTAATATACATTAATTAATCGAAATATAACTTAAAAACTAAAACGTGCTGAATTATGTATGAAAAAAAATGTGTATTCTCATTTAAAATATTCGTAAAGCTATTACGTGTACCTAACATATATAACCGACTAACTAATTAATTAACATATATATATACAACGCGATAAATCTGCAGAAAAAAAATGTAAACGCGTACAAACTCCAGTAATATAATTTTGGGTTTTTAAATCGAGTAAAAATAAATTCGTTTTCAAAATGAAAATACACATAAAGAATTTTGAAAGGTATATTAAAAAAAAAAAAAAAAATGTAAATTCACCTATAAAATTGTATGTTTATAAGTTATAATTAAAACATGTGTTTAAGTTTTATAAATGTATTGTACCTGTACAATTTTATAGACGTTATATTGTTTTAAAAAGTACATAAAAAAAGGAAAACGCTACAAATTAAATGTTTCAACGTATGCAATTAATTTATTCATTTTCTCACGCGTCGTTTTATTTCCGAGTTAAATAATTGTTATAAACGAAATAAAACTGTTGGCATTCTTTTGTTGTTAAGTATCCACTTCCATAAAGGTCTACCACAAAGTATTATATAGTATACTACCCTCAGTATGTACAAATATAAAGTATATGTATATATATATATATATATATACGCATTTTCGGTAAAATAGAATTTAATTATATACTAATTCTTAAGTGGTTAATTATAATTATAGGGAACGGATTTATATATGATTAAAATACGTAAATACTCGTACATAAATATTGAAGTATAATTTACAAAATATGTGGGGAAAAAACTTTGTGTAAGTATAACAAATTTGTGAAAAATACATTAAATTTAATTATGGCAAAAAAAAAAAAATTCAAATTAAGTAAAAGTGATTTTTTTTACTGAAATCCTGTGTAACACTGAATTATTATATAAGTTCTTTTAAATGCTCGAACGTTAAATGTCGCCTATTAAGTCTTGAAATATTTTTAAAACGGCTAAACGAATGTTCCATATACATTATATCAACCGATCGCATGTCAGAGTATATGCGTGTGATATCTGAAAACGTATAAACGACGAATTGTCGAAATATGTTTAAAATATTTAGACGAATTAGTGAAATCTGTAAAAATATTTAATTATACCAAAATATGTAAAAATAAATAAAATACAATTAATGGCGTAATATAATTATTATCGTACTTTAAATATCTTACTCTAATAAGAATACATGTATTTACATATAAATCCGTTTCTTAATTATAAATGTGTGTAGACTGTATAGGAATGTATAAATATACGTACATATATATTTATATATACATATATATATTTCAAAAGTAGTCGAACACGTTGTGTATATATGTAATTAAAATAAAGATTGCCGTTAAATTTTTAAAAATATTTTAGGTTTGCTAAATAAATAAATAAATAAATAAATAAATAAATATATATATATATATATATATATATATAATTTATAGAATTCGTGTTATTACATCATGCTGAGTTACGAATGTAATAAAATATTTGATACTTTAACCATTATATTTACGAATAATAAATATAATATAGGTATTATAATAGCTACTATTTGTTAAATTAATTAAACATTTTTTTTTCGTAGTATATTTTTTTTTGTACATAGTTTTATACACGTTTTTATCGAACACACACACACACACACACACACACACATAAACGAACCCGAACTACTATTCACATTTTATTTGCTTTATAATTATTAAAAAAGGAAAATTAAAAAATAAACTGTTCACGGAATAGTTATATAATTATATATATATATATATATATATATATATACAGATTATTAGTGTTTATTATGCGCATAATACGATTATTAAAAAAAATTTTTTTCATTTGATTTTGTTGTACACGATGAAAAACATTATATCAAACACACATATGTATATATATGTATATATTATAATATGGAAAATATGAAATTAATTAAACGGCAAAACGTATCGGTTTAAACGCATATTTGCACGTAATCCACAATATTATACACGATACACCCGTTTTATATTATATTATATAGGAGAAGGTACTGCAGTATATATACATATAATGTATTGTATATCAATAATACTTTTATAATAGTGTGCGCTTATATTAATGTATATATATATATATATACACAATATACAGGTATATATAAACGTACACAGAAAGAGGAAATAATAATAAATTATTCAAATTCCTGCAACAGTAAACGATTAGGTTCAAAACTGGTGATTTAATTGACCAATTATTTAAGCCTTCCGGACAATTCTGTGCGTGCGTGTGTGTGTGTGTGTGTGTGTGTGTGTATCGACTGCGGAGATTGGGCGTTTGAATCTGATAATTTAAGAGATACCTCCTGTTTTAATAATAATATATATAATATATGTGCGAGTATATTTGTAATACATACCGACATTTATATACTCATCAGACACAAGTGTAATTTATATATATGTATACAGGGCGTTTCACGAAGAACGAAGTGATTTTGAATATTCATAAATTTTTATTGATATTATTAAAACGAATATGGCACTCGTTACGGGATGCTCGCAAAAAATGTTCTACGTGCCCCTCCCACCCAAAAATTTGCTCGAATGATGTTCAGACAGTATTCGAATTTCTGTCAAACTCGCTCTAGCATATCTGGCGTGACACTGGTATAGCCAATGTCGACGAGATTCGTGTACGCGATTCTTCTGACGGAGATTGCATCCACGGGACTCATATTCTTTATCTTTTATGTAACCACCCCAAAGAAAAAAGTCACACGAGGTCATGTCGGGTGAACGACGAGGCCAGATATGAAGATATATGGTTTCTCGCACGACCTATCCAAAGTTGTGGATGATTTTCATTATGAAAGCGGCGAACCTGGAGACACCATCGAGGAGGAGCCTCGTCCTGTCGGAAAACGAAGTCTTGTCAGCTGTGTTCGATTCGTTACCTAACCTAACCGCGTTTAATCTAAAAACAGTACACGATTATTGTATTCGCTTAGAATAATGCCTATCGAAATAATATAACGTTTTATTTTTTAACATTTTTATATCGAAGATAAGAGTAGTATATAAAATGTCTAAGTACTGCGTCATTTAGAAATTATTAATTATATTGCGTTAGTATTTCTGTAGTTTGGTGTGCGTGTTTTGGAACATTCGTTAAATATTTTCAGCGTACCTCAATGCTCAATAAACTATTTTATATAAAAACGAAAATATATTTGACTTTTTTTTTTATTATTGCGCAAAGTTTGTGTTTTGAGATGAGAAAGTGTATGAATCACACCTGTGAGCTTTCCGAGAACGTTATTAAAGTCTACTTAAAAAAAAATGTAAGTATATATATTGCATAAAGTGTAATATAATTATATATATATATGTAAATAGTATCACGTTTACTCGCAAACTAAAATTTAAGCGAATATTAATTTTTACCGTAAATGCTAACGATAATATAATACATCTCAGAGAGGAAGAAAGAGATTACTATTATTAAATAATATTTTCGAAACTATATTTTATAAGTTGTCTGTATATAAACTATTTAAATGCTATCTACGCGCAAAAATCGCTTTTTTTAAAATCGCTCGGAAATCACTTTGTAAAAAAAAAAATTATATTATATTATCCACGCAATAACATAGGTAATATATATATTATAATAATGTACGTTTACAATAGTCAAAAACAAAAAAAATGTTGAGTGATTTAATTTTTTTTTATTTGTCGAGTCCGCTATTTCGCGAATCTGCGAGACACGATAAAAAAAAAACAATTCACTAATCACGAGTTATATGAAATTCGGGACAGTGCAGGAAACGCTAAAGCGTTTATGTAATGACCGTGCCATTCGGGTACAGATTAACAGAGAAACGGACTTAAAGCTAAGGTCTATTTTGCAGATATACCGTCTGTTCTTTAAACACTTTTTTTTTCTCTTAAAAGATACATATAACAATAATGTAATATCATAGCATACAGACATCACATAAGATTAAACATTTTTCCTTTTCGAAATATTAACGTTAATCGAATGATGCCAAAACTAACAAATCGATCCAATAGAATACATATTTCTTTAAAAATAAATAAATAACATCTTAATAAAAAAAAAAAAATTTAACTTGTATCGATGGATGTAAAATAATTAGCTTTTAAAAATACTCAATACGGTCTTTAATCGATGGCAATAACGTAATCAGTAATACACTGCATAGTGTTAGCACAGAACAAATTCAAACGGATTTAGCCCGTTCGGCGGTCGTTACTTTAGACACGAAAAAATTGGTAGTGTCATAAAAAAAAATGACAAAACGAAAAAGAAAACCCGATTTTTTTTTTATTATAGTTAATAATATTTAATATACATACACGTATAGAGAACCTAATGAATTATTATAATATTAATTTAAGGCCGTAGACACTGAAGACTATAGCAGTTCCGTATAAAAAGTAAAATGACTTTCTCTTCGTTTATTTCCACGCGTACACGACGATTAATTCCCGATTAAAATAGACTATATTAACGCATCTTCTTTTTCTCCGCACAGTAATCCGAGAACTTCTCGCAAACGCTTGGACGGTACAAATCGATAAAATTTCTAATATGATAATTTATTATAAGCACATTTATGCGTTTGCTCGAGATGATAAAAAAAAAAAACGAACATCGTTTTCACAATTAAGCAACGGAATCAAATTTTCTTGTTTTTTTTTTTGCGATTTTCGATGACTTTGTAATCGTCTGTTCTATTTATATCGGACGGGACACCGAAAATATTACGGCGATAGAATGAGAGAAAGACCGCAGTCGTGAACTGTCAAATAAAAAAAATTCCACGGCCTCATGTCGCCACGTTTTAGTTCATATTATAGCTGTCCAGTGTCCGTACAGAGTCCTTCTCGTATATACGACACGACCAAGAAATAATATTATTCTGTACTTCGGAGCACGTTTACGGCTTCGTTTATGTATTACAGCCTAATCGAAAACGATCTTTTCCGATGTACGAGTAATAATAACGCGTCTAATAACGATATTATTATAATATATGAGGTCTCAAGGGGAACGTACGTATATAATATGATCTGTGCGCAGCAATAGTCCAAGTGATTTATTCCGGAAAAAAAAAAATGAATCGTATGACTAATATATATGTGTAATAAAATATACGTACCCGGCGTATATACACGACGGTTTACACGACTGTACAGATAAGAAGTAAAAAATAAAATAAAAAAATTGTAACAATAATAATAATAATAATAATAAAAAACGACAATAATAGCGTGTCAACAACGCTATATTGAAAATTACCATAATGTGTGTGTGTGTACGGGCTGCGTATCGGCAATGGTCATCTGGAGCGCCGGACTATTTGAGACAAAGGTCACTCGGAAAGTCATAAATTGTCTCAGACCGTGGCGCGTTAAAAAACACACACACACACACACATTTGTTATTTATGTTAAAATAATAAATACGCGCGTTCACGTCTCTATTAAACGCACACACACACACACTTGGAGTACGTAACCAGCAGTTATTTCCAGCATCCAAATCGAATCGTGCCACGATTTATTTGTAGTTAATATTCCTAATAACGTTTTTTTTATTATTAATGAAATTTCAACCATCTCGATTATTACAACCAAGGCCGCCCACAGAAAAAAATTTCGGGGGCAACAAAAACGTACACCCTAATTTTTTTTTTTAATATACAGTGTATTTTCAGTTATTTCGGGCGGGTTTAGTAGAAATAATAACCCATTATTTTATCACACGTACAAGAAACAAAAACACTGAAAATTATATTATCTGACATTTAAAAAGAATTATATCACAAATTTAAACAAATATCAAATAAAATAGCGGGGGGGGGGCATGGCCCCTCCCACTTCCCCCTGCGGGCGGCCTTGATTACAACATATAATAATTACAATAAATACGGAAAGAAACGCACAAGATGAATTGAACAAAATAATAACGACGACAGAAACGAATTTCGAAATACAAAAACAATAATAACAGAAATATGTATCGGAATGAAATATATGTTTTTTTATCACAATTTTGTACAAAGTTAAGATTTATGTGCGGAGTACTGGAAAAAAATTTAACCACGGCTCTAATATAACCATCACGATATAATTGGATAATAATATAAACTAGGATACGTCATATTAATGACATATTAATGTCATACTAATATATTATATTATATTGTCGGCTGCTTCGTCCGCGTTATACAATATAGTAAATAGCGTAATTTTAAATAACATTGTTTTCGATACAAGCGTGTACCCGTCGAAAGATACTGAAAAGAGGAACGGTTAGGTGATTGGACTGGTAGACGAGGAAAAATTGAATTAGTCTTTGCGATTTTGCGTTGTTGGGCGGGGTTGCTGAAAGATAGGTACGGTCTTTCGTCTTTACAGCCTTCGGCACCTTCGCGGATTATTATTGGAAAAAGAATTCGACGCGCTCAGAAAAAATCCTGATTTTTTTTTTTTTAGAAAAACTGTAAAAAATTCTTATGGGGAGTTACTAATTGTATTGTTTTCATATTCAACGTGTGTCATATTTTATAACTCTTTTTTACATGTCGGTATGTTATATATATATATATAACGTAATAAAGTATTAAAAAAATTTCCCGTTTTTAAGATGTCAAAGCGGTTAACGAACTATTTTCTCGTACTCGGTGTGTATTATACAGGCGAGACACACAGATTTATACAGAGACAGACGTAAAAATGATAAAATATTCCTGTTTACAGCGGTCCATCGTACGACGATATCTACAGGTATATAATAAATATTGTCAAAAATAAATCATACATCGAATAATGAATATATATTTTATAGAGTTTTATTCGATTATATCGTTTCTTGTATTAACGATGGTGACAATTATTTTAAATCGATCCAATGGCTAAACGCGTGGTACGGCGTTATTATCACCAGAGCTCGGATTTTATAGAACTAAAAAGTATTGAAATATGAAATATGACCGAAAAACGTGCCCTAAAAACAGTAAAAAAAACAAAAAAAAAATAGGTGTTCTATTTATGAATTGTATAGTGAAGGCCGGCGCACACTGTCTACAAGACATCGCGATAATTTAATACCGCCTTGAAACAGACTACGACATGAAACATTTAATGAAATGGCAATGTGTGGTTGTTATTATTATTATCTCCTTAAGGTTACGAGATTTATGAAAAATGCAATTTAATGCATTTGATCAAAAAAGAACTGGAAAATTCGGACCGGAATTTCTTATTGGAGGAGACACGGACTTTGGAATAACGACCATATAAGAAAGTAAGAAACAAACGACTAAACGCCAAATACCGTTTTCAAGTCCAGTTCTACACGGAGCTCATATACGCTGTGCAAAACTTTGTCTAACGGACTTTCAGACTATAATATAATATGTAGTGACGGCAGTGGCGCATTCAGGATTTTTTCAAGGGGTGAGGGGTCTAAAAAACTATATTATGAAAAACATAACTTTTAACAGCTAACAAAAATACTTATATAGTATTATAAATAATTTTCTATGAGATTTAACGAATTGCAATGATCCTAGCGTTATTTTTTTTAACTATATTTTATATTATCACCAAATCACGGACTATTTTGAATTTTGAAAATACTGTATTTTTATAAATAATACTATATTTATACAGATAGCGCTTCAGCCTCATAAATCCCCCCACCCAGAAAACGCCGTTTAAAAACGTGACCGCAAGTAAAAGTGTCGTTGCCAGTCCATATTATCTTAGTTCATGGTTGTTGACAACCGGTGTTATCTATATCGTATTCGAAATGTTGACAGCAAAATACGAAAATTGTATCAGAATTTGGATTTTCATCGATAAATTGAATACTATTACACTAGCCAAGGGGGGGTCCGGACCCGGAGTCCACCCCCTTGGGTGTGCTACTGAGTGACGGATATCGAAGGAATACAACCGTTCGGAGATTACCTATCTGACCGTCTCTTTCAAACCTAACGCACGTAACGGGTTCGAGCGAGAAAAAAATTCTGATTTATAGGGTTATGTGCTTATATACACCCGGGAATTAGTATTTTTCCGCCAAAACACAAGCGTGTTATATAATTTAATGCCCGAATATGTCGACCGGTGTGTAAAATGCGTAAATGTCTTTTTAAGCGTTCAGTGATTTCAAATAATCGTACAGGTTGTTATGTTTTATGCTTACACGGGATACGGTTCACAAAAAGGGAACGCGTCATCATTACGTAACGTTTAAGACCGTTGCTTTTTAAGTTCACGTCCATTAAAATTTATCTATATACGCCCGACACATTTTTTTTTTTTAAACGATTTACTCGTCGAGATTGTTTTCGATGGGATATCGATCGTTTCGTCGTCTTATTTGCTATCGGAGTGCACTCACCAAAGAGTTAATATTAATTCACCTGACCACGCGTTTATATATATATATATATATACATAGTCCCGTTCAGCGGCTATAATATAACTCCCGGTTGTCACCTGTCCGTTCATTAACCGCGCGTTTGTGTCGTGGGCGAACACATACCGCGGTGCAGTACACTCGCGCCTCATCTCGCTTATATATATATATATATATATATATATATATATATATAGAGGTAAACGAAGAGTGAAAAGCTACTCTTTAAGTAATACATAATCCGAATTGGTAGCCGAATGTGTATATACGTGTTTGTGTGTCCGCGCGCGCGCGTGAGTATTACAAACTGCAGCAGCGGTGTATCGCAACCGGTTCTATTACTGTGTGTGTGTGTTTTTTTTCTTATATTATTTTTTATTTTTTTGTACCGAGTATATATGCGAGTGCGTACACACACACACACACACACTATATTATATCTGTGCTGCCGGATCGAAGGCCGACAAAGAGGTTAATTCCGAGCTGACAGGCCGAATATAGACGGCGCGGATATTCCTTAAAAAGTAACGTAAGAACCTGGCGAACGTGGCGCGGAGAATAACTCGGTGTTAAACGCGGACGATGTTCCGGGTGACTTGCAAGACGGCCGAACGCGAACTAAACGCGGCCGCGGGCTTCCATTGGACGACGGTCTGGCACGCATGCGCGCGGAACGGCAGCGACCCGCGGGCGAAATAATCGTACAACGACGAACGACTGCGCCGCGGTGGAAGATGGTACAGACCTTCACGGTCTTACGAGAGATTATACGGAGTTCGCGGACGACCGCAGTGTTTTATACGACGGATTTATTTATATATGTCCCACGGAGCAATCGCTGACGAAACATTTAAACTGCAGGTTTCTAATCGTGTCTCAATGGCATCGTGTGTGTTATCGATTATATTATATATCGACTTATTATACAAACAATTTAAAAAAAAAAAAATTTTTCTTCCATTAAATACATATATTCTTGTATTACGAGTTATGCTTCATCAATGAAAACGACGAGGCTAGTGCGTGTACGATTAAGTCCGTGACCGATGTCGGGTTAGAGAGAAATACAATTTTTCTGCAGAATTTATACTGTAAGCGTACAGCACAGCTATATTGCAGAATGATCGTCAATAAGTTCTTTGAAAACGTTATCGCCGTAGGTCGACTTTGACGAAAGGTCGCATTGACTATCGTGCAATATACGTTGAACGGTATTATAGACACGTAGGAAAAAGATGAAATTTAAAATTTGCCTAGTCGATTTATTTTCTGAAAAGAAATCCAGTAGAAATAAAATACGTATTTTTTAAAAAATTACTCGGGTTTTTTTTTAAATTAATAGATATATATATAAATAATACGTTTTCTTAATTTAGTCGTAACAGGTTAAAAAAAAAAAAAATGATATTGTTTTTTTTTTATTTTTAAATCACTTTTTTTTTTATTTTTACTCAAAAATCGGTATTTGATTTTTCGATCCACCGGGCAATTTTTTCCCTAAAATCCGATACCGCTTTTTGCGCTTTGTTAGACGAGAAAAAAAAATGTCCAAACACGAAAAGCACTGACACCGGTCAATCCTTTTTTCCGTAGTTCTTGTTTTCTTATATGCGCGTATATGCGTATGTATAATAATCGTATAAGCGTTTTCAAAACTCGAGTATAGTGCACGAGAGGACGACAGGAGCGCGACTCGCGCCGGATGCGTGTTCGATGGATGTATAGTGATAACGCGTCGCGGTACAATTTATATAATATACTGGAAAACATAACGCACAGAAGATTACGGGCGCTGATCGAGACATCCGTCTCATAATGATATTATATAGTGCGCATTAGAGGTATACTCGTATCATAAAAAAAAAATCCAATACATTATCTATATAAATAAAATAAAAATCGAGGCGGAGTGTCAAACGCGTGTCGCGACGACGTCAATAATAATAATCGTCCGCGTTTTATCGGACGACGACGATGTTAATACCCTTTAAACGACATGAAAATCGATTCGAAGTGTGTAAGACGGAACGTTATTGAAACGATATAGAGTTGTTGCGTCTCTCTCTCGTTATAATAATATAATACGATGTGCTGCATGATGTACCTCCTCCGCCGATCCATCTGATCCGCAGTTGTCTGGACCCCGTTCGAATTATTTTCCCCGTACAGCCAGATGCGCGCACTGAATTCACGTACATTATTTATCGTAACGATTTTTTTTCTTTTCCCCACTCGCCGTATCAAAGGAAATCACAAATATTTATTAATCATTTGCATTTCAAATGTATCCACACCGTATACACACGAGTATATTTATACGCGCGATCCATCTCGTCTGACTGTTGCACACGTACCTATATACATTAATCCGTGAAATGAGTAACATAATATTATATAGTCGGTAATTTCGATCGGATAACTCATAGAATCGTTGTGGGGCCGTACTGCAGGTAATGTATTCGTTTCGTTCGATAATAGCGCGTGTGTATAACAGAGGAAAAAAAAGTAATATCAAAAATCGTACGCGCGACACGTGTCACAAACACGTGAAACCTTTTTTCTTTTTTACCATATTATACGCTTACCATATTACAATAATTACGAGATAACGGAGTACACGTTCATTTCGTGAAACTTATAAGTGAATTTCAATATTGTACAGTAACCATCACACAGGCGTGTCTACGGGGGAGGCTGCAGGGTGGGCACCGGCCTCCCCGCAGTGACTTAGTTCTTGGCCTCTTGGCTTATATAATCTACCATGGTTGAAACTATAAGTATAAAATATTTATAAAAAATAACTAAGTAGCACGTTAGTTGATTGGCCTTATTTATTAATTGTAACAGCATAGGAAACCAATTTTAAGATCAAAATAATCTTTAATTTTGCGGGGTGATAAAATTCCAGGTGCTACATAATCGACATACAAAAAAAAAAAAAGTCACAAATACAGGTATAGAATATAGATCGCTGTAGTAAGTAAAAAATTTAAATTCTATAATTGGCCTCTCCATCCATGGAGGTCTGGACACGCCTATGGTAGTAACCATGTGTATTATTTCGATTAGAGCCTAGAGGAGAAGAATATCGCGAAAACTGTTGACACGTCCTGTGTCGTAATTGACACATCGTTGTCGAACAAAGACACGTGAAAAAGTCGTATAACTTCTGTCCACGTCCAACGGTATATCTGATGATGTCCCTCGAAGAAAACTTAGTACTGCACTCTTAACGTTTCGTTACGTGCGTTACTCTATACATTTAAATGCGACAAAAAGTGATTTCGCGGCCATGTTGCCCGTCGAATAGACGAAGACACGTGGTCGATGTGCCCGTGTTGATTTTTTTCATTTTTACGCATTTAATAATTTAAAACATTTTAAACGCAATACGCGTCTGTTCGCGGTCTGTCTGATGTCCGTTAGCGCGCTTTCAACTAGAAAACTACTGATCCGAAAATTTTTGTTTACGTTCTCCTTAGTGCATTTATAGGCTGACAACAAATAACTTTCAGCACGTTAAATTTCGGACGAGTGAAAATATTTGTAATTTGTTTAACGAAGTATGGTGTTAGAGGCATTTTACGTATAACGTTACAAGGTTCGTTCGAAATTACAAAAAAAAAAATGTCTATGTAATTACAGAAACGAGCCTGAGAAAATCTGCTTTTGCACAGTAGACTTTAGGAGTATCCCGCAAAAGAGCAAACTTCCCTACGCATCCGTCCGACTTGTCCCATTCCAATTTCAATTATTATTATTATTATTATTATTATTATATTAATAATAATTTATATTTATTATTATTATATATTTTTTTATTATTTTAGTTTCCTCTGAAAAATTCTCTGTCGCCTTCGGATTCGCTGGAACGGATTCGAGTTCTGATATAATATATATACCTATATATTAATATATATATATATATATATTCACACACACACACACACACACACACACACACACACACACACATACACACATACACATACATAATGGACATTATTATACGTATAGGTTTCTCATCGTGAATCGGCAATGACAAAACCATTCTCACTCGCTGTTCACGCAACGAAAAATTACAAAAATGTGCTTATTCTGCGGATGCGCAAATTTATTTTACTATTGTATTTTTTTTTTCTTAACAAGGAATAACCGAAGCCGTGGTATTTTAAACGATTTTTGAATTACACTCGCCTACGCGCATATTATAATATTTTTTTGTGCCACCGCCGCCGCGTAAGTGGTGAAGATTAATAATAATAATAATAATAATAATAATAATAATAATAATAATAATAATAATAATAATAATAATAATAATAATAATAATAATAATAATAATTAATAATATGTAATAATAATATTATAAACAGGCGCGTTATTCGTATAAGATACTGTAGGCGCGCATATGTATATTATAATATGTATATCATGTGCAGCGTGGCTTCTGGTTTTTACTTTGGTACGTGTACAACCTCTCGCCGAAGCCGGTCCACCGCTTGCGTCGTCCCGCGCGATCACCGTAGGTACGTCTACAAATTCATTTATACTTTATTATTCGTACACACACACACACACACACACACACACACACACACAGCGTGTACAAGTAATTTATATTTTCTTTCTCTCCTCAGAACATAATATTATATTCGTATATACTTATACACTTCACGTACACGGATAAAGCGATATATTTATGTAGTTAGCTGGTATCATTAACCTCTCCGCCGAGCCCGCGCGCGCGCCGCCGCGCTGTAACACCAGGAGCTCTTTGCTGCGCACAACACCGTCGTCGCCATCGCAAACGGGCGCGCGCGCGCGTTCCGCCATCGTCTTGCTGTATAGGTATATACAGGCGTTCATAATATTATGTGTGCGGTTTATAGTGTGTATAAATAAATTACAGTGTGGGATGCGCGCGACGTGTAGATACACATATTGTAATATACGCGGGACATTATTTTAAATTTAAAAAAAAAAATTTTTTTTTTTCACCCGGTTTATTAATCGTGAGACGGCCGCTGTATATTATTACGCAGTTAAAAAATCTAAAACGCCAATTGAATAAAATACTGAACACGTCTTATTGATACGTACACGCGATACCGATATACACACTGCACGTATATAGGAATTCGCGTCTGCACTTACTTGGCTAAAAAAACGAGATAAAAAAAAAATGCTATTCCCTATATGTAGCTCTGTGTAACGATAGTGTAACGCGGCGGTTCCCAAACTGTATACCCTTAGGGCACCGCGAGCATTTTTCGTGGGCACCGTGACTCATAAAAAAATTAGTTATAATTTTTTTTTTTTAAATTTCAAATTATAAAAAAAAATTATTTCGTGTATTCCGTTTCGGACCCCTTAATAACCACGTAAATTCGTATAGCATTATACTATTATCGTTTGCCACCGCTTACTCGTATGCGAGTAAGTCACACACACCTCATTATAATAATGTCATTTTATTCACGTTTATAATGATTTTTCTGTTTTTTTAAATATTTATCATTAATTTTTTTCAAGTATAAAAACGTATTGATTTTAAATCGGCTGTATATGCTTGGAATGCTTTTATATGTATATTGTATTATATTTAGTAAAATTATAAAAACTGAGTGTCAATGAGAATTATTGTTGATTTTTTTATGTTCCGTTCCTCGTACGGTATATCACGGCAGGGTAACGCGGCTGAATTTAGTCCAAAAAAGGACACCGCCGCAAAAAATGTTTGGGAATCGCTGGTGTAACGTGCATTTGCTTGCAATGCGTGACATGTTTTCTGCTGATGTCGGTTCGGTTGAATGTCGTTGAGTCCGTATATTATACGAAATTATCGAAAATTATACCGATAAATCGCGTTCGAAAAACGATACCGAGAGAGAAAAACTCTAAATTTTTTATTTTTTTTTTTTTGTAATTTTTCCGAAATTCAAACTCTTGATCATACTAAAAAAAAAAAAATATATATATTATGAATGTGAAGACCGCGGATACTCGTGCAACTGAAATTTTTCGATTGCTCGTTTCGAATCCTATATATAGAAATAAAAGTTATAAATCCGAATCGAGCGAAGTGGATTGATTTCTAAATCATTTGTTTTGCATAAAATCGCGCATTAGGTTAGGTAACGCGTTATGATTAGGTTTTTACTACTGTGTTAAGTGACAGAAAACACGATTTCACGGGGGAAAAAAACCGTGAAAATATACATATATGTAGTAAATTTTAATAAAATATCGTAAATTAGGCTGAATCAGGTATGATAACATGTATCAACTACGTACAAATAAATATTATAACGTGAAATAAATATGTGGCAATGAAAATATAATTTGAAGTAGGCTACACTGGAAAAATTGGTCGTTTTCCAAATTGTGGCGCGACAAAAATTTAATTTTGCACATTTCAGTACTTACATATTATTATAATTGCACGTTTTTCAGGCGTGTTTGCGGCACAAAAACCGGGTCTTTGGACAAACGATATATTTTTCAAATACACGTAAAAATATTGCAATACATAGCGTGATAATATTATATTAACAATAGTTAATAGATCTTGAGTACAAAGATTTTCGCTGATGCGTACATATACAGCTGCTCATATAGTGTATATAGACTTAATATAGTTATATGTTATATTTATTCATTGTATTTTCAGAAGTATCCATGTCATCAGTTTCTGCAGGCTGACGTTTCGGACTTCTTGCAACGTCCATCTTCAGAGCCATAGTTACTGGTCCGTGGTCGTAACTACACATATATATATATACTGTCAGTAGCGCACACTGAACTGCTCGTTAATGGGTCTAACGATATTTTACATACGTGGCCACCGCCCAATAGACAACTAGTAGACACCCAATGCCAACCTTGCATGCACTATTTTATTAATTACGATTAAAAATATATTATTTACATTTTTAGCTCCATAACCACCGGCATTACACCTCCCAACCCTTTTGAATAGGGGAGGTCGATCGACCCCATTGACCCTTAACGTGTGCGCCACTGTATACTGTATAGTTGCGACCGCGGACCATTAACTATGGCTCTGAAGATGGACTTTGCAAGAAGTCCGAAACGTCAGCCTGCAGAAACTGATGACATGGATATTTCTGAAAATACAATGAATAAATCAACAATCCATCACGAAAGCTTTTACACACATTCATATATAATATTATATATTCTCTAAAATTTATCGAGAATAAAGCAGCAACGACGATAATACCGTCACATACCGTACTATTTCGAACGGATATATCAGTTTGTATTACGTTTTTCTTTTTTCTCTTCTCTTTTAGTTTTAAGATATTCCGTAAACTGTAAACTATAAATATATAAACAATAAGATTGATCGAAGATACGTACGCGCGTATGACAAACGAAAAACGTTGGAACGTTCGAAAATCATATTCGTCTCCGGAAAATAACATTAACATGAAACGCACAAATATCTAATAGAAATATCAGTTACATAATGTATTCGTATTCCGCGTATATTTTATTAATATTATTTTATAATTTATACAAGCCCGCGGGGAAAAAATCCGTCGTATACGCGAGATATATATCTTTTATATTTATCCGTATATTTACGACCTATAAATACAGTGTATAGCTGGTGACACGGGTGTTACGGTATATACCGTGTATTCGCAGGCCCATTATGCCGGCGCGTTGTCACCAATATATTTTATTCCGGTGACTTGCTAAAATTTCAGAATTTTTAACGTATTACAAAAAAAAAAAATCCGACGATTACTTTAAAAAAACTAAAGAAAAAAAAAAACGTGACCGAGTAAGTATAAAATTTTATCACGAGTAGAACACCGTGGCGTGATAAACCGCGCGCGTGTATTAAATTCTCAGAGCTTTGATATTATATATAAATACATTTTCAAATATTTTTTGAAGTAAATAAATATTTGTAGGTTTTTGTATTTTTACCCGACGCGTCTCGTCGAATCGAATCACCGATATTTTCCTAAAATATATTACGTTTATAATAATATTATTGAGCAGGAAAAAAAAACATTATTTCTTACAGAATAAAAAAGAAATATGCACGAAAATACGTAAAAAAATTAAGAAATATGCAAAAAATTTGTTTTCTAAAACCGGCAAAATACGCGTTTAAAATTTTTCGAATCGTCTACGGATTTCCGGTTTGTAGGTCTGCTGTCGGCGCGGATCCAGAAATCATAAAGGGGGGGCATACGATGATCAGCTACCTAAAATTATACCTATTTATGTAGTTATATGTATAGTTTTTAAGCAATGACTACAGCTCCCCTTGGATCCGCGCCTGTCTGCAGCTGCTATGAATCGAGAGCGTATTTTCAAAGCGTGTTGTGTTGTGCGAGTTCGATATTGCAGTATACTAGCGATAATTGTATCGAATTTATATAACTCCCTTGACCAGGAGCGGATCCAGAGGGGGGTGCTATAGCTTACCTGGTTAAAAACAAATATTAACGTCTATACGTATTTTTCAGTGAGCCGGGTATACGTTTATAAACTAAATTGGTAACAAAAAAAAGCTATTAAGTAATTTTCCTTTTTTTTTTTTTAAATAAAGGGATTTGTTTTAGATGTATTTTTAAAGTTGTCACTTATGTTTATCCTTTTAAATATTTAGCGCATTATTAGGACTAAAGAAAGGTGATGCCATCAGGATGGAGTATACAGAATACAATACCTTAAGCAACCCCAATAAAAAAATCCTAGATCCGCCACTGCCATTGACTGTAGGCCACGTCGCTGTTGGTGGCGATTATGTGTAGAGAAAACGCGGAAAACTGCGCGTCTCGGATTTTCGTTTTTTTCTTTCTTTCGTTCGTATATTCCAACAGGCCTCGAATTCGATCCAAAAAAAAAAAAACGGTTTCGAGATTAAATCAATTGATTGAAAACGCACGAGTTAACACGGTGACGGAAAACAAAGAATTCGGGTAAAAAATTGTCTATGCAAATATTATCACGCGGTATAAAATGCGCGTTTTCCTCCACG
Organism: Slavum lentiscoides; assembly: GCA_032441835.1. Classification (NCBI taxonomy): domain Eukaryota; kingdom Metazoa; phylum Arthropoda; class Insecta; order Hemiptera; family Aphididae; genus Slavum; species Slavum lentiscoides. The sequence continues at coordinate 2,255,537 of CM063710.1, read as the reverse complement.
TTTCCGTGCCGTGTAAACGCGCGGTTAGGCGCGTATAAATAATGAAATACGACGTTTCGGAGGTAAAACCATTGATTATAGAATATTCTATATATTATATTCTATATATTATTCTATATTATTATATATATATTCTATAATCAATGGTAAAACTGTAAAGTTATTGGGCGCGGGATAAAACAAAGAACCGGCGATAATTCCACCTGCCTCAGATCGTTTCTGCACCTGCAGCAGCGCTCACGGCCCTCGAGACATACCGCGCGTATTTCGTTGAACCGTGCAGTGCGCAGTGTAACCCGTGCGCACCGGCACTGACTTTGAATCGTTTTTAATTTCGTTTTTCATTTAACGACACGCGCGGACCCATTTTTTTTCTCTACTAAGACAATTACACACCAGCACCGCGGGCCATAAACGTTTTTCGACCGTTTTATTTGTAAATAAAAACGGTTTATTATAACGCGGGGATCAGTGGCGTATTTGAGACTTCACCTCAGGGGGGGCGACGGTAAAAGAACTCCCCCCCATTCCCACCAATAAAAAAATTATATGTAGGAATATAATTATTGAACAAAACACATTTTATTTATTCAGATAATTTTTGATAACTATAGTGTTACCAACGTTTTCATAAAAAATACTTGTAACTTATAACACAAAACAATATAAAATAATATAATTTTTTTAAATCTCTTGGGGGGCGATTGCCCCTATCGCCCCCTCAAATACGCCACTGGCGGGGATAACGCGTGTTATACGCGCGTACTGTCGCATTTGTCACGGACAACGTACCTGTAGTGAGGGGTTGGAGCATCATCGCTTAATTATATCGTTGTTATAAACATCGAAACGAGTTCCGTATATGGTATATATATATATGTTACCCAGGCTCGGATTAAGGGGGGTCAAGGGGACCACGTCTCCGGGGCCCACATAATATATAAAGGGCCCATAATTTTTCAAGTGATAATTTGTATATATATATTTTTTAGATTCTGAGCGGAGCAAGGAATCTATTGGTTTTACGAGTACAATGATGCGTTTTTTTTTTTTTTCATGGTCTGTACCAAAAAATTTTACCAGAAAGAGTGCTCCGATCTCTACAGTCATACTATTTGTTTCCGGTAGCAAATTGCATCATCAAACTGGTACTTTACAGAGGTCATTTTAAATTAAATTATAAATGTATAATACGCCACAGTTCCGTTATCACCTTCCCGATCACCGCCAATGAACAAACGTTACCAAGCGGTATTTTCGATTATTGTTTATTTTTAGAATATTTATATTGTTTTTTCCGGAAGATAACGACCACTGACGAGTGCCGACAACAGTCAACAAAAATATTAAATAAATAAATAAATAAATACTATTCATTAAATTTGTATATGTATATTTATTTAACTGGCATAAAACTTAATGTTTTAACGGGTATTTGCGAAACAAAAATTGATTGTTCAATGGTACCTAATATAATATTTAACTGTGTTATTTTATAAAGTTATGTGTACGTCAATGCAGCCAATATTATAAGGTTCAAGCAGGGATTAGAACAAAAATTGGTTTTTTTCATTGATGGGGGCCCACAACTAAATATCGGCCCCTGGGCCCTTTAAGGTCTTAATCCGGGCTTGATGTTACCGGAAAAGATGATCGTTTAGGAATTGTCGTCATTCCCCAGTCATTGTTGACAATTACTGATGACGTCAGGCATTGTTGAACATTTCGTATAGTTGTATCCATGACAAAAAATAACATGGTATGCCAGCAACTGAGTTCTGCGCATGATGGTGTCCACGTGCACTCGGTCCGCTTATCATAATTATGTGTTATCTATTACTTATTTTGAATTTTGATTCTTTATAATCGTGTTACAGTATTCTGTGGTATAAGCATTAATAATATGATAATGCTACAGATAAGACCGAATGACGTCAGAATTTCATGGCATAATTGATAAATTATATTTTATTCCATGGCAACTCGAACTGTTCTCAAATTCGTTCACGTTGCCGGCATACCGTGTTATTTCGTCATGGTTGTATCTACATTTCCGTATTGTTTTAGGCCAGCGGTTCTGAAACTGTGGTACGCGTACCCTTTGGGGGTACTCAAAAATTTTTAGGGGTTACGAGTCTGGCCAACAAATCTTTGAATTTATATAGAGGAAAAACTCCAAAATGCAAAATTTTCCATATTATTATTATTGATGTAACACGTCATGAGTCTTGAGTCAAAACCATGATAAATAAGATAGGTATGACTGCAATAAACCCGTTTGTAAGCAAATTGCGCACCCACCCCCACTCGATCTATTACTGTGACGTAAGCATTTCACCGTTTTTCGTTGGTCCATTTTATAATGAGAAAATTGATGTATTTTCACAAATTAAATATGTATCATGATAAAAATATAAGAATGATAATACATATACACAATATTCTATAATCTAATCTGTGACAATAGTTGGCGAAAAGCGTACATCACAAAATGGCTGTCGTATGCGTATCACGAGTTGCTGATATACCATGGGTAAAACAAACTTACAACGTACAAAACGTGACAAATGACAATCAATTACAAAATAAATAGTAAATAATATTATTATTAAATACGAGATACGCCGTCATTAAGCCGGTGCGAGTTACGCCGGTAATGTTTGTTATCGCTTTTTATCGTTGTTATTGCATTGTTGTTATTAAGCGAGTTTCCCGAGTGCGTTCCGTTCAAAGAACAGTATCGTTTTTTGATTGGGGCCATAGAAACAAGTACTTGAGCGCCTAAGGGTCTTAATATCCAGTCTTGCTACGATAAATATAGAGTGATCTCGTCTGCAGCCTCCGGGGCCTCCGGTTTCTAGATCGACGTATAATTTGTACGGAAAAAAAAATCGTTTATTTATAAAAGATTTATAAACGAACCGTGTTTGAAGGGAACGAAACAAACCGTCGTGGTCGTGCGACATTTATTACGGAATCGCACTGCAGAATAATGAAGGGTCCAGTGCAAGAACCAGCTGGTATCTCCGTTTTTTGAAATTGTTCAGGAGGCATAAAAAAACTTAATAATTTAATTTCTAATGGAGGTACGAAAATATTGTAAAAATAGATTTAAATTTTCCATATACGAAGAGCTAACTATACATATATATTATATAGATTTACATTTTACATAATCTTAAGTACATTTTTCAACAAAAACAAAGAAAAAAAACTGGAGATACCTGGTTATTGCACTGAAACGAACAAATTTTGTTTTTCATGATATTAGCCTATCTAACGGGCGGATTTATCTGGTTATTGCACCAAACCGTAGACAAGGTTTTCCGTTATCAGATAACGTACAAAAATGAATTTCGAAAAAAAGTGGAGATACCTGGTTCTTGTTCTGGACCCTTCAATTGTAATCCCCACCCCCCTTGTGGCACCATTGTCGAAAGACACCGAAATCAGTCTGTTGGTTGATCGCTAATGCGATGTTAAACTCGCGTTACTATCGCAGCGAACTGGGCACACGGTTATATTTTCCACGCTAAAAACGGGACAGACTCTATTTTGTTTTTGTAGATATCTTTACTTGATTTTTTTTCTTCGATACGTTCAGTTTGAATTTCGTTTGCCAACGTTCGATATTCGAAACGAACATCCCGTGAAGAGAAACATAGTTCGTGACATTTAGCCGAATTTTTTTTCTTTGCAACCAATTCGTGTTGTATTTGTAAGGGATATGAATATTCATTGTCTTATCGTATAATTGATATTTACAATATTATAGTCTTGTTATAATATAATAGAACAGTGGAGTCAGAAGTCCAAAACAGAATTTTTTTTTTTTTGGAGGAAAAAATAACGCGTATTATTTCTTCCAAGGCGTTGCTCCGAGTCCGTTTTACCGTCTAAATACCCGATACGAGTGATGTTTCTTATTGTCACTCAAGCACAATAATTATTGTTACTGAACGTTATTAAAAGTAGACTCGGCTCAATGGAATCTTACAAAGTTAGCGATTCACGGAGGAGTTCCATTAACAGCCGACAAAGTGGCAGATGATCTGGTAAAAAAGCCAAGAGAATTAGATTTTTTTTTTATTATAAAAAATAAAAATTGTACCTATTATTTTTTATTACCATATTATTGAAATTATTATAAATAATATTATTAAAAAATTTGTCAATTGTTGTTACAATGTAACGTCCAAGTCGTCCGTCCACTTTACCGCTTCTTTTCTCGCTGTTGATGAATATCATAATAATATACGGTAACCGCGAATGCTCGCAGTGGGCATTCGTTCACGACGTGACTCTAGTCGTCTGTGATTCGTGTCCACAGTCGCATATGCTTCGGAGTCACGCGTGTCCTGTTCGTATGCGGTTTAGCGTAGTCCAAACGTTTGCTCAAATCCCGGTTGTTCGGAAGTCCAGTACTCTATATACCAGTTTATGTACGCATCCGGGTTTCCTGATGTCCAATCTCGTAAACCAGCCAAGATCTGCGTCGAATTCCAGGGTGGTTTTCCGGACTTGAAAATACATATTAAACGTCATAATCAATTGGGTATATTTTTCTTATTTTTTTTTCCGCATATTTTTCTAGAAACCGTCCAAAACCCCCTCTGCCCCCCCCCTCACCGTTGAAAATTCCCGAGAACTCCACTGTAATAAACTCCACTGATTTACCGCAACGGACCGCGGTATTCAACCGCGGTAACTTGTAATAATAATACGCTTTTGTTTACCGCGTTACACGTGTGATCACACGACGACGGGAAGTCATGTGCGAAACTCGGCGGTTGACTCGAAACGTTCAAGTATAGACGAAAAAGGGCCTGCGGCCGGTAGACGTATAGTGAAACGGTAGGCGTGTGTACACAACGTTACACAACGAGCGGCGTTTAAAATGCGAACGGAGCGCGGTGTTGAAAAGACACACACACACACACACATTTTACAAAAAAATAAAATATTTTACAAAGTAACGACTCGGCGGGCGGCAGGAGGTCCGGGGAACGGAATAAAATGGGTTACAACGAGACCACGGTGATAAAGGGAAAATAAAAAAGAAAAAGTAATGATAATAAAAGATTGCTCTGTAAAAAAACAACGATTTCACAACGAAAACGATTTTCGACGACGACGACGACGTCCAGCATTCAGCGCGTGTCTCTGCGCGCCGCGGTAACTATTGTATCGGGATGATACTATTGTGACGCGCGCGCACAGCCTCCTGTGTACAATAGCACAAACGCAGTCGTTGGGGGAAAGGGGAAAAGAATACAAACGCGTAAAACTCGTAAACAAAGATAATACGCGTTTTGTTTCTCTCTTACGTGTGCGTGTGTTGAAATTTTACATACATTTTTTTTTCCCACACATAATACGCGTTAAAAAAAAAGAAAATACAATCGCCGTCGCACCGCGTCATATTATTATTATCATTGTCGTTGTTGTTGTACGGGTAAAGTAACGCGCATAATCCCGATTCGTTTGAAAGCGTAAACCGCCGTCCTAATAGTACGTCCGCAGGCCCGAATATTGTACGAATCCTCGTGTAGGAGTCGAGTCGGAGAGACGGAGCCCCTCGTATTAGAAAATTAGAGGGGGAAAGTTAACGAGCCGCGGGGTGTTGCGGACATCGTTTGTGTGAATGGTGTGTTTCAAAAAAAAAAAAAGAGTTCGCTAATATTATTGTAGTAAAAACACGAAGAAATAATTTTCGTTTTTTATTCTGACTTTTGAATCCATCACGAATTACTTTCAAAAATCGATAAATGAATACATATTCGAAACGATTGGTTTTGGCGCGGAATCAAAAGTGTTTTACCATATATACCGGGTTTTTACGAGTTACCAACTCATGTTTATTGAATAATCGAATGTTGATAAAATGATAATAATTGTTATCGAAATTAATTCATCTAGAAAACATGGTTAGTAATTGCTTTACTATAGTCGGGTGAATGAAAAGTGGCCGCTGATCTTTACGCTCCCGGTGGCGAAAACACGTCAGGTTGGGGTAAAATAGTTCAGTTATACGTGCTAAAATCGTGATAATATTGATATTATAATCACAGAATATATTATATGTGCTAATACTCTTACACGATAGGTTATAATAGCTGTATATTACGTGATAACAACAAAATGATAACGCATTTAAGATTTTTAATTTCTTACTGATTTTGAGGACCGCTAGGAAAAAGGTTGCTAACATATTGGCCAGCGGCCACTTTTCATTCACCCGACTATAGCACTATCTACAACGCCAGTCACTGATTAGAGGATATCAGTTAAGTAGTAAGTACAGATAAATAAACGCGGTGGTGGTCACTGGTCACAGGGGGTCAACAAAAGTTATTTTGGTTATTTTAAGTTTATTTTGGGAGAATTGGGTTATGAAAGTCAATTAATTGTTTGCCCCCCTGGAATCATCCCCAAGTGCCGCCTGTGAATTTCGGCGTCGGAAGCTGCGAGCTATATTCGGAAAATTCTAAATATACAAATAAATTATTCGCGAAATTTTTAATATAAAATAATATGTAAATCAATAAGATATAATATTCTGTTCTATGTATACATAATATGTAATTTAATAATATAGGTAATATAACTAAATTACCTATTATAATTTTAGAATATACCAATATTATTATTTATTTCACGATTATCGAGTAATTCAATTTTAAATCTATTGAGTATACACAGTTGTTTTAGATGTTTTAAAAATTCGTATCTTTTTAATTTTTTTTTTTTGAAGTTCGGTTCGGTTTCGTTACGATTTGAATAAATTCAGTTCGGATTCGACCTAAAAAAAAAAAAAAATCTGGTTTCGTAACATTACTAAATATATTGCTTTCTGTTTCTTATTGTTTGCGTACAAATACATACAGCGTGTTATACGCACACAAAAACTAAAAATTATATACGTATTTGCGTGTAGGAACGGATTGGGTGTGGCGCGTAGGTCGTAGTGAATTAAAGGAAAAAATTAAAGAAATAAAATACCTACTTTTAATTTAATTTATCAACCATTTTCTCGTACGATCGTTTATATTTAAAAAAAATATAATACATAATATACAGTGTTGATTATAATATATATATATATACGTCTCATCGTTTTTTTTTTCTACGATTATTTATTATTATTTAAAAATTAAAAGGGTTTTTTCGCAATGTTTTTAGAAAATATATTATATTTATTCAAAGGTGAGCGAGTTAATGGAATAAAAATGAAGTTAATAATATAAAAAAATATTGCGAAAAAAAAACACTTTTAATATAAATATATATCGGATATATTAAATTCCGAGAACTGTTTTACAGGTCACTGTAAACGTATTGTAAATACGAAACGTACAAAATCGTTTTTTTCTTTTAAAACAATAAAAAAAAAAATTTACCATTGTAAGTATCGTTAGAAAATGTTTTTTTTTTTTTAACAGCCGATTACGACAAATTACCAGCTAATATACATATATATAAATAATATACAGATTATAGATATAGATGGGTGGTAATATGTCATCACTCGTACCCGCGTATTATAATAATATATATATTTAAAAAAAAAAAAATGAATACGAACGAATATTATAATATATATACGCGTATATTATATGACCAATATTTTATATCGATAGTTTTAATAATTGTATAATGAAGACAATAATGATAACTGATAATTTTTAACCGAAAAAAAAAACAATTTATGTGTTCAACTACTTAAAATATATACGTACGATAGTAATAATTATCGAACGTTTTTGCGTCATAAATTGTAATAATTATATAATAACAACGATGAAAACTGGTTATGTTTTTTTATATGGAGTCGTATTCTGAACGGGAGCCTTCGTATATGTATATATAAAATTATAATAATTGATCCATATATGATATATGTATTGGTACACATTTTTCGACGGATTATAGTGATTCGCAGTATATTTATTATTTTTCTAAAATTACATATTGGGCCAGTCAACAAAGGTAAAATGACGGGGAAAAAAAATCCAAAATTAGATTTTATTATTGAAGCTAATTTATAATACCTACTTTATACACACTAAAAGTCCCCATGAATTGACCAAAAGCTTTTTTTTATAAAGCTCATCAAATTTTATCAAACGTGTTTTTTCGCCAATATTTTTAGATTCTGAGCGGAGCGATGAATCTATTTTGTTTTTACAATCATAAGCGTGCGCAGACATTACTGGCAGGGTAGTCATAAATGATACATTACACATTGACATTTAACATGAACAAAAAATTTTAGATAGGGTAACTTTATTTAACTGCATTTACCATAGTTAAAAATTATTTTATAAGTAATAATATAATGTAATATACCTAAATTAGTTAATAAGTAAAAATTTAATAACACTATTTTATATATAATAAACATATTAGATATGTTTTAATTATAACTCCATACGCCTTTTGGTTGGTGTGTTGATTTTGAAATATTCAATGATTTCATCCACATCTATATTATAAGCCATATCTTGTTCGATGAACATAGAAGTCCATCTAACCAATCGATTTCTTACATTTTACCGTTTACGGACATGTTGAAACGGTCAAACATAATATTATGTTGAGGGTGGGGGAGTTGTTCGCAGAGCAGTCAAGTGCCTACCCTGACTACCCCGTGCGCACGCTTATGTTTACAATGATGTTTATTTTATTTTATTTTTTTATTTTGTCTGTACTGCGTACAGATTTTCGGCCAGAAGGAGTGCTCCGATCTCTTCGGTCACAGTTTCTTTCCGGCAGCAAATCGCATCTAGTTGATACTTTAGAGACGTCATTTTTCGATTTTCTCAAAAGCACTTGACTCAAAAACGCTAATAATGCAATTTCGTCTTGATCGATTGTTGTTTATTTCTTCGTAATTTTGAAACTAATAGTCGTAGAAACCTGAAATTTTCACCGAATATGTAACTTTAGACTGTATTTACGAGAAAAGTAATCTCCACTCAGAATCGTTTTATCGAATGCAATGACTCATCATTGCTTTCAAATTTAAAATAAAAACAAAACTCTAAAAAATCTTTATCCCAGTAATTCACTTAAGCGATATCCAAAACATCCCGCGGCGCGTTACCTTTTTAAATATTGATAAAATCAAAAAAAAATGTTCACTGTAAAATTCCCATTCAAATAAATGTTTCTAGAGTATTTTTTGTTTGTTTAAAAGTAAAATTTGATATACACTCGTGGATACGTACGAAAAAAAAAAAATGTAACTATTCGTCTTTTTCAATAATACTATAGTTTATTAATATATTATAATACGTGAAGCAAATAAAGTTAATAAAGCACAAAACGTACAAATTCGAGTTTATATATTATTAAACAGTTGCAGCGTTTGTGATCGATCAACGATTTTATTGGACTCGTTAAATGGATTTATTTATCGGACTTCATAATATACACGCGTATATAGTTAAATGATTATTAACGCGGTAAACGGTGTTTATCGACCAGTTTCGATACCGACCCCTTTTAATACGAACGTGTATTACAGTATTCATATGCTTATATTATAAGTATATATATATATATAAAAAAAAAAACTTAAGTGAGGTATTTTCTATATGGTATATCGCGAGCGCGCGCGTATGAGTGTTTATAACGTTCGGTGCGTCTCTAAATACGCTGAAACCAGATCTGGTAATCTGAATAAAGTATATAGACGAAAACCGGACAAACGAGGTGTGCGCGAGTATTGGATTTGAAAGTCATCATCATCATCATCATCATCATCATCACATAGTGAATTTCGTATACAATTACCTTTATATAGATATTCAAGTAGGTATAATATATATAATATGTAAATGTACGACGATACTCGGGATTCGTTATATTTTATTGGAGACATCTATTACAATATACGAGTTATCGTAATTGCAGATATTTCGTTGAATATTTATTAAATTAAACGGGGGTGGGGAAACAGAAATTCGTTTTGTTCGATTTCCGATGTGGTTTTTTTTTTTTTACAATCTATTAATTATTATAGTAGGTGTACGTTTTTTTTTTTTTTATTATATTATATACGGGATTCATTCGGTACGTCTATTATAATAGTTGTCTTAAATTCCGTACTGGCGCACGTGTCGAACGTATAAAAATGTCAATAATGTATATTTAAAAATACTAGTTTTTGCGCGTAGGTTTTTCGTACACGTTAAATGTCTGAGCAATTATCGTATAATATGTGCATAGACGAGATTATATATGTATATACATCTAAACTAAAATATATAAACATTTATTGTAAAATATATATATATATATATAAAACGCGCGGAATATGGAAATTTAATTGTTTTGTTTTTTCGTCGACAAAAAACCCCGGCGAATACTGCAAGTATATATATATTTTCAAAAAAATGTCAAGGATATAACGCACATAATAATATATAAATCCTGTAAAACGTATATACATTTAAACTCGATCTACACTTTTGAAAATCTCTAACGATACTTACATATTATAGAATATATGCGGACAAACGATATTATATATTATACGCAACCTAGGATTCCGATTCAAATTGAGATTTTTTTTTCTTCTTCTTTTCTTATCCGTATAAAATTATATTATATACGCGCGTTTAAACCATACCCAAATAAGATTCTCCCGATGGAATTTCTAAAAAAAAAAAAACGGCTATTTATTGTCGTCGAAACTTCCAACCGGTTCCGTTCCATAACACTTGTCAAATTACATCTGAGCATACGTCCTGCAGCATCCACGTACCGCGCCGTGGTGTATTTCGATACGCTTGATCTTTTTACATTAAATATTATAATATATCGGTAGGCACTGCTGGTACGGTTTTAACGTGAACATACGATCCGCGTGTACGTTATTCTATATCGTCCATCCTAGAAAATAATAATAATAATAATAATAATAATAATAATAATAATAATAAACGTATTCGGTTTGGAAATTGAGAAAAATTATGTATTTTCGAGCAGCATTTATTCATTTAAACGAATTAAAATAATAAGGCGTATATATTACAATATGATATAATATGCGTGCGGCTCAATCCACCGATGCACGCTGCAATAACGATAATAATATAATATGTGGCGTGTTAGCAGAAATAAGAATAAAACCGAATACAGCAGGAGAAGTGTTATTATAGCTAAATATTTTACTCGAGTTTTTGAAAGGAAATTTCCGGAGGCTGTTACAAAAAAAAAGACTAAACCGCATTTAAGTAATGATATTATATATAGCTGCTAGTTATATCGGTTTACGTCGGTTGTTTTTTAAATTTTCAGTGAGTTTCGTGCGACTTTGACGAGGAATTGTGTTTATTTACAATATTATTATATAATCGTTTATATACGTGTGTGTTTGAAAATAGGTATTATTATTGTTGGGTTTCGTGCAAATGGGATTATTGTATATATTGTTATTATGATCGATCGTTTACATTACATTATTACACATAAGAATATTCGAACGCGAACGCTGCTATTTCTTCAACGAAACGTATAAACGACAAAAACGCGATATTTCAAATATACATAATATATATTTTAATGTAAATACGTATACGAAGACAATTGTGCCAGACACGCGCCAGAGCGTTTTTTAAGGGATTTTCACCGGGCCGCAAAAATTTACTTTCTCAAAATAACTATAAAAAGGCAATATAGGCGTGTTAAGAACTTTAACTGTTTAAAACGATTTAACACTATATACCATTCATAGTTTTTATATTTGAAAACTCATAAAACTCAGTGGCGTCATTTGAATACCGCGCAAGGTATAGATTTGCGTATTTAAAATTAAATATTATAGTAATTTGGCCCGTGTAATAGCTGGTATAGTATAGCTATTGACTTGCACTATGCACGTAATATAGATTTAGGTGAAGCTGTAAAGAAGTTTGCATGCGTATACACGGGGGAAAACGTGTGGGTCAGATTACCATTGGGCGTTTTTTTTTTTTTTAATGTATACCTACAGGTTAAATTATACATTGTAGCTGAAATTTTTTGCCACGAAATTAATTTCGAAATCTAAAACATGATGTCACGCTACGCCAATGCATGGCATTATTATACTGGAAACAAATAAAGTTATTTTCTTTCGGTTTTATTGAAAATTTCAGACAGGGTTGTGTCTTGCATATATGTATGTAGAATTATATGCGTATTAAAAATAAATGAAATAGTAACCACACCGCATGCAGATACATCGGTACATGTATACGTCTATAGGTACGAAAAGACGAGAACTAAGCTATGGGAAACTTTTTGTCACGTGTAAAAAATAAATGAGATTATATACAAAGCATATACATTATTATGATATAGACATATTATTATTATTATTATCGTTATTGGCATTATATTATCCTGGACCTGGCCGGGTGGTGAGTAGAGTCGGGTTCATGACGTCACGGTTACGCTCTCGGTGTCGCACAAATTTATAGAATGACCCCAGTCATAAGACATGTACATGTCAAAAAAAAAAAATGATATGACGTTACCTAGCATATTAGAAAACATAAAATTTACCAATAATATTCCATATGCGGCTGAAACACCTGTTTTTAATCATATACGTTCATATTTGTTCCCAAACGAATTCTGTTTTTTTTTTTTTTTTAAACTTAATTTTAACGGCTACGATCCCCAGCAGAAGAAAAAAAAATTTGAAAATACGCCACCACGGGATGAATACTACTACTATGCAGCCGCCGCCGCCGCCGTCGTCGTTATCGTGTTACCCCACACAACAAAAATATGTTTTAAACAAATTTTTAAAAATATTATCTGGAAAACATATTACATTTTTAAAACGTCATCATATCATCCAACTACGTTTTTAAAACGATTTGTAAATATTTTTTGTCGCCTTAAAAACGCCCGCCATCAAAATATTTTAATGATATCTTTAAAATATATTAATTTTATTTTTAAATTATATTTACAAGTATAATTTTAAAAGTATTTCCGCTTTATGATTTTTAAAATATACAAACCTTTAATCTAAAAATATTATTATTATTAATATTATTTTTACACCAAATATTATATAGGTATATTTTATATTGTAAGGTACCTTATAACCCGCGAGACCCGCCTTTCTCGCGTGCCAGCGAGTGGACTATTTGAAAAATTTCCAGAGAGAGAGAGAAAAATTCTTTTTTTTTGTGTCGGTCGCCCTTCGGGGGATTATGCGAACGGTGCGCCGCACTATATTATACTATACTGCAGTCTGTCCTTAAACGTGTACAGTCCCGGCCACATATTATTATTATTATTAATACACGACTCCGAATATATGTACAACGTACACCCGGCACTTAACTACACATATATATATATAAGACGCGCTCGGTAGTGTAATTTTTTTTTTTTTTTTTATATAAAACGCGGACGGGTGCGGAGAGGATCCGTCGATATCGGCGTTTCTCTCTCTCTCACTCCTAATTTTTTTATCATATTAAAAAAAAAACGTCTCTACTGTTATTATACGATCGGTCGCCTCCGGGCGATTCGGCGGTCCACACGATCAGATCCGTCCGTGAACGAGGATATTATTCTCGTGTACAATAAATATATAGTGTGTAAAATGCGACCAGCGGACGGACGACGTATCGTCTCGGTGGATCGCAAAGCACACACACACACACGAGGCCCGTGCGTGCAGTGTGTCGATCATCGGCTGTTGCCGCTGATGCGGCTGCTGTTGTAACGTACCCGCAGCATCACCGCAGACCGTGCACCACGTTGATAATAATTATTATATTATTACTTTTTTTCCCCCGTCCGCGGAGACGCGAATTAAATTCGTAACGGGCACGGGAAAATACGGTTTTTAGCCGCGAACAAAACGAAATCGCCACCGGGCGACTACTATTACCACGACGCTTTATATTACACATCAGTGGCGTACACACGGGGGGGGTTTTGGGTGTTCAAACCCCCCCCATTGACTTTTTACAAAAATATTTTTCGTAGTGATTTTAGCACCATAGCACCATATTTGGCGCGCGACCGACGACGTCTTAATTTCATAGAAAAATAATTTTTTTTGTTTTCATGACTGTGCAAAATTCACCATTTTACATTGGATTATATATTACACTATACGATCGGTATCGGGAAAGAACGACCACCACAGCATGTTGCGGTCATATTCCGTCGGTTGCGGAGAATCGGTCTAATGTGATTGCGATAGTGCGTTTGGCGTTTAAATATGTGTGTATTTTGGGTGTTCCCGTTCAATTACCGATCGGGTCCAGTTAATCGGTAACCGACAAAACGCATAGTGTAGCTCCAGCCTAATAATTCTGCTGCTACAAAACCCAGCTATATTTAGTTTGCATTTGATCAGTAACCGTGTGATCCGTGCGCGCTTTTCTGTTTGAAATCACGCAGTCGAATAATATAATATGTTCGTATTTATTGATATTGTCAATTTACCGCCAGCACCGCAGTTATATATTTATTTTATTGTCAAGTTTTGGAATTTAGCAAGACTGATATCTTGTGAGCGTTTATAATATTACGATTTACGAATTACGACTTCGCGAATGTGTTTTGTTTTAATATTTTGCTGTTCATTCGTATTTGTTTAAAATTTAAATATCGAAGAGAAATGAAGAGAATAAATGAATATTTTTTGGCGGATAGTAAGAAGAAAAATATGGAACAATTATTCCTTTAACAGCTGAAGAAGTCATCGATGAATTAGGGCAAAAACCAAGGAAATTGGATATTGTATTATAATTATAATTATTATTATTTGTATTATTATTTGATACGTTTTATAAAAATCTTTTCAACTAATATATATTTTTTATATAACCCCCCCCATTGAAAATTTCTGTGTACGCCACTGTTACACATACGAGTATGCGCACACGTGTGCGCAGCGTGCGTTGGCCCTCGAGCAGGAACTACGAGACTGCGCGCGTGCAGACACGAAATCGCGTTAATGTGTACGGGCACGCGAACGGCACTCGAAGATTCGGCGGGCCGCGGGGCATTTTTTTTTTTTTTGAAAAGTGAGCGGTAACGCTATTGCGATCCGAAAAAGTCACCCCGCTGCAGCGGTCGACGCTTCGGCCTGACCTCGTGGACGCAGGGACGGTCCAAGTGCGTAATTAGTCGAGGAGCACGAATTATTTACGAGTAGTAACCATACCTATACCCATTGTAAGTGTCCCGAACCTAGCCGAACACAAACGCAGTAAATTTTGTTCTAATTATTATTTTTTCACCTTTTTTTTTTTTTTTTTTATAAATATCATAATATCGCACTAAAACGATAATGTTAATAAAATACTTTTTTTATTTTTGTGGCATTCAGAGTTTGAAATTTTATTCCATAGTTTTATAGAAAAATCAAAACAGCCATTTATCTAAACCCATTTTTTAGTACTCGTATTTCTAATAATTGATAATTCGTTGATTTTCTATACAAATGAAAGTTTGTTAAAATTGTTATGAAATAAAAAATTGTACCCTTACACAATTATTTATCTAATATGAAATTTACCAAAAACGAATAAACATCGTATAGACAGACACTAATGATTAAAATACGCACCAAACGTTTACGACAGTGTTAACGATTCGTAAATACGTAAAATATTATTGATATTTTACTATTGGCATAAAACATATTCGTAAAAATATAATATTGTATATGTCACACTTATACATTTAACCCGCCCACCCTTTTTTCAGGACTGGAGCAGTCGCTCCTTAAAGTCCTATTACGGGCCGCTCCTGCGTAGATGTAGGGGGAAAAAATTGTGGACGACTGAACGACTGCGTGTACGGCTATAGTTTTTAACACGCCTTGTGAATGTCGCGCGCTTAAGCGACGCGATCGCATTCGATAAAACGCGTTTCCGATAGCTTTGGATAATTCGAAACATTGCAGTTTATTTATCGCTATTGCCGCCGTGCCCCGTTGCCACTGCCACTTGTCCTTGCTGCCACTGCCGTCGGTACCGTTATCGTTAATATTACATTATATGTTTTAACGTTGACTCCAATAATGTACGGGGTGGTTATTTTTGCCCGGGTGATTTTCGCTCATAACGTTATTATTTGCCGGCATTTATATAATATCACGGTCTATACCGAATAATGATTCGTTTTTTTTTTGTTTTTAGACCGTTCTGTAAAACGAATTTTTCTCCACCTCTCCATATCGCATCCGCTACTTCTTTCCATCTGATACTTGGGTCTACTGCAGGTTTTACGTTTGTCTTCACAAAGTCCTCGCATCTTGGTCGAGGTCTACCTAATGATGTTTTTCCCGCATTAGTTTTAAAAAACGAACGTAGTTTTCCACGAACACGTACGCTTTGTCAAATAATTTTGAAATTTCGACAAACAGCGATTTCAAGATATTTGTTATTTTAATATATAGTTGATGCACAGACTAAAATTATTTGCTATACATTTTATGTATATAAGAGTATGGAAAAACACAGAATAATTTAAATTTAAAGCATATTAGAAAAAAAAAAAGTTAACACCGAAATCGGGAAAATAGCACTAAAACAGATCTTTTGGAAAAATCATCATAATAAGTTTTAAAGCACCTGGCCTTATTGTAAAATGTATAATTAATAACGAACAAGTAAAATATAACTGAAAAAAAACTGAAAATCTGTTGTTTTATTGAAATTTTTCCAAATACTTTTCGCGATATACGGAGAGGAAAAAAACGTAAAAGAAATCACTTAAATTATTACATAAAAAAAAGAAATTTCAACCCTCTCGAAAAACGTCTTACAGTTGAACTATATATCGCAGTGATCGAATTTCACGCGTTTTAAATGTGTATTTTTGAACGAAATTCGGGGAGTGACGCAACGAAAATGTTCGTCTAAAAGGCGCCATTCTCCTACGTAACGTTCGTAATATGCTCGGTCAATGAATACATTTTTTTTTAAATTATATTATTTATAAATAAACGTATTATACGCTCAGAATATTATTAATACAAGGGTTGAAATTCGAGACGTATTTGTGGGGAAATGGAATTTTCGTCGAAAAACACCGTCCGCGCAAAACGCCATCGGCACACACGCAATATTATGTTTTACGCCCGGAGAACGGCCCGAATTTACGTAAATTACCGCACTGTTTGGATAACTCGTTTGATTAAAACAACAGCTGCCGTTCTTATGTGTATATAAAAAAAAAAAAAGTATATTTTTATACGTTATATACGCCTATTAAATCGTCGAATTATATGCAAATAGTGTGTAACGACTGCAGCGGAAAGAGACTAGCGTGTTTACATGACGCGTATTAAAATGACAGATATAATTGATATAAATATATGTACTGTAAAGTATTTTAGAAAAAAAAATAAACGAGAGAGACGTCACTACGAAACGCGATTCGGTTCTAAGATAATAACAACAACAATAATAATACGGTACATGTACGCACACACACACACACACACACACACACTACTTTTTTGTTTACATCAATTTAAATACGTATAATAATAAGTGAATTTTACCAGCTCGTCTACGTATAAAATACGTACCCTTGCTGATTACCAGACGCGCACCCTTCGCAGTGGCGCCGAACTATATTTTATCAACCGGTTCAATTATCCAAAAAATACCTACACACCCACCCCTTACAAAAATAACATTTAAATTTAGAAGCCCTCCCCCCCTCCCCCCTAAAAACAAATTTAACACAAAATACGAAAATTAAAAAAAAAAAAATGTGAAATATTAATTTTTTCTAAAGATAAAATTTTCGTTAAGTCGAACCACACGTGTCTGTTTCGGTCGGTGCGAAAGAGAGGGCGGCGACCAGCAGCTCGCCGCATCGGTCCGGCGGTGCCGCATAGTGTTACCACAGATAAGATAAAACCAGATGGTTCACTCTTTGATTTACTGATAATTCGACCCTCCTGAGATCAGTATGTGCACATACGATAAATTAAATTACTGTACATATTTTTCTACAATAATATTATTATTGTGTCCAATAACTTTAGTATATGTGTTAAAATATGATGTTAAAAAATTTAAAATGTTTGCTGTACTTGCTATAATGCGTTTTACACGTGTAGGTCGGAAAAAACATAAATTGCAAGTGAACGATTGAACGAGTATAGGCGGCGGGCGTTGGTACAATAGCGGGACGCATAGTAAACAGTAAAAATCAGTGCTGTACATTTAAGGAACTCATAAAAAAAAATTTTTTTCCCTCTCAGTGATGACACTGATCTCAGGAGGGTTTTAGTTTGTTTACATTTTTGAGAATTACATGGGCTGAATAGGAAATTTTAAAGAGTGAACCATCTGGTTTTATCTTATCTGTGGTGTTACCAACTACCGACATCGGGAAGAATTCCTGTGGTGGTGTCCCACCACACTATAGGTATATATAATATGAATACTATATAAAACTATGAAGTTGATTTCCCCATTATTACGTAAATCTCAAATAATTATCGTCCACGATATATTTTTATAAATAAAATAGTTTGCCTTGACAATTTAATATTTTAAAATTATATACACCCACCCTTAAATTTTACCGGTTCAATTGAATCGGCTATAGGTATAGCATTCGGCGCCACTGACCCTTCGTATCTGTAAACGTCAGGTTCCCATCAAACTCTTTAATAATACACGATTCCGCGACGTGTTTTTCTTCTTCTTCACGAAATCCCTATTTTTAATCTACTGTAGCTCACTTAAAAAAAAAAAGAAAAAATTGTGTAAAAACGCGGTCTACGATTTTCCCGATATAACGATGACCGTTTGCAGGAAAATTTCTGTAATCGTCCTCCGCACACATTCGTACGGGGCGAATGTACGAATGTACGAATTGTACGCAGTAAACAATCAAATAACCGATGTTTGACGTCGGTTTAACCCAGGGTTTAAAGTGGAAAAAAACTCCCGGGACTACTAATGTCCTCATACAGTTTTAAGCGTTCCGTATACCAATTATATTATGTAAAATGTATGTTTTTTTTCTCGGGACGCGTTCGGGCGATACCTTTTGCCGGACGCACTCGGGACAACGTAAAACGAGTGTGCCAGTACTCGAGACGTTGACGTGTAAACGTCGCGTGGTTAGGTAAAATGGAACGGAATTGTGATTGGGATTTGTGAACACTGCAGGTATCTTTTTATTCAAAGTAATTTCGATAATAAACATTATTATTAGTTGTCACGACAACAGTTTACACGTTCCCGTCCCATTTCCCGAGATTTGTCCTCATACCGCCGCCGTAGTAATAGATCTTTACAAATCAAAAAAAGAAAAGGTTATTTTGGCACGCACTCGAGGTATCTCCACCGCCCGAAACGCGACCGACATTGAAAAATGTCATCCCGAACGGTACTAGTTTAAACCGACCAGCCAGGAAGTGCACGTAGGAGATATATTCGCGAGAGGAAAAAACAATTTTAAAAAATAAATAATATTCACACGTCCAGTGTGTTTCGGACCATTTTGTTTCCGATTCGCGGAGAGATGATGGAAAAAAAAACCAACCGAATAATATCTTAAGACACGGGATGGTTTTGCATCGCTTCGAATGTGTGTGTGTGGGGCAGACTGAAACCTTGTCGGCTTATTTTATCGGTTCTGGTTTCGGTTCGGTTGTATTGAAAAAAATATAATTTCTCTTCCGGTTCATGAAAAACGTGAATTTCGGTTTCGGTTAATACCGGTACTAACCAGCTGTACTTCAAATTAATATCGAAATCACGATTAAAAAATGATAATATATTAATTTATAATGTGGAGTAATCATTATTACGGATTTAATCATTTTTTTTTTTGGCGTATCACTTTTTTGTTCCGTGTGTTTTTTCACCTTCGGCATACAAGTATACCCAGTATATAAGTAGCCCGACTAATCGTTCAAAGTTAATACGTTTTTGGGAAGTTTATAAGAAATTTATAGGGCTTTTACGCAATCTCTCGTGATAAAATATATTAGTGATATAATATAAAAACCCGTATTTCCAAATATCGGTTCCGGTTTTGAAAAAAAAAAAAAAAAATTAGCGTAACGGTTAGGTTTCGGCTCGAACATTTTCAAAGTGTTTCGGTTCTTTTCGGTTCGGTACCAGTCCCTGGTGCGCGGTACAGACAAAATGATATTATACGCGAGTGTGAGTGTGTGTGTGTGTCGACCGGCTGCCCCGACGCCGTCTGCACCGAAGACGATGACCACGGGGGTTTCATGACGGCGGCGGCGCAGCATCCGATTACGCGCGTTTCCCGAATAGCATCGAATCTCGTGCGAGCGCGTGTGTAAAAGAAGAGACGCGTGTTTTCTTTCCGTTCCTCCTCCTCCTCCTCCTCCTCCTCCTCGTAGTCATCGAAAACACATATAATAATAATAATAATACGCGGCAGACAAAGTCGAGCCGGACAGTAGCGCTCGTGGCTAAATTGGTCTCGGGTTCATCTCACCGCCTCTTTGATTATTATTATTATTATTATTATCATTATATGGTGTATAATATTGCTGGATGGCGCGCGCGCGTATACGAGAGATATTCCGCCCGCCCAAACTATTAATTTCCTAACCCGTCCGCGTGTTTGCCGCGGTGCACGCGTATTACAATACACGCGCGTACATAAAAAAAAATATGAAAAAAAAAAAATTTCTTGTATACGCTGCACGCGCACACACTATCCGTATAATATGTAATTCATCGCCGCGGTTATAGTGATTTTAGACTTGAAATCCATCGGTTCGTTGACGGGAATATTTAGAAACAATTTTTTTTTTCCTTATTTTGCAGTTACTGCGTTTAGACCACCGCCACCGTTACCGTAAATATTTTAACTGTATATAAGAGTTTTTTTTTTGTTGGTTTGGGATGGGGGAGGACGCATAATATTGACAATATTTGTGTTTGTAACGGCTTAGACAATTTCGATTTCAACCATGAAAATGAATCAATAAACTTCTGCATTTATGTTTAAATTTTGTAAATTGTCCCATAGTTATATAGTTGTTATTAATCACGTTTATATTTTAGAACTACTCATTTTAATAACATTATTATCATTTATTTATTAAATATATATATATATATTGTTTTCTTTAAGCCTTTATTATTATAGTCTAATAACAATTAATAATGAATTCATTGTACCCAATCTATTGCCCTCTTATGCGGGCGTCAATAAACAATAAACAATATAATATATGTATCGGAAACGTATTTTAACTTTGTTTCACTGAAAATCCCTTCCAAAGGATTTACTTACTCTGAAAATCTTTTTTCTCTTAACTGCATATCGAGTCCGAATTCGACGGGCGAAAATAAATCGTTATCTATTCTAAGCGTATATATATACGGTTCCAGAAAAATATTATATTCCGAAATTTTAATTTCCAAACACGTGTATTATGTTCATTACTCTTCCGACAATATATTTATTCCCGACAGGATATTTTTCCAATGAAATAAGTTTCCGAAAAAACGCGCGCGGTTCCAAATTAATTCATGATGGGTCCCAGAAAATATATTCCGAGAATATATACGTTCCAATAAAATATTTTCTAACAAAAATTAAAGAAAAAAAAATCCCAAAAATTAAAAAGCCCTTTTCCCCCCGGCGGTTTTTGGTTTTTGGTCTATATAGGAAAAGAGAAAAATCGTCTGTCTTTATAGCTTATATAGATTGTTGTTTCAGTGTAAGTGTAGAGAGCGATTTTTCTATAAAACACGCAAAAAAAAAACATTAATAATACGTATAATTATAAAATATTAATTTTACTCTCTCTTTTTTTTTTTTTTATGATTCGTCACAAATCAAAACCTTTACTGCAGGGGCGTATTAATGGGGGGGGGCTGATAGGGCTCCAGCCCCCCGAAATTTCAGGAACTTTCTTTATGTATTCCTATGCCCTATGGATATAGGATGTAATATTTTTAATAAATTCCTAATATGTAGTCGTTTTTAAAATGTTGAGAATTTGGTAATTAGTCCTATTTTTAAGATTCAGTCTTGGAATAGAATTTAGACATAATTCAACAACGATATTTACGCAATGCCTCAGCCCCCCAAAAAAAAAATTCTAAATACGGCCCTGATGCTTTACTGACTACTAGACTTTACAATCTATGTAGGTTTTTATAGCTAATAATATGTAATAGCGTATAGTGTATTTCATTTAAGAGGAAGTGCAATGCACACAGATACCTATATATAATATAGCGTTTGTATATTAAATGTTTTAATATCCGCGCGGCCTCCGCCGCATATAATCGATATATTTTAATAATGAACGCGCAACAGTCGCCCGAGGTTTTCGTTTAAGTCCGTGTACAAAAAAAAAAAAAACAATTTTTTTACCTCGTTCTGTCGATTATTATAATATATTCTCTGGTTTTCTTGCAGACGGTTTTACCGCGGGCGATTCGTCCGCGAAAACTATTCTTCTGTGCATTATATACACACTGCAACGGACCAAACCGTATACACGCGATGTTGTGTAATATTATATAACTCGGCACTCATCCGACCGGCCATCGTTTGATTCGATAATAATTGTATTATTATTATAAGCTCGCTTCCGTCTGGAATTTGGAAAAAACGATTTTGGAAATTCGCAATTTTTATTGTCGTTTAAATAAACGTTTCATTAACTGGTCGATTTCGCGGTATAGTTACAACAACAAAAAAACCTAACCCAGCCTCCAAATGTAATGATTTACAAGGTTTCAAAAATGTGTCGATCTATGAGAAAATTCGATGATAATCGGTTTTTTTTTTGCGTTTGGTCGGGGAGCAGCTGTTTGCCAACGGACCGCGCGTGTTATCCGCGGATTTCAATCGTATTTTCTTATCGATATTCGCAGTGCTTTACAATATTATAGTAACGCGGTTTTTATAATTTCCAAACTTGCCTTTTTCAACGTTACTTTTTGGATTTTATTTTAAAACAATATCAAACGTGTCCCGTGGTACGTTATCCGCCGAATCGGGATATGCTTTAGCCGAGTAAAATAACGATCGCTTTATAAATATTTGACGGATTTTTTTTTTTTTTTAAGATTACAAATACACCGTTTTGTGTTTCGATTAAAATGTATTCGTTATAGTGGAATACGTGCAGGTGTAATTTATGACGGTTAAAGAAAAAATATGTAAAATATATATTATACCGCCGGTAATATTTTGAATAAGGAGATTTTTTGTAGGTTTTGGAGATTTTGTACAAAGAGTGATGCGATAGTTTTAATAACGGAACCATGTGTATCATAACAATTTTCACGCCGTCCCATCCTTTTAAATATAAGTTTTTCAATTTTCCAAACGCGTGAGTCTTATAATTGTTATAACGCATATACACACACACACACACAAAACCGTAGTAACGACAAACCGTTCAATATACACATAATAAATGTATGATCTAATGAAAATAATTGTCGGGAAATAAGTAAATAATATTCGTAATTTATATTATATTATTATAAATATAATAATATTCGTTTTAATTTTTAAAACGTCGCGTGTGTGATCGCGGGTTGTCTGTGCGAACGAATGACAAAATTCCGAGTATATATTTCCGAATTCCGCACGATTACAAAAATGCAGAATGGCGAAAATATCAAAATATTATAATAACCGGTGTTCGGGACTATTGTAGCGTTAAAAAAAAAACGTTAAAATAAAAATGTTTTAATATAATTGTTTTATTTTTTAATAATATATTAACATATTAATTTAGAAAATAAATATTTAGATTAAAGGTAGATTTAGGTGAAAAGTTAGAATTTTTAAAAAAAAAGCGAGATAAATTTTTTATAAAAAACATCTGTGTATATAGCGTACAATATATTATCTCAATCGTGATGTCGTATTAAAGATTTAATAGCAAAAACTTCGGTCCGCGATTTTTTTTTTTTTTTATATTTCATTCGTTAAAAATGATGACAAAATTTTCTCGATCAATTCGTAAAAAAAAAAAATCGAAAATACGAAATATAAAAATATAGGAAAATATGCGCCGTAACGTGACGAAATCTACGAAATAAAATTTCACGTTTACTGCAGAGCTCTGAAACGCGTTTATATATTATATCACTCTGAGCCAGTAGCGTATCTAGGATTTTTCCACGGTAGGGGATATACAAATTATAACAGATATTTTTATTGTATTCATTATACACGTATATTGATATTATTATATATACACAGAATTTGATTTCTTTATTTATTTTTTCAAAATTGAATTTAATATCATTAATTTTCGTTCGTACAATTATCAAATAATTGTTTTAAATAACTTCCCGGGTGGGGGGATATGAGCCCCTGTATCCCCCCTCCCCCGTAAATACGTCACTGCTCTGAGCTATACTATATAATATATTTCTATAGTCGACAGATATGCAAACGCTACGTGTCCCGACGAACTCTGCAGATTTTTAAAAGTTTATTAATAATATTATAGAATAATAATAATAAATTGTATTGTATATCGTCCATCACAATGTGTGTGTGTGTGTGTGTGTGTATACTAAGGCTGTAAAAAAAAAAAAATACAACCGTAAAAAATTATAAAAATTTAAACAGTAAATATATATACACTTTTTTTTTTTTTACGCGTTCTAGTACGCGTTATGTGATGGCCCGTTTAAGGGTAATAAAACATCGGAATATTGATGGCGGATTGTCAAATTTATTTGAATTACTATATTATACCCGAGAAGGAGAAATAATAATATAACATAAATAACTCTTTGTTCGAATCCACTCACTGCAACCCCACACTGCACGTCCCCTCTCCCCCACAACCGTTCGGTATATATCCGATGATTCCCCAAAAACCTTTCCCGTCGTTTAACCCATTATTTTTTTTTTATTAAAACTGAGACCACTTGTAGCTGCTGCTAAATTATTATAGCCGCATGCAGCACCCATTAATCCTCGTCCGTTTATTATCGCGTTACACGTGTACATATATACATTTATAAAGGTAAGCGTATATGTATAAACGATGGTAGTGTTTTGTTTTTTTTTTCATAATTTTTATTATTATTTCGAGTGTGTAATAGGTACAATGTATTCATAAGTATTTGACTCGTCGTTTTTTTTTTTTTTATAGAAAAGGGTTTTAAACGACGATTTTGGAGGAAAAAAAATTACCGCTCCCCGAAACACAAAATGCTTTCGAATATTTCCGGTGACCGCCGTGCATGAATTTCCGACCTAATTCAGGCTTATTTTAATATTAATGGTCGGTCGTCTACATACGACATTTAGACGCGTAAAAAACAAGAAAAATGTATGTTTTTTAAAAAGAGGGTAACGCGATGAACAAAAAAATATTCGATTATATTTTTTTAATTTTACACGAAATTTAAAAATATTAAAACAATTAAAAACATTCATAATATACGCGTGAGTTGCAATACCGTGTAAGACTTCATTTTTGTTCACAGAGTTATTGTAAATATTATCTGTATATAATATATAAAATACAAAAAAATGTTTGTCCGCAATCTTATGTCACCATGGTAAAAGTTACCATGGTGAAATAGTTAACATGGCAACTGACATAGTTACCGCATGGTGTCGCTCATATTCTAATTTGGCTGAAAGAAAAAATTGTTCCAACTCAAATCGATAGTGTTTATATCTGCTGAACTACCGAATCAACAAGAAGATCCGATACTTTATTTCGACGTTGTCTGCAAGAACGTGATTCAAGGCCCACGCGGAACATTGAACATGAATTCGCCTTGCAAGAAAGACGGAAAATGCATGAAAAGATATCCACGCGATTTGATTGATGAAACTGAAACTGGTGAGGATGGATATCCGGTATACAGACGACGAAAGCCAGGATTCACCACCATCATTAAAGTAAGAAACGTTGATATTGACATTGATAACAGATGGATCGTTCCAACAGTCCAATATTATCAAAAACATTTAAAGCTCATATCAATGTGGAATACTTTGACTCCGTAAAATCCATTAAGTACGTATGCAAATATGTTAACGAAGACAATGACATGGCAGTGTTTGGGCTTTCAAATAAAAACGATGAAATCACTCAATTTCAGATGGGTCGTTACATCAGCACTAATGAAGCTGTCTGGCGAATTCTCGGTTTCAGTATTCACGAATAATATCCAATACTGTTCAAAATCTTGCGCACAAATCGTCACGGGCAACGTCGTGCAGGTTCAGCTAGTTATTCATATTATTATATATTTATATTTATATTGTATCATATTATTTTTACATATAACTATTATTATTGACTGTTATTGAATGATATTATATTATTTTTGAGACATTTTTATAAACCTCTCCCCCCCTAATTTATAGCGCGACGAACATCCGCGGCGAGTGATTGTCCATTTATTTTCAAGTACTGTACAATTTAAAAGTGAAAATCTGTGCATATATTTGGCCGAGTATGATTTTTGCGCGTCGAAACCATGTGTATTTCACATTAGGGTTGCAAATCCTTACAATATTTCGAAAACCGGACACAATCAATAATCTTTCTTGTTTTTTGTTTTGAACTGTATTAGTACAAAATACTCAGGTAAATATAATAAAAAATTTATATATACTAATGTGTATCATTAACTATCAATAAATAAATGGACATATACGTGTAGACAAAATAATAATATTTCGCACGAGAATTTTTTTTTTTAAAATTAATTTTCGAATTTTATATATTATAATGCAATAAACGACGAGTATTTATATGTGTGTGCGCTTGCGTGAAAAAAATATTGAGAGACGAAAGATTGTTTTCATCGTTAAAACCGGACAAATATAATATTGTTTCTATTATATATATACGTATATTATAATATCGAGATCGACAATGAATCAAAAACGAGATTGTGCGCCTTAAGGCTCGTGTTTTATTATATATATCAAAAGGTGATATCGCGCCGTGAAACGTTGATTTATTACTCAATTATTTTATAAAATTTTCAAACATTGTGTGTAGTAAAATACGTGTATACGAATACACGATATTATACGCCTATGTCCTGTATATACGTGGATGAACTCTGTATGATGCGTACACCATTTAAACCTGCAGAGACGCGTATTTAGGATTTTGTCGCCCTAGGTAAAGATTTACAACGCCGTTTTCCTATCTATATGCGCTCGTACTATATATAGTATATAATCTCCTCGCTTATAAAAAAATAAAAAAAAACTGATAACGGAACGATGCGATCTGTTTTATTGATATTCACATAATCCTGCAAATATACGTGACTTATTTATAACAATGATTTTGTATTTTACGCTTCGATTTTTGCTCAACGAATTCTTGAATATTTTTTTCATAGTTATATACTGGGATGAAAAATAACCTGCAAAAATCGATATATTACACTTACTTATTATCGTACGCCGGAGTGGAAAAATTGTTTTTTATTTTTTATAATTTTATATTCATAATATTATATATATATATAGAAGATTTTAGATGAATGGTTTTTTTTTTTATATTTCGCGATTTCAAAACGCGTATTTCGAATTCGATCCACGGTAAAAAAAACATAATTGGAAACCCCTAGCTGTATGTACGTTTCGAAATCCGACATTGAGAGCAATATACTCGCGCATCGTCTAAAAAAAAAAAAAACGAGTCTGCCAGTACTCGATAGACATTGATGTGTAAACGTCGCGTGAGCGATAAAAATGGAACGGAATTTATCGTGATTGGGATTTGTGAATATTGCAGGTATCTATTTATTCAAAGTATAATTTCGATAATAAATATTATTATTAGTTGTCATCATGACAACAGCTTACACATTTATAAATTGCGTGTAAATCAATTAATATTAATAAATATTATAATTATAGTTGTCGTGACAACAGTTTACGCGTTACACGCGATTTATAATCGCTTGTAAATTAATTAATATTATTATTAGTTGTCACGACAACGGTTTACGCATTTCCGTCCCATTACCCGAGATTTACACTCATATACCGCCGTAATATAGCTGACGCAGTGGCGCCGGAGAAGGGGGGGCAGAGGGGGCAGTTGCCCCCAGATATAATTCTGGGAGGGCTAAGTTATACTTTTGCCCCCTCGGATAAAATGAACAGTCATCATCAATGTAAACATATATAATTAATCTCAAAATAATTCTATAAATCATACAATAACAAGAAGATGCTAAAACTACAGTACATTTTATCAACATCTAAAAATAAATATGCTACTGGTTTTTAATTTTTGCATCTGTGTCAGTCGTGGATTTTGTTTACTTCCTCGAGCATACGTATTTTTTTTATAAAGGAATAACTTCCTTTTATTGGTTATTAATGTTATTAACTTTGTACATATGTTACTACAATATACACAAACACACATATTTTAAGTAAATGATACACATACTAAATAATATATTATATATTTTATATTTATATAGGTTAGGTTAGGTATATATATATATATATAAAGAAAAAACTATGATATTTTTCATATATATTTTTTTGTTTAACTGGTTTCATACATTCTTAGACATTTTATATACCTCAAAATGAGGCAACATTGATAAAAAAAATGTTTAGTTTTTTGTTTATAAATTATTGAAAAAAAAAAAATATATACGAGTATATATATATTAAATGTTTGCCCCCCCCGAGTGAAAAATAGTTCCTGCGCCACTGAGCTGACGTTTACACGTCAAATATAAAAGTCTATATTTAAACAATAATATAATGCTTATTATACGCGAAGACAGTGATCGGGGATTTCGTGTAAACCAAATCGTTTTTCAATCAGGTCCTTATAATAATATATAACCTATAACGTTCGGTTTGACACGCGTTGCAGCTGCTGATGCAAACGGAATTTTCAAAATCTCCTCGTAATTATATTATACTCGACTGTTGGACAAATGACTTACACAATCGTTTTATGTATTATTCGGACGGTCTTAAACAACGTCCTCTCCCGTTTCCGCCGTTCCCTTAGTCTAAACGTTGCAAATAACGCGAATTATCGTATAACATATATAATTCGTCCGTCAGATGAAATTTTTATTTATTAACGCGTTTTCCTTTCTTATTTTTATAAATCGTTTTTGTTACACGCCGTTTATCTGCTGCTGCGCAGCGCTTTTATTTATTGTGCCTATATATTATACGGACGCGTTTCGCGCGGTATTATTGTAATATTAATAATTATGCGCGGTTTTAATCAAAACCGCGTGCACACCGCGCCCGGCCGCGATATAATACAGAAATTACTGGCTCGAAAAATATGAATAAAAAGTAAAAAAAAAATGTAATAATAATATAACGAAATCGTATACATTACGTTTTTTTTTTTTGCGCGCGGCCAAAACGGCATCGTTCGAGGAAATAATACATCATTCGACGGTATTATTATTATTATTATTGCAGCGGATCGAGAATTATTCGCGGATTTCAGATGTTTCCGGTGAAAACGTCTTCGTATTGCGCGTATACGCAAAGAAAATAGTTTATTTTTTATTTTTTAGAATAAGTCGACGTGTATACGTATATAAATATATAAAAAAAAAAAATTAAATCGCGTTATGATCAAAAAGTTGGCTGACGCACTGAAGTTAAACGCGTGCAGTATCTGTAGCGTCGTATATAATATAGAGCAGATTTATTTTTTTTTCTTTTTTGAACTAAGTGTTTTCTGAATTATAATATATATATATATTTTTTTTCTTTCCGGAGAATTTAATTCGTTACCCGTGAAACGCGATAATAATTATGTAATTCGCAAAGTATTCGAGGCTAACCGCGATCGCTGAAAGTGGCGCTCTCGGAACGCATCCAATGCCGTGTCCACGCGTCGTGCGATAGACTCACAGATAGCGTTGCGGGTATGCGTCAAACGGTCCCTCCCGAACGTATCCAAACGCGGTAATAATATAATATATTATATTACATAAAAAATACAATTTAATTATTTTTTTTTATTATATACTTTATGAATGCGTTTTGCTGGCAAACACAAGCGGGCACGTTTACGTATCGCGTTATATTTCGACGATTTTTATTAATTAATTAATTTTTTTTTTGTCATTTATTATAAGTATACATATATAATAATTATATATAGTTTAAGAGTCGAGCCGGTTCAAAAAAAAAAAAAATGAATTTTTTTAAGTCGCGCGCACACACACTATATTGCACATGTGTACTGTACAAAAAATCATTTTGAATATATTTTATTTATTATTCGTTGAAAAACACGCAAAAAAAAAAAACACTATACGCGTTTTAATTATAATAATTTTAAGGCCGATTTTCCGTTTCCTTTCAACGGTATTTTCCTATTAACTCTCGTATACCGTTTCAAACAAACATTTTACGTATTTCTGAATAGTTTTCTATTGGTACAATTTCGACGACACGTGCACGTATACTTATTCTAAAAATACCTATACAGTATAGGGAAGGCAATACGATAAATTTGCCTCCTCTATGAATAAAATGTAAAGGGAGCTTTTTCATCTCACACAAATTGACACGCGTCGCACGCGTTCCGGAAAATTGTCGTCTGTGTTCGACGCGTTTTTCGATTTTTCTCGCGCCGCCACCGGAAACAACCGGAAAAATTGCAAAAAAAAAATTTTTTTAAAAATTAAAACAATTTGTCGACACGTCCGTTTTGCTGTGGACACGGACGTTGATCGTGCGGTTAATTTTTTGTTGTTTAAAGCTCGCAAAACGTAACACGCGCTTATATAGACACCGTATATTGTCATATATATAAAATTCTAAAATCTAAACACAATATAACAGTATATAACCATTTTCGAGTATTTATATATTCTCAGCACGCTTTATTTTATTTCGTATATACATATATACACGCGTGCGTATAATAATTCGCGACGATAATCAACTTATAATCTGATGTAATAATATATATATATTATTGTGTCACGTTCTCGAGTTTTGCAGAACTGCTGCGAAACCGCGATCGTATTTTTATTATTATTATTATTATTATTATTTTTTTATCTTACAATAACCGGTCACTCGCGCAATATGATGTTCAAAAAAAAAAAAAATATTCGCTATATAATTTTTCACGCGCGTTTCAATCGCGTTCGAAAAACGTTTATATATAGATAATAATTAATATTTATATTATTTATAATATTCGAGAATCTTCGTTGTCATAATTATGTTTATTCATATTACGTTGACGATTGCGAATCGATCGCGACCGGAGGGCACTATATATACAAAAAAAAAAAAAAACACTTAAAAAACAAAAGAATACCGAAAAAAAAAATTCGAACACGTCCGTGTTTACTCATATGATCTATTATTATATATGCGTATATAAAATACACAATATATATAGCGGTTATATATTATATTAAAAAAAATAAAATATAGAAGCGCTCGATAAGAGCTGACAGCTGACCGGCCGCTCTGTTACAGCTCGCGCATGTCCGTAATAATGTATATATTTAAAAATGTGTACACGAATAATAGTTCTTCAATTCGTGTTCAATAAAACATAATAATATACACGCGTATTATTATTTTTTCGCGAATTATATAATATACACGCGTTACAATAATATACAATGTCTGCATCGTATTGTTTATTAATTACGCTCTTACAAAAACTGTATGTATTTAAACTTTTATATATATTTTTTATTCGTATATAAAACGAAATAATTTAATTAAAAACCAAAAAAAAAAAATCATTTGCGACTCCCAAATAATTTCTTTCGCTATTATAATATACATTCGCCAAACCATTTTTTCCTTATAATATACCGCGCGTTTCCGTTCAATTTTTTTTTTTTTTTTTTTGTTCCATTATTGTCACCCCGCAACTCGTTATATACGCTACTCGTACATGTCTTATTATAACATTATATCCTGTTTGTCCTTTAACGAAGCTTGCAGTCACTGCAGCAGGTGCAGTTTTATATATATATAGTCTTGACCGTATACTGCAGCACTTTGTAGTTGTGACCCTTCAATAATATAATTATTCGCAATAAATATATAGTCTTCGATCTTCGTCTGCAGCGCAGTCTCACTTTTGTTTTTCTATAGTTTATTGTATTATATATATATATATATATATAGGATAACGCGTTTTATTAATCAAATAATAGTAATAATATTATTTCTCCGATTATAACATATAATATTATGTTCGCGCGCGAATAGATAGATAGATGATCATCGCAGACTTTTAAAAATGTGACTTTTTTAAAGTGTAAAAAAAATTTGAAAATATTTCTCTAGGACATAACATAACGATGGTTCACACACACACACACACACACGTATAACGCGTTAAAAAAAATTATTATAATTATTAAGGATTAAAATATTTGAAAATTTGTACGGAAAATAATAAGGGGATTGCGTATAGCGAAAGAGTGTATAAAATAATTTCGAGGAGCTATAGTATTTTTTTTTTAATATACTCGAAAGTCGAATTACTTTTTTAGATTTTCCAATTCGAAAACTGCAAATATATACATATACGCACAACTATATCGGCTGTATATACGCACATATTATATGTATATAGGTGCGTATATAGTATATGGAAATGCGAGCGCGTGCAGCGACGAGGCGGTGATATATTTAAATTTTCGCGAGTTTATAATACGCAGTGTATATATACATATATGGGACTATACGCGGCTTATATATATTTCACAAACGTGACAAATAGTCAAAATCGATTTTGTTTATATATAGAAATAAGAATAATTTGAAATGTATTATTTTATATACCTATATAAACGTATATATATATATATATATATACATTTTATGTACCACATTTTCTATAGCTATACCATCATCTATTAAATTAATTTTAGACAAGTTGAAATTGTTTTGATATATTGAGCATTTTCTATATACATATACTTGCGTATATATATATATATAATACGCATACCAATTCTGATAAACGAACGACATATAAATCGAGAGGATTATAGTTTTTTTTTTTTTCAAAAATCTATTTCAATAATTGAATATGATTTTTCGTATTAATATTTATTTAAAAAATTGATATATATACGAATAGAGTTGGACTTAAGAGAAAATCTATTTCAATAATTTGAATACGATTTATCGTATTAATATTTATTAAAAAAAATATATATATATAAATAGTTTTATTGATTAAAAAAAACGCGTTTTGTAAAATATTTAAATTGTCTTTATTGAAAAAAAAAAGTTAAATGGCGAAAAGTTAAAATCGAAAACGAATTCGGATATAATACAAAAGCTGGGGGCTTCTTTAACATTCAATAATTTTTGAAAAAACAAAAACACTCCTTTACACAAAATACATAATAATTATTATATTAACGGACGAACGCTTAACAGCCTTAACCGCGCATCGCGTATTACGTAGCATCGATTTTCAAACCACACAGATTTTCAAATTTTCTAAAAAAATGAAAATTCTCTAAAATGCGGTATACATACGTCGTAGCTGGCATATAGTCAAATGCCTATAGACATTTAATTAAATGCCTATAGACGTTTAACTAAACGCCTATTTCAACAATCTACTTTTCAATGGGTAAAAACCTATGGAAATCATATTTTTATACACTTTATACTTTTATATTTTATCATCACGATGGACACGAAATTAAATAAATTAAGATTTATACTAGTAAGATCAACGAGAAAATGTAGTTTGATTTTTATATTATTATTATTTGCCTGACTATTGAAATGGGCATATATATAGTTAAACGTCTATATATAGGCATTTAACTAAATGTCAATAGGCGGACAGTAAAATCGCATAAAAATTTAATTCTTTGACTATTGGCCTACGACATATATATATATATTTATATATTATATACGAGGCGAGAGAACAAGAAAAAAAAAAAAAAAAGAAACGGGCCTTTTGGAAATCAATTTGGCGTTCCGGGATTGTTTTCTGGCGGGCGCGGGGGCCCGCGTAGGTGTTTGCCGGCGATAATGTCGCGATAATGTATCCATTTATACGTCGGAGTGCGCGGCGACATCAGCGGCGGCGGCGGCGGCGGCGACAATCAATAGTGGCGCTCCCTGACGGCGGCGGCGGCGGCGGCCCTTTCGCGCACACGTACACGCGGCGAACGTCGCTCACGTACGTGGTGGCGGCGTCGGCGCGCGCGCGCGCGCGCGAGTCCGACAAAGACAGAGCGACACGCACACAGAGCGAGACGGTACGAGCGAGACGGTACGGTTATATTATTATTATTATTATTATTATTATGTACAGAGAGGTGTACATGCCGTTGCCTTGGCTACTGTGTTTACCGCGCAGGGGCGCCCCGCCGCCGTCAGCTGACCCGGGCCCGGCCCCGGATGGGCGGCGCGTCGTCCGGCGCTCGGGCCCAACCGCCGCGGTCGTCGCCAACACGCCCCGACCGCGGTGGGGATCGACGGACGGGTCGCCGCCGCCGCCGCCGCCGCCGCCGCGCGCCGTATTCAATCGGCGGCGGCGGCGGCGGCGGCGGTGGGGCGGAGGAGGGGACTCTCGGAACACCACCTCGCGCCGCGCGGCAGCCGCTCTCTGCGGACCGCCGCGGCCGATCAGTCCGTATACGTACTGCGCGCCGGTCGCTATGTGAACGGTTCACGCGAGTGTGTGTGCGACTTGTGTGATTTTTTTTTGCCCCCACGGACAGGACAGCAGCCGCGGTGCAGTATAGTTATAATACATTTATATACGCGTTCCGCGACGCATAATTTACCGAAGCAACGGTTCGCTCTGCCGATATAACACATATATACGTGTCGCCCCGCGTTGTTGTTATTATTTTTTTTTTTCCAAAGGAAATTAATTTTTTTCGAATAATAATATAAAAAAAAAATTTAAATCGACGCGTCGCGATACGGGTTTTTTTTGCACCCCCCCCGGTTCTCGTTTGTCCGTCCGTCGGTTTGCGCGCGTTCGCGCGCGCCCGTTATCCGAGTGAGGAAAAAAAATTAATTTGTTTTCCAAAAAAAACCCGCTATAATAACAATAATAATCGAGGAGCGCTGCAGGGATCGGACCGCGCGGTCGTCGCCGTCCCGGCGAGCGAAATCCCTCCGTCCGGAAAAAAAAAACCGTTTCCGTCACCGATCGCGAGTGCGCGCCGCCGTGGACTTACCGTGCGCGGTGTTTTTTCCACTTTAAACCGGTGCACGAAAATCGTTCGCAATTACGGACTTAACGATTTACCCGCGCAGTGTTCGGGGCGCGTCGGTTGAATGTGATTGGAAAGCGCGGGTGATGGCCACCACGTACCTGCCGGTCAGCGGTGGCGGCGGCGGCGGCGGCGGCGGCGGCCCGGGCCCCGGCGACCTGGACGGTATGGGCGGCATGTCGGTGAACCAGTCGGGCGGCCCGTACCAACAGCCGTCGCCGTCGCCCCGCGGCCAGGACCATCCGGCCGGCGAGATGAAGTACATACCGACCGGCCAACACCATCACCACCATCACCACCACCATCAAGTTCCTACGTCCCCGTCGCCCGTATCGTTGTCCGCGGCCGCCACCAGCTGGGTGGACCCGTGGGCCGCGTCCATGAGCATGCACCACCACCAGCACCACGCGCACCATCCGCACCAGGGTTTGGACATCAAACCGCCGCCAGACATGCGAGCGGTGACCGGCGGCGGCGGCGGCGGCGGCGGCGGCGGCGGAGGCGGAGGCGGCGGTGGCGGCGGCGGAAATAACGCGCAGTCTTGGCACACGGGCCCGCCGCCGCCGGTGGTGTCCGCGGGCCATTACAACAGCAGCGGCTCCGGATCGCCGCAGCTCGGACACCACGGCGCGTACCACGTGATGAACGGCATGCTGGGCCACACGCACCCGGCGGTGCAGATGCACGGCCACAGCCCGTCGTACCCGCAACAGCACGAGCCGCAGTCGCCGGGCGGCGAGGAGGACGCGCCCACGTCCGACGACCTCGAGGCGTTCGCCAAACAGTTCAAACAGCGGCGGATCAAGTTGGGCTTCACGCAGGCGGACGTGGGCCTGGCGCTGGGCACGCTCTACGGCAACGTGTTCTCGCAGACCACCATCTGCCGGTTCGAGGCGCTCCAGTTGTCGTTCAAGAACATGTGCAAGCTCAAGCCGCTGCTGCAAAAGTGGCTGGAAGAGGCGGACTCGACGACGGGCTCGCCGACCAGCATCGACAAGATCGCGGCGCAGGGCCGGAAGCGCAAGAAACGCACTAGCATCGAGGTGTCGGTGAAGGGCGCGCTGGAGCAGCACTTTCACAAGCAGCCGAAACCGTCCGCGCAAGAAATAACGTCGCTGGCCGACTCGCTGCAGCTGGAAAAGGAAGTGGTGCGCGTGTGGTTCTGCAACCGGCGGCAGAAGGAGAAGCGCATGACGCCGCCCAACACGCTCGGCGGCCCGCAAGACGGCATGATGGACGGTTCCGTCGTCGTCGGCGGCGGCGGCGGCGGCAACGGCGGCAACGGCGTCGGCGTCGGCCCGATGGGCCACGGCGGCCTGCACCAAGCGTACCACCATCAGGACCACGTGATGCACGGCTCGCCGATGGGACCGCACTCGCACTCGCACAGCCCGCCGATGCTGTCGCCGATCGGCAACCATCAGTCGCTTGCGGCCCATTAACGTTTCGCCCAGTGGGACGTTGAGTACTCACGGCACCTGGCCAAGATGCAGCAACAGCATCAGCACCAGGAATGCACGTAGTCGTACTGTTTGTTTGCTGTTTCGAACAACGTCTCGCTGAAGGGCGACATTAAAACAAGAAAAAAAAAAAAAAGATATGAAAATCATCAATATAATATATATATATATATGTATACACGAGAATTCTTCGGTAAAAGAAGAACAAAAAAAAAAAAAATGTACCGACGGGATACGCGTTATATATATAAATATATATATATATATATTTCATGTATAAATTACTATATAATTCGACTATATATATATATATATATATATATAAATAAATATACAAAACACGGATCGTATATTATTATTATTATAAAAATATATATATATGTGTGTACAATTCATGTGCGTATATATGTATTTTATTATTATTTTTTTCCGGGAAAAAAAAAAAAAAATTAATTTTTCAATCGTTATTATTCTACAAACGATAATATTATAAACGACGAAGAAGACGGATAAACTCTGGAACGTGTAATATATTATATCAGATACAAGAACGAACGGACGACGAACCGATCGGCGCTGCGTGAACAACGGTCCGCGACGGGCGCGCCGCGGTATCAACGCGGCTGTCAACAGCAGCGAAAGCAGTGAAAATCGCCGTGCAACACCACGGAGAAGGACGTGTGACTGCAGGGCTGCTGCAGAAGACGGGCCACCACCGACAGTGAAGACATCGCACGCACGCACCGACTGTGATAATATAATACGTTATATATTTTGGTTTTTAGTTTTAGTTTTTTTTTAGTTTTTTGGCCACCCATACCCACCAAATCCCAGACCCGGCGCATCCCGGATAACTTCGCGCAACTTTATAATATATATATATATATATTTTATACATATAATATATACGTACACTTGTTTTTTCATATATTATTATTATTATTATTATTATTTTCTCCCCGTTTTTTTTTTAATAATAATATTTTTAATATTCGCGATATATATATATATATATAGTACGAGCCTAATAAAACACGGTATATATATATATATTTTTTTTTCTGTGTCGTACACGAGCGGGGTCGGTGTATATTGCGCGCGCGCGCGCGTGTGTGTGTTAATCCAAATCTAAACCGCCGGCATTCGGGTCGGAGAAAAATTTTCCTTTTTTTTTTTTTTATACTTTTAATCCGTAAAAAAGTTTTGGTTTTCGTCCGAATCTCGGCGTCCGCGAACTAGTCGATAATAACGACGACCGGACGACCTCCCGACGAATGCGCAAACAAATAAAACATTTTTTCTCTCTCTCTCGCGCTAAAAACGATCTCCTACAAAACGATAGTGTAAACGAAGACCGTCCGAATACAACGCGCGTAATATCGGAAAGTATTTTAATACATTTAATAATTAAAAAAAAACAGTACGATTTCTCCGCTCGTATCTCTCCGCCACCCCACCCCCCCCCCAAAAAAAAGAGATAAAAAAATGTGGCTCGCGACGTACGTACAAACACGCGCGTAACGTATTTCTTCCGAGCGGCAATCTCGTCTGGTCCATCTATCGCCTCCGCCGCGGCTGGTGCCGGGTGGATTCGACCGCCCCCGACGATCGTACACATAAAAAAATATTTATATATATATTACGAAAACCGGTTCGTTTCGAAGAGGAGAAGAAAAAAAAAAAAAGAAACAAAAACCCCGAAACCAAAAAAAAAAAAAATATAAAATAGACGTTTTCTTCGCTTATTTTCCTGCGCGCGTCTTCGTCCCCGTGATTTATGTGACGGATAAAAAATAAAATAAAATTACCCCGAAAAAATATATATGTACGTATATATAAATAAATAAAAAGAACCCGGGCCGTATACGAACCGTCGTAGTGTTTTTTTTTTTTTACTTTCCCCCTTTCGTCGCGTTCTCTTCATATATATATATTTTTTTTTCTACGATAACCGCCTCTACTAAAAAATATGTATTTATCGGTACGCGTAAAAAAAAAAATTTGGCCGGGCCCCGCGCGCATTACACGAAATATCCGAATAAATCAACCGCCCGTCCGCCAGTCTCGAAAACAATAATACATAATATTTCTTTGTATATATATAGTATATAGGTACTCTGAAAATAATAATATAAAATAATAATAATATTATTATTATTATACGTACACGCGCATATTTATATACATTCACCTCGCACATATTTATATGAATTTATGTAAGTATACGCGGTATACACACCGCGCTCGTTTATATATAAATATACATACATATATATATATATTTATATATAATATTTATTTATATATGTGCGCGCGCGCGTGTGTGGGTGCGCGTATACGAGCATTTTTTTATTATATATATGTATATATAATAAACAAATTTTTTTTTTTTTTGGCACGTCGAAAGCGTTTTTTTTTTTTATTATATATTTAGGATTTATTTCCGCTTTTCTATTTCGTAACGAATTTATATACTATATATATATATATATATATATAAAAAAATAAGTCACTATAGGTGTTTTGTTTTTCACGATTTTTAATATTATTATTTTCAATATTATCGTTTTTATTATTAATTATTATTTATTTTTGCTTTCAATAATCGTCGTGTTTAATTTTACGCGCTAAAGTTTCACAACGATCATTTTTCTCTCTTCGAAATTTATTCTTATTCCTATACATATATATATAGTTTAAAAAAAGTACGTTAAAACACATACACGCGCACACACACACACACACTCGATTAGCCGTTAATATTATTTATTTACTTATATATATATATATAAAATTGGAAATAACGGGAAAATAATATAAATATATATATGTATATTTACCCCGTGTACATGTAAACATTTAGCAGATAACAAAATAATAATAATAATAATAATAATAATAATGAAAACGTATATATTATAATAAGGTATACAAGATCGTTTTTTTTTTATGTAAATACCGAAATAGATGTGTAAATATTAAAAAAAAAAAACTGTGTAGTTAAATGAATATAATAATTCACGATATATATATATATATATATATATATATATATATATATATATATATATAGAGAGAGAAATAATAAAATATACACTTTTGGAACGTGTAACTTTTGTTTGTTCGTATATATATAATATTATGTTTTAATATAAAAAAAAAATAAAATAAAAAACAATCGAGGAATTAAGTAAAAAAAAAAAACATTGTCTGTTGATGTTTCTTTTTTTTTATGATTATCATTATTATTATTTATTAAATTTATATGTGTTGTATAAAAAAAAAAAAAAAAAAAAATGGGATATAAAAACGATTTGAAATAAAACATTTTAAAACAGAAAAAAAAAAATCCAAAATGAATTTTCAATAATTACTATGCGAATCCTTTATCTATACGTTACAATAATACGTACAATATATTTAAATATTATAAACGCGTATATATTTAAATAATAACGCTGTACGATAATATTAAGCCGAGCATATAGCAGTGCGTAGTTCGGTGGAGATTCATCGACGTAAATTGCGTTTTATTCGTCGCGGTGTTATTATATATTATATGGTGTGACAATATTGTCAATAATATTAATATTATAATATTATTTACGGTGTCAATACACAGGAAAAACGTACACAATCCATGTACTGTACATCGTATGAGCATCGAGTACACGTACCGGCCATTTCATTTTTTTTTTTTTTTTTTACTCCAGAAATGTGTTTCGAGCAAAAAGGACGTTATGCGTCCTGATAAATAATAAAATATGTGTTACGACGATACTCGTTGTTAGTGCACCAGTCACAGAGTTTCGTTTGGAAATCCAATACGCGGCGATAGGGTGTCAGATAATAATGTGTAATTTAACCGATTCACATACGGAGTGTTAAAATATTGTTGTTTAACCGCAGCAGCCTCGCCGTAATAACGTGTGCCGTGTTCCTATTGATTTGCCCGTTCGTTTCCAGAGCAGACCGGATTAATATGTGTACGTTATCACGAATGACATTTATTATTCGAATATATATGTAAAAAAAAAAAATCACTCCGTGTCTATATAATATTGTGTAAAATCCGTTTTATTATTTTCATTATAGGCGCTTTCGTAACGATATATAATATAATTATAAATACGACTGCAATAATAATAATAATGTACTACGCCGTTACTTCGATTATATTATTATTAACGCGTTTTGTACGTATTCCCGTGCGCGGCGAATAAATAAATAATGTGCCATACACGATTAACACGCCTACATAATAATGCGCATAATTTGTTTTCGGAAAACAAAAAAAAATCTAAAAAAAAAGAAAAACTCGGTCCATATTTGTTACGATTTTTCAAAATTAATCGCTTAATATTCGTATACGGCGCGCGATATCTGTCACCACTTTGCCAGCAACAAATGCCACAACCCTATTTTTTTTTTATAAAAAAATACGAACTTCAGTCAGGTCCGGGTTAATGGGGGGAGTGGCAGTTGAGGAGCTCATAATGTTCTCGTCTTAAAATTTCTAGTAACTGTCTATTTGCACTCTTTTTTTTTTTTTAGTATACAAATATTCTCATACGACTGACGAAAAACATATTTTCTCGCGAAAATATAATATATTTCATATTTATTCGTTAATAAACAGACAATTAATATTTTTCGATTTTAGTAACGATTTACTTTGAATTAAATCTAACACGTTTAATTTTAGTCCGTGGTAATATCTTTTAACCAATAGTAAAGTGTTAGGTGTACGCCGCAATTATATACGATCAATGTAATGTCGGAAAAAGGGATGAGAACGGAATTGTAATTTTTTTTTTTTCAGTCGTTTGGGAGGGAACACAAACAAGTATTGGCCTCTGTATAGCGGTGTTAATCCGGGCTTGACTGCGGTGCAGATCAGCGTAAACGTGTATAGCCCGTCCGACGAACATTTGCAGAACTTAGGTATAATAATCGCGATTTCGCTATTTTCGTTACCGTCTCACGCTAACCCTAACCCGTTGTGTTTCCGAAACGTGTACGTTTTCGGCGTAGATGTATTGCACAAGCCGCAGTGAAATACGAATATTTACGGATTTGCGACGAGATGAGCGATGAAGATTTCGTGTTGTTATTATTTTATTTATACTCGTCCTGGCATAAGGGACAAGGGACGGAATATTAAAACGTTTACGAATAATCACCGACAACTATTCGGCAATCACAACAATAACGATAAAATAATATGATATCAACAAAATCAAAACATCTACGCGCGTCGTGATTGCTTTAACCCTTTGAAGCCGATGACGTCCACGCGGATATATCGACGCGAAACCCATTATGCACGCCGTATATCGTCGTGGCCTTTGTGTGACTGGCGTGTAGATTATAATAATAATAATAATAATAATAATAATAATAATAATAATATCGATCGATTTATTGTGTGCGTGCTGCTGCTTTGGGGGAATCGACGGTTTTTTTTCCCCGTTCCCTACGACCCGCGTTTATTATAATGTACAACGTTTTTATATTGTACGTAAAGTGGTTATTTTTCTTTCGAAAAAATGTGTCGGATTATATATATATTTATATTATACGTGTGTGTGTGTATATATATTTAAATACGGGCGGCACAACACGACCGCGCTGGTCCTTCGGACCAGGCAGGTACTATACGTTTATCGTGACCAAGGGTCGTATACGCGCACTGTGGAAATTGTGGGTTGTACGCGCGCGTAACTATACGACTTGACAGGTCACAAAATACGGTCGATCATCATTCTCTCGAAAAACGCGTTCTGGTTCTCGGACCAGCAGCTGTGTGTAGTATAGTCCGTTTAAAAAGGATTCCTGCGACTCTATACCATTACAATACGACAAACACATTGCAGCAGTATATATTTAATATATACGTATACGTTCGTCGTCTACAGAATGGATATTCTCGGTGGCTTGCGTCAGATGACGCGCGAGTATAATATAATATTTTGTATATGAACCGCGTTTTACGTGTAAAAATTGCTTCTCTCGCGTCTTATTCGTTTCTCGTGCCGGATAAACTCGTACCTGCAGTATACATAATATGTTGTAATTCAGTACAACTGAAATGATATTTATGGGTTTACATAGTATTCATTGTAACACGGAGGGACTTTTCGAAAATGTTAATTGTTGTTTAAATAAACCGCGTTTCACGTCGAAAATTCCGGCTTTTTTTTTGTAGATTAGCTATAAATTGGGGGAAAAAAAATTTATAATACCGCAGACCTTTGTCGTAATAATAGGTACTTATTATAATTTACAGCGTTCCGCAAAAATTATTCGCAATCCGTATATGGGAGAATTCGTCGAGTTTTAAGGCGTTCCGGTCGAACGCTATTAAATATAATTGCGCATTAAATTGTCCACACGGCGAATCGCGTAAATTATTATTTAAAATTTTCCTTAATCCTTTATATTATGTATTCTCGTTGGTAATTTATTTATTTTTTTCATTCGCACTATCATCATCGGAAAAGTTTCTGCGGGCGCCTGTGCGTTATAATTATCGCGGAGTTGACAATACGATATTGTTATATTCGTAGTCTTATGTATTATATACTGTTATCGAATTTCAAACGTTTTTATATTATAAAAATCACTTTTTTTTTTTTTTTTACTTTGAAGATTCCGCGGCGATAGGACTTTCAACGACTTGAAGTTTTTCTAATTTTATTCGAATATATATATATATTATTATAATACGTAAAATTAATAACGCGCGCGCGCGCGCGAAATGAATTATAATAACTATTATTTATATGCGTATATAAAAAACTCGGCGGTGTAAAAAAAAAAAAAAATCGTTTTAATTACATTCTGCAAATCCTTTTACGCGTACAATAATAATTGAACGAGTATATTTAAAACCGCGCGCGCTTGTAGAAGAAGAAAAAAAACCAGCTCATTAACGTCGCATTAATAATAACGCGTTTACAGATTTTTTTTTTTTTTTTTTTTGCAGGTTTTTGTCGCGCAACATCTTTATTTTTCAACGTTTTGATGACGACGACGGAGAAAAAAAAAAAAAAACCAAACTCGTTTCTCCCGATCGTTATTAAAACGTTTAATAATAATAATAATAATTAACGAGCAGCACTCGCCGCGATATTTTAATCGTCATATTTTCACCGCCGCGTCGAGTGTTTTATATACTGTTTTTTTTTATATTAAACGAATTTCAATCGATTACAATCCGCGGCTTTAAAAGCTTCGAACTCGTTCGCTATTCACGGATTGCGCGTGTAACGCTCAAAATTTAATATTATATATATAAACGCCTTCGTTTACGCGTATACATAGCCGCGTATATATTATATTTTTATTTAAAAAAAAAAAAAACAAAAATATAACGTTGTGAATTCCGATAAATACCACGCCCCAGTGTCACGTGGTTTTGAAATATTTCTGCGGCGCGCGACGAGTAAATATTATTGTTTATACGAGGTTTAATTTTTTTTTTTTTTTCAAAAAATTCACGTATAACAGGCGACTCGCATCTGAAGCCGTGAATCGGCGGCGAAAGGGTTTCGTGCAAGTGCAGCGCGTATCGAATTCATATTATAAAGTTTCCAAACGGGCAATAACCGCGCAAAGGGTTAGTGATAATAGTATAAATATATAATGATTATTAATAATAATAATAATGTTATATATTATGCATGTTGCGGGTAATGTCCAATTGCAGTACCCTGCAAGACGTCTCGCGCGTAGTGTATTGTCATTCACCTGCAGCGCCGTCGGCAGGATCGCATGCCGGACATATAAGAATTTATTTCTCTTTTCGACTCGTACACATAGCGTTGTGTAATTAAAAATATATATATATTGTACTCGTTGTACGATCCGAAAAACCGGTATTATATTGTTGTATATAATATATTATGCGATACGAATTTGTCGTTTTAAAAACGCATTCAAATGTTTTATATAAACGCGAAACGGTATTGCGAATATATCTAAGAAAAAAAAAACATTATCCGAGCCTTTCGCTATACTCGCGGGTAATATATAAAAAAAATA
The DNA here is from genome assembly GCA_032441835.1 of Slavum lentiscoides. Classification (NCBI taxonomy): domain Eukaryota; kingdom Metazoa; phylum Arthropoda; class Insecta; order Hemiptera; family Aphididae; genus Slavum; species Slavum lentiscoides. The sequence continues at coordinate 2,210,815 of CM063710.1, read as the reverse complement.
CTTGTCACAATAAACAGTGGACAACTATAAAATTGTAAAAATTGTATTGGTAAAACATAAAAAAAAAAAAAAAAAAAAATGTTTTTTTCTTTTGGATTCGTTTATTATTATAATTAATACCGCCCGCGGTTCCGACCAAAAAGTCATCGTAGCACACAGTGGTCGAAGTGGATCAAAATACGTGGGGAGGTGGAAGCAGTGTCGTCGTTTCGAGTTGTGAACGGTTGAAATGGAAAAATTAAAAATTGTTGAAAAATAAGCAGAAAAAAAAAAGTCTTTTTTTAAACATAATAAGGCTTTAACACCGGCCCTATTAAATTCGACGGTGAATTATATTTTTGATGATTGTGATTTTTATGATTTTTTTTTATCATTGCGAAAATGAAAAATACGACGGAATTAAAAAAAAAAAAAAAAACAGCGAAGAAATATTGTGTTATATAATATTATAGTGAATTAAATCGTTGAAAATAACCCATATAATACTTTTTCATTATAAATCTTCCGAAACCGAATTCATACATAATATTAACAATTAGGGCACAGGACTTGTAGCTCTAAAAAAGCACTAAATATAATGCAAGCACATAAGCACTTAGAAACCCTATAATATGCACTAAAAATATGCAAAATAAATATTTTTTTCTAAAAAATATAAATAATTGTTTAACAAAATTGTCGATAAAATTTAATTTTAAATAATAACTTTCAATTGATTTGATCGGAGAGTAGACATTAATAGGTACATTATATTGACAATATCAAATAATAAATAATTATTGAATTAAAAATGAATGTGATCGACGAGCCTCAAGCGTTTTTAGGAAAAACGTGCGTCCGAGAACAGCCAACAACAATATTATATGATCAAAATTTAAAATTAATTTAAATTCATTAATTTTGGTCGTAATATTAATTGAAATAAAAACGTCGACGGAGAAAACATTAAGAAAATTATTAATTTTATTAAATATTTCTCGAAAATTATGGAATGGAAGAAATATGCCCTAAAAACAAAAAAAAAAAAAACTCAAAATATGCATTTATATGCAAAATAAAATTAGAAATCTAGCTTCGTTTCAGCATAAACCGTATTTGTTTCTTACTCTGGTATTTTTTTTTTTTTTTTGATTGAGTAAAACAAATATGCAAATGCTACAAGTCTTCTGCCCTATTAATAATGTTTACTCGTCGCGACCGCGTGTTTTATTTGATAACGATTATTACACACGCACACACACACATGTATTTTACTAGTTGAAATGAGAAACGAAACGAGGAGGAAAAGGATAAAAAAAAAACAATTTTAAATATACGTGTTTTTTCATTTTTTTTTTTAATGGGTTAATAACACGGTGTAGGCGGCTTTGCTAGCGTTTATATAATAATAATAATAATGTTATTATTATTATTATATATAATAATAATAATATACCGGAAAGATGGCGTATAAATATTTTATGTGTAATAATTAATTCGGTCTTCGCGTTCCGTATATATATATATACACGAAGTGAAACAATTTTTTTTTTTTTTTTGTATTTTTCGCCACCCCGCCACGCCGCCGCCGTGCGGCCGGGCGGTTATCGCCGGAACGGTCAAACGCGCGTACGCGTCGCGCTAGCCGCGGCCGCCGCACAGTCTCGCCGAGACGGCGATCACTATCGCTGATTAATATACACGCGTACGTACACCTGTCCCTCCCCGAGGACGTTTAAGATAATAATAATTTCGAGACATGTGCTGCACACACAAACGTCCACCGAGCCGATAATAATAATACGAGGATACGTACCCCGGAGGGTGGAATACGTATACTTTTTTTTTTTTTCTTATATTTTATATACGGGATTTTTTCTTCTTTTTTTTTCCTCTCCCCCGTTCGTTCCATCGTCGCGCCGCGGTCGTTTTCCGAACAAAACTCACACAATACGAGCGCGTATATAATATATAGTCACAACGTCTGCGCACCCGCACCGCGCCCCGGTAGGTACCGCGGCGATAGCGTAACAATAATACTGCGCCCGCGCGCGTTAAAGGCGCCGTGCAGCGGTGTAACGTGGTATGTGCGCAGGACGGGCGATATCCCCATCCTCCATAGGCCTTTTTATTTTCTTTTATATACTTCAAACGTGACTTTGAACTCCAGTTCGGCAACGCAACAATAACGTGTGTGACACGTTTACGCTCCAGCCCCCTCACCCCCGAAATTTCAGGAACTTTCTTTACTAATTCCTGTGCCCCATGGCCAGGCCCGTACTGGACCACCGGGCAACCGGGCAGATGTACGATGCGCCCTTTAAAATTACGAGGCACAATGCGCCCATTAAATTTAACGAAATTACGTCTATTAAATAGATTTTGGAGAAATATTGACTTCGATAATTTTCCAATTACAATAACTGGACGAAATTCAACGATATAATATTATTAAAAAAAATTTTTTTTTTTTCATATGTATATAATAGGTACACCGTTTATACAGTCGCATAGACGTTTTGGTGTCGTCATTGCCATTGTGTTTTCATGCGGTTTGTTGGTGTTTGGTTTGTTGTTCTAAACCAATTAAGATTATTCTTAATCGGTAATATTTATAGACATCTAAAATGTACAAAAAAATTTTTTATGCGCCCTTAAAGTATTCAGCAACCGCCCTATAAGAGCAGCCAGTACGGGCCTGCCCTATGACTATATACGACGTAATATTTTTAATAAATTCCTAATATTTAGTCGTTTTTAAAACGTTGAGAATTTTTAAGATTCAGAATTCAGACATAATTCGACAACGATATTCACTCAATGTCTCAGCCATTGAAAAAAAAAAATGTCTAAATACGCCCCAGGTGTACGATATTTCTAATACGTAAACGGTTTCGCCAACACTTGTTAACGATTCAACATCTTGTTAATCGTATTTAACAATTGGTTAGTGAAAATTATGGGTTTCACCGAGGTTTGTTAGTACCTTAACACGTTGTTAATTTAATCACCCGAAATCAGCTGGTTAAAATTTAACCGGCATTTTGAAACGCCATAGATCCACTACAACAGAAAATTGGGTTATAATCGCTTATCAGTTATTTCACGTTTCGTGATGACCAACGAGAACGTTAGAATCAAGGTAACCGTTTTGGTGACCCAACTAACGTTTTGTTACTTAACAAATAGAATTCAACAATAATAACGCAATAACGGTGAAACTCATACGCATAGAATTTAATCAGATTTAAACCAACTGTTAACCGACACGGTGTTAGAGTGTATTTAACAATATAGTTGGCGAAACCGGGGCCCTTAGTATAATTATTTAAATTGTGATTTTTTTTTTTGAAAATCATACGATTTATTTTTACATAGCTCTACGACGGTCTCGTGGAACTTTGCCGGACCGTAACCTTCGCGGATAACGACGTATGTGGTTCTTACCGTACACCGTTGTACACAATAATTAATGTGAATTGCGTACGGTTCGGCGATGACCGATACGCAGGGGCGCATTAAGATTCAATATTTAGGGATGGGAGGGGGCAAATATAAGTTGCCGCCCCTAAATTTACAGTACAGATTAAAATTCTGACAGACTAAAACCTAATTCTAAATGTCCATGATCGGTGTGCCGCCCGGGGCAAATGCACTCTTTGCCCCCCCCTTAATGCGCCCCTACCGATACGCGCGATATTATACGAAGACATTAAAATATTACACTCTAACCGTGGTCGTTGTAGCCCATACGTATACGAAGTCGGTCAGGTTAAGTCAGGTGGAAAATCGATGCGGTTCTGTTACACCGATAATAATAATAATAATCGTAGTAATTATTAGTTATTAATTTCTAATCGAAATCGTTCGATTTAACGTTTTATAAATTGTGGGACGTCAAAAAAAAAAAACGGACCGGTAAAATCTTTTGCCTCCCTCCTCTTTCGGAAAGTGAAACGACCGCGCGCCACTTCGCGTTTCGGCCCGGTGAATTTATTATTACAATAACGCTGGAGTTCGCGTGCCGTCCGATACACGCGCGACGGGCCGGGCTGCCGGGTGTAAGCGGAAAAAAAAAATTAAACCTACCGAACGCCGTCTATTCTCCGTCGCAGAAAACGCGAGTGCCGGCCGGAGAGGAGGGAATTACTCGGTAAAAAATATGTTATAACGCGCGGCGACGGCGAAAAAAAACTATACCGAAAATAATAACAATATCGTTATAGAGTCATATTATTTATACGTATTTAATGTTGTACACCTCGCGTATCGGATGGCGGTATAATAGCCGAGTATTCTTTTTATTATTTTATCGTTTTTTTTTTTTGTCTTCTCTTCCTTCTGCTGCGCGTATAATGTATTCCGAAAACGTTGTGTTTATTCATTCAATCGCGTATATATACGCGCGCGTCCAGTGTGAAGGTCGTCTGAATAAATCAACGAGGAATCCGGCAGCGTAAGTCCAAAATATTATTATTATTGTTATACGCCGTATTGACCTAGTAATTATTAGCCCCCGGCAAAGGGTGAAAAGAAAATACAGTGACCGAACGGTAACGAGAGCGGCGCGCTTCTCGACCCTATTACTGTAACGGATAGAGTCAGTTTTTTTTTTTTTGGAATGCTCGACGCGACGCTTATTTGGAAATACAAAAAAAAAAAAGCGTTTTCTTTTTTTTTTCGAGTACGCGCCCTTTTGATAACGAACACGGTTTTTTAATTTCGCCTTTTTTTTCCACGTTTTAAGGCATTCCCACAGTAACGTCAAGAAATAGAATCCGTGGATTTTCGTTAATCGAAATAGGTTTTTATGCGTATATAGCAACGCGTTTTCCACTGGAAAGAAACCGCTCGGACGAGCTCGCGAATAGCGCCGGTACAGTCGGTTATTTGTAACGTTTTTCGATTTTCTCAGTAACCTATACAGTTACAAGCGGTGATTCTTCGAATCGACCCGGAAATCGGAAGAAAACGGTCTAATTAGTTTATATAAAAAAAAAACCATACCGAAATAACGGTCGTAGAGTCTTGAAATTTACACCGCGCACGGGCAAAAAATAACTTTGCACTACATAATATTATATACGCGTGAAATAACGTCTTTCAATTTTTGGGCCATTCGAGTCGTAAAACGGGTGATTTTTTTTTTTTTGGTGTCAAGGGCCGACAATTTCATACGAATTGTAGTTTATTCCGACTGTATTGAAAAAAAAAAAAAAACCTCTCGACAAATAGCGCGTTAGTCTCGGCTCGCGATCGTTTTTTTTTTTTTATCGAATACGCTTTCAAATATCGGAAAAAAAAACTCTTTTCTCTAAGTAATCCGTTTGATTCCATCTAATCCACACAACACAATCGGCTAGCCACCTCCCCTCCCTTTTTTTTTTTAAGGATTTGACGAGTATATACAGTTGGATGTTTTTGTGAATTTATTTGCCCATACGAGTATGTGTGTGTGTGTGTGTGTGTGTGATCACACACACACACCACACACTTTTTTTCAATAATATATAATATTATATTTACGTATCGTGCGTATATGTATATTGTCGAGAGTATATTATACACAATTATTACGTGTAGTGCTCGTATTATTATTATTATTATTGTTAAATTTGTGTACGGGCATAACTGCAGTACCCACGTAGTATACGCGAGAGTGTGTTATTATATATTTACATATTTTTTTTTTAACCGGCGACGCGTCGCGTGAAAACGGGTTGAACAACGGCAAACGTCCATTGTTTAATATTATAATTAACAAGTGCGCGCTGCAGAAACGGCGTACATAAACGTATTTAATAAAAAAAAATATATATATATATTATTATATAAATATACAATACATATATATATATATATATTATATTGTATACGTACACTGCGTGTGTATACAGGGCGTTTCGCGGACTCGGGTTTCTCGCGTGAAAATCGATATTTCATGTCTATGTAATATTATTGTTATACCGAGGAAAACGCAGGAATTTTAAAGGGAAAAAATCTTTTTTTGAAAATCCACGTAATCTATTTTATACGCCGACGTTAAACGCGTATATATTATGTATGCATTTTTTTTTTTTATTGTATTATGGCCAATCTTGATTATTATTTAAAATTAAAATTAAAAGTTTTTTTTTTTTTAGTTTCTGAGCAGAGCCGTGTTTTTTTTTATGTCTGTATTCAAAAATCCTACCAGAAGGAGTGCTTTTTACTGTCACGGTTTGTTTCCGTTAGCGAATCGCATCTATAGTTGGTACTTTAGAGAGGTCGTTTTTAGATTTTGTCAAAAGCGCCCAAAAAAGTAGAAATCAAAAACTACCGATAAATCACATAAAAACGGTAAAAACGCGATTTCGTTTAATATTCATCAAATATGCAACTGTTTATCGTGTTAAGGGGAAAAAAAATTCTCAAAAACTTTCTATTAATTTTGGACTGTTCGTAGCAATTACAGGTTTTGAGGTATTGAATTCGTAAAAAAAAAAAATTGGTTCTTGTTATATACCTAAAATATTACGCCGAAGCTCCGCTCAGAAACGTTTTAACGAATACAATGATTTATCGTTGCTTTGAAATTTTTATAGTGATACAAAATACGCGCTAAAATCGTTATCCGAGTAATTCGTTTTTAAGCGACATTCACAACACCCCCTCCCCTCCCACCACGGCTCGTTTTACCTTTTAACTTATTTTTATGAATTAAATATTAAAAAAAATACGTTTATTTAGTACAGAGCAGAAGTAAAAAGAATAAAATAGAAACGAGAACTCGATATACTGTCGAACAGAACAAAATATAATATATTCATAGCCCTGCAGATGTCAGGTGTCCGTGAGACGCTCTGTATACACTGTATATTATATTATGTTATACACCAGCGGATAGGTGTATTTTACGCGGGTTGTAGCGCGACGAGCCGACACGGACGTGCAGCCGCAATAATTGCCGCTCGCGCGTAAAAAACAACAAATAATAAAAAACCGCGACGGTCGGTCGACGAGTGCGGTTTTTCGCGCGCGCGCGAGAGAGAGAGAGAGAAAAACAGACAATGTACCGAGCATGTATTATAATAGGATTTTTTTTGGCTTTCTTAATATTCTTTTTACGGGCTTATTTATTATAGCTTCTAAAGGCCAAGCCTCGTCGTTGTATCCATTCGTGTCTGTCGCTTGCCGTCTTCTTTAATTATTGTCGGTAAGAGCTGGTAAAACCCGTGCAAAGGAAGATTTCTTCAAAGAAGCATTTACGCGGTCTTCCTCGAGTTCTTTTGCCGTCTGGTTTTCCTTCCATGATGATGATGAACTCGTCGCGTCTTATCAGCTGTCCAATTAGCTTTACTTTTCTTTTCGTTATTGCGTTCGACATCGCTCTTCTCTCATTTACCCCGTCCAATACACGCTTCATTCGTCTTACGTTCTGTCCAACTCGTTCCCGTCATTTTTCTCCACGTCCACATCTCCCATCGCCTCCATTTTCATACTCTCCATTTTTCGGGTTAAACGCACACATATATTATCATAGCCTTCGTACGAGCTGAAAATGAAGAAAATACGTTTATTATCGTACACGATGCGTACACATTCGGATTCATAGACGCAATTAGACGGGGGTTAGAAGGTGTTCAGCACTTGTAAACATTATATTTTTTTTTAGCTCTTTTCCAAATAATTTGACGAATTACCGACATTGCTCAGGATTCCGTTTTAAACGTTCAACAAGAATTATTTAGCGTTGACGATGTCCGCGACAAACGAGTCGCCCTTTGTGCCTACGAGTTCAGCAACCCGTCAAAGGCGTTTCTGTGTACGGCGATTTGATTTAGTGATTTACGAATTTGGAGCTGACGGATAATATGTCTAGTTTATTAACGCCTATACGCACAAATGCATAGCGTTGCCGGTCAGCTGTTGTGAAAATATAAACGAGCCAAGCCGAATAATTTTTTTATATTTTTCCGGCATAAAGTTCTTTTGATTCGACTGTAAACGCACTTACATAATACGATTGCAGACAATGATCTACGCGTTTCCGATTTTCTAAGTGCAGAAATTAGTATAGTCACCGCGGTTCAGTAATATTTTATTATACGGACATTTCGTGTAGAATACAAATAAGCACGTTTACAGGCCTTCTTCTGTCTTCTTGTAAAAGCTACCAATCGGATTTCTTTGGACTGCCCGTTCTCTAAGCACTCCCGCGACGCTAATACGAGTAAAACGTGAAATTTTCACCGGAATCGGTCGAACGGTACTTTCTGGTCTGATTGGGAAGCACACTAGCTACGTGAAATCAATTCCGCGTGATATATTCGTGGGCGGCGTAATTGGGAGGAAGAGGAAATTCAGTAGCCCCGTAGGAGAACGTTAAAAAAAACCGCTCGTCTAATCTAAAAACCCATGTGGTTTTTAGAATTTTACACTGTCGAAGGTTATACGTTTATACAGTGACGCTTGTGCTACAATATGGCTGCGTGTTTGTTATGTAATGGTTAGAAGGTCGCACAATAACTGCAGTATGATGTTCAGGAAAATGTGTTACGAATTAAACCGAGCGAGTTTTCGTCAAATATTTAAAAAAATATTTAAATATCATAACGACATCAACGCGTTCAGATGCTATTGCGAGTGACGGAACAAGTGCAGGTTGCTCTCACTGCGAGCGAAACAAAAGCCGTGGCGTGCTCAGTAAAGGGATTGTTACGGCTTTGCATGACAATGCCCGCGCGCGCGGCTCGTCGAACCCGGAGATCTCGTATCGCATCGCACACGTGGAAACGATTCGATCTGCACCCTCCGGCGCATAGTTTTGCAGACGATCTAACGCCCAGAGACTGCCTACCTGCAAATATTGTTCCCATATATGTACACACTTGAAAGAGCGTCTTGGGGGAGAGGGAGAGTGGAGTTACGACGACGACGATGTCGATGATGATGTCAAAACGGCAGTGGTTCGAGGCGAATCAGACGGCAGATTTCAACGTGGATGGAGTTGTACTAGGACAAGTGCTTTAATGTCCGTGGTAATTATGTATTGTATACATAAGGAGGTACAGCTTTTTTTTTTTTTGAAATAACAAAACTTACATAAAAAAGAAAACAAGTCGTATAAAAAAAAGAATTACACGGTAGTATACAGTTTACAAAGAGTTGTCCACGATTTTAGCGTGCACTCAATAATAATTTAACGTTGTATATGGATACGAATCGATTGTGACGCGATAAACGGCGTGCGGGCGAGACGACAGATACAAAAATCCTTATACTATATGTCGATTTCTTAGCATCGCATCACTCTTGGACAGCCGAATCAGGACACTGTTTGGAAAATAAAAAGTCTTTTTTTAAATATATGTTAATCACAGATCGTTTATTATAAACATAAAACCATAAAACCAATAAAATCACGAGCGAGTGTAAAGTAAAAAAAAAAAAAAAACAGTGACAAGGAAACTTACAGACTCGGGCGACTTTCGGGACGAGATCTAAAAATAATAACGATCGTCCTGCCGAAATCGGGACGTCTGCGGATAAACAGCTCCTGCCTGTAACACGCGGTTGATGTTAAAACCGTGGGCGCGACGAAGTAAACATTTTTTTTTTTTTCAGTTTCCAAACTGCGTGTGCGCAGTACGGGAAAGGTGTGATTTATAACTGTGCCCGACGACGTAGGTTAAGTAGACGTAATATTTATTTTTATTTTTTCGGTGCGTTCGTCATACGGCACACACTGGTAGTCGTACGGGTAATCGATCATTCGGCGGGCAAAAAAAAAAATAACAATCGCCGTAATCCGAAATTATTAGATATATTTATATATATATATATTTTTAAATTTAATTTTACTATCGCGCGCGGTTTAACGAGTCGTCGATGACGTGGGAATACAGCGATTTCGTATAAACGCGCAAGTTATTATAATAATAATAATAAAGAATACCGCGATATTACGTATAGAAATGTGTACGCGAGCTCCCGCCGCCGCCGCCGCCGCCGCCGGTCGTTTTTTTTTTTTCCCCCCGATGACGATCCACCAACTCCTACGCGTCGTCGGATTATTATTATTATTTTTTTCTCGGCTGCAATAGAATTTCACTTTGGAAATCGCGTGACGTAATAATAAATAATTTATAATAGGATTATAAACCGCGTGCATTGGAATTTACAAAAAAAAAACGTATTTGTTCCGGTTTCCTCGCAGACTTCTCCGCGCAGTTCTCCCGAAGTACGAGGATAACGTTTTTCTAAATCAGTCCTGATCGACGCGTACCGAAAAGACGGGTACGGACCGTTTTCTGTGAAACGTGTTGCGTACCCACGTCGTAAATCGTTGTTAGTTGCGGATCACGTTTAATGACAGTTACGCCTCTTCCCTATACAACAGTTTTTCAATTTCTACGCGGAAAATGTGAACATTTAACGGCGATATAAAACGTAATAGTGTGCGCCTCGCAAATAGCCTTTCTCCGTAAATGAACGCGAAAATCCCGTCACGATCGGGCTTCAACCGGCTAGAATCTGACTAAACGGTTTTGGGTATTGTTGTAATAACGTGTTATCTAAAAAACAATAATACACTTGAGCGCTCGATTGTCAGCGGAGAGAGGTAAAAACAACAAAAAAAAAAAATACGTAAGAAACAGACCAAAATTATTTGTCAACAAACCACATACATATACGGTCCTAAACCAGGACACGATTGAAACGGCCGACTTCTCGTCATCGCCGTGTTATCCTGCCGAACGCGAGTTCGCGAGAGAACATTGTTTTTTGAACCGCCCGAGTTCTTCGGACTCGGAATTCTTCGTTTTTTACATGATTTCGAACGTCACTTTCAGCGCGGAGATCGTCGCGGTACGACAAAGGTAAGACGTTATAGCATTATTATTATTATTAAATTACGGATTCTGTGTCGTTGATCGATTTCTCGGGCTGACGACTCGTGTACTCGGTTCTCGTAAGCGACGGATGCGCTACGCGGTGTGTTACGTGCGCTACACCGTTCCAAAACCTTTCCGACAAATCGTACCAGGACTTGTTGGCAAGGATTTTGTATCGACGTATTAATTCTGTATAGCGACAACTTTACCGACGGCCGATCGTAGAAAAACGAAATCGTTTATTATTTACACTATTCCCCCTCCCCCCACTCTCGTCTATGTCGGAGTAACGTCGTTGGCGAGTCGCTTAAAGCGCGATTTTCATTTAATTTCTGTTTAGAAATTTGTTTTAATTATATACGGGGAAAAAATTACAGGCTCTTATTCAAAAATAAATTGTTACACAATATTTCCTCGTCCGGAGTATTTCGAAGTAAAAGACACAGGACGTTTTCGGACGTATATTTCAAGGGAGTTAATTTATAGTTTTTCTGTGATCTTTGTCGGCATTACAAAACGTTGATTTCGATAGACTCGTGGAGTAACGAATATTGTCGCTCGAGTACTCGGCGCACTATATAGACTTTAGACAACATCATTTTTCAATAACGTCTATGACAAACGATTCGTTGAAAAAATACGCAGACGTTATAGCTGGTACTGTACGCGTCGAAACGGTCGTCACCGAGTACTGAACGTATTTAGCAGCATAGGCGGAAATCTATTAAATTTTCTGGGGGTGCTAACATTTTTAACATCAGTCATAATCAAGTCAAATATCCAAAATACATACAAATTATAAGATATTTGGGGGGCTTAGCCTCCCTAAGCCCCCTTATTTCCGCCTATGTTTAGCAGTCACTGCCCCTTGCACGGTGCCGTCTTAAGAGGACGCTATACGCTGAGAGTAAAACGCACGTGCAATTTACCGTGACTTTGTGTGAAAACCGATTTGCGCGAACATAAAACGCCGGGGCTACAATCGAAATAAAAACACCATATTTTAGAACTACATAGAAGAGAACTCAAACTGTGTCGATGAAGCGTTTTTATTTTTTTACCATGACTCGTTTCAATTTTTTTATTATATACGTAAAAAAAAAAAGGACACAAATCGTAACAGTTAATTACTTCATTTAAAATGACTTTATAAAAAAAAAAAAAAATAATAAAAACGCTACGACATAGATTAGGTTCTCTTCTATATGTGGTACGGAAATTTGATAATTTTATTTCCATTTGTAGCCCCGACGTTTTACGTTCGCGTAAACCAGTTTTTAGTCTCTTATTTGAGATGTGTAGCGTCCTCTTAAGGCGTGGGCCTGGAGGGCTTCAGTGGTGGTGCTAGCCACCGCGAGGCCCTGTGCGGCACGTGATTTGCGAGGCCCCTATTACCGGGGGATCTGGGGGTATACATTTTTTTTTAAAATTAGGTGCAAAATTATGCATTTTTAATGCTTTATAGAGCAATTTTCGTCGCTGCCACTGTTTTAACGACTGTAGTTTGCACATACTACTTTGACCTATATTGCACCACAGTCGTTTTATCCAAAGGGCGTTTATTGTTTTAGAAAAATTCACTTTTGACAATGTTCCGGAAAATTCGCCCGCATTAAACATATACCGAATCAAAGCTCATTGAATTTTCCTCCTTTGTTTTCGACAGTAATAAAAGGTGTTCGAAGTCGTATTTATAAATTTCATTCCGAGGGTCCCGATTTTCCAAAATAAATCTAGAGTTAACTTAAGATTTTTGCTCGATTTTTTGCTAACTTCGGTGCCCCAGGAGGCGCGGGGCCCTGTGCGGTCGCACAGCTCGCACACCCCCGGCGCCGCCACTGGAGGGCTTATTTCCAAAATACCGTGTAATAATTTTTTTTTTTACTTGGATATTTAAAAAAAAAAAATAATTTTAAATTTTAAAACATTAACATTTCGGAATTGTCGTAATAAACAATATAATAGGTGACAGAGAATCAAATAGAAATCGGCATTCTAGTTTTTTTTTCTTTCGTATTAACAAAGTATAATTTTCAATAGCTAATAAATAATTATATATTAATTAAATATACGATTAATATAATATATCGTATAATTTGAGTATTGAAAGGTCCCCGAAATATTTCGGGCCCTCGGGCCTCGCATAACCTTAAGACGGTTCTGCCCTTACAGTTAGTTTCTGTCCCTTACGCACGGACTACTACTGTCTACTACTACTACTACAAAATATAACGAACGCGAAATCGTTTTAAAAATTTCTTCGAAACGTATCGAAACGCGGTAGGTAATAAAATCCCTTTGGCCATACTCGAGTCCGTCGAAAGTGTAAAGCAGACGGAGGACCTCCGTTTTCACAACGAAATATATTATTATTACGGAACGGCGGTGGTGGTGGTGGTGGTGGTGGCGGTGGGGGAAACGTGTGTGTTCGAAGGGAGGGCGCGTCGCGGGAACGTCGTTGTTATACGTCGCAGCGCATCACAACGCGTACGTACCTACGCACAAAGGTGAAAAGTTTATTGCCGTGGTGGTCCGCGGTGAAAACGCGTAACAGTCGTTTATTGGAAACCAGTTTTGTCCGCGGCGTGCGTGTGTGTGTGTGTGTGTGTGTGTGTGTACAATAAAATAATATAATACGCTCTCGTGTATAGTGGCGGCGGCGGCGGCGGCGGCGGTGCAGCCGTCGGCGGCGGACCACGCACGCGCGTTTCATAACGTCGAGTTACCGAAAAAAAAAAAAATATATACAAATACAAATAAAAACGAAAAAAAATAAAAATCTCCCGCAACGCGGGCAACAGCAACAGCAACAGCAGCAGCAGCAGCAGCCGCACCGGCGACCGCTGGGGTATACGCGCGCGTGTGCAGAGGATCACACAAACGATTTTATTATATTACGCGCGTAGAGTTATATATAAAACGGCGGGCGTGCGAGTTTGTTCGTTCGGTCGCGCGTGTATTTTTTTTCTTCACACACACACACACACACACACACACACTCCGCTTTCGGGTCCGACGGCAGCTGATTTTTCCGGAATCGCATTGTTTCGTTACACACAGTGCGCGTGCAGTACTGCACACCACCGTGGCCGCCGCCGCCGCCAAACGTTTGCGCGCGCGTCCCATTGTTACGGTCATGTCTCGACCGTACATAACCGCCGCGGGGTCCGTCCCGTCGCGTCCGTCCGTCCGAAAAAAAGACGGCGACACACTCCGCCGCGCATACTTACGTGGAATATGCGGAATTTTCGTCCGGGGGACGATATACCGTACCTGTTGCCGCGTTTTTTGTATACGCGCGCTACGAAAACACAATACTTGTGCTCCGCACACACACACGGTCGTACGACGATACGTGTCGTGAATTCGCTTACGTACGCGCGCTCGCGTAAAATAGAACACCGGTAGCCACGACCCGAGGTCGTCCCGCGTCCGTTTCTCGTGCGCCGCGGCGCCACCGTATCGCGCGGGCCCGCGCGCAGGTGCGCGGTCTAAACGCGTAGTCGACGGAGAGTTCTTTTTTTTTTCTCTCTCCGTAAATTGTCGACATTTTTCGCGTTTTCAACGGCGGGCAATAACGGACTATGACACAATATTGATTTCGTTTTGATTCGCGAAACACCGTTGTGCGTATCGCGTTTCGCGTGTGTTTGTACGTAAAAAAAAAAAAAAAAAACGCTGCACGATTACGCGCGTATACGTGTTGGGAGGTCCCGTCCCTCCCGCCTCCCGGTACTCGGTCAACGCCGTTGAAAATACGGTATCAACGCGTTTAAAATACAAAAAATACCGCCCCGCTCGGCGGCGGTCCGAAATGCGTCGTCGTCGTCGCTGTTGTCGTTGTTGTTGCACGTCCCATCGCGGCACGACGACGCGACGCAATCGTGTGTCGAATGCGCGCGAGCGTTAAACGCTCTTGTTTATGCGGCGGCGTGCGTGCTCATTCCGCGATGGTATATATATATATATATATATCAGGGGCGTAATTACGGGGGATATGGGGATGGATCCCCTCCCATGGGCTTTTTTTTTACATAACATATCGTCTAATGTACAAAAAAATGTAATAATTAAAAATAATACTTTTTTTGCGTTAACAAAATTTGTTAGTATTTATCATAATTCATAGGATTCCTCAGTTTATTGACTAGTTACTGGTATGATACGGTTAGGTTAAGTCACTGAAGAAAGGTCTATCCATATTCAGATTTTTAAGTAAAATTGGATGAAATACTCAATAAATTAGCTAAAAAAAAAAAAAAAACGAAGAAAATTAGAAATTTTATTATAAAATATGTCATTTTTATTAAAGAAAATAATAAAAATACGAGTATCGCAATTACTTTATTAATTTCGATTGATTAACGTTTAAAGGGTCGTTAGTCGTTACAGTTATTATGGATTATCCAATAATGCTAAATTGTCTATCCCCTCCCATATAACATTCGTAATTACGCCACTGATATATATAATAACTATAGGCCTAGGGACTTTATGCCTTAAAAAAAAAAACCTTAAAATATGCGTTCGTTTATTCACTAAAAAAAAAAATCGCTAAACACGCCCTTAAAATGTGTAAAAAATACGCGTTAAACACCGAAATATGTAAACGACTGTATTTATTAGGTACTTACACCTATTATATATTATAGGACGTCTCGAAAAGGACGACGGAAATTGTTAATTAAAACAAATTTATTTCCGTAAAAAAAAAAATAATAATAACTAATCTCGACAGTACCTACTACGCCTTTGCAGGAACAACGTGACATTGTCAACGGAGCATAAATAAATCCTTTAAAAGTTTAAAGGAACAGATATTGTCGTATTCATCAAATTTTTTTTTTTTATTCTATCCTAGTGTGCGTTCGGGACATTCGTAGTCGGATTAGAGTAGAGTTTAATCCAAAACCCCGAACGACGGTTAATACGATAAGATTTTTCGATAAGTGATAATTATAAGTTAATTTTTAAGATTTTTCGATAAGTGATAGTTCGATAAGTGAAAATATACTCCTACAATATTATACGCAATGCGCTAATCGATTGTTGATTTTTAACTTTGGCTGTGTAATTTGCGCGACGGCTAAACGAAACGTTGCCATACAATTATACGTGAGACCGTTCGACCGGCCATTTATTTCATAAACGAAAAATCACTCGTCTACCCATATACGACAAGAGAATTGTTATCAGTAGAGTAACGAATGACCTACTTATTTCATTCGGGTTAACTCGGAGTGAACAACGTGACGTTTTCGAACGGTGGTCGTATAGACTATCGACTCTGCAGGTTTCTCGAACGATACGCGATCGACTCGAGTCGAGTTTTCGAACGAATCCAAAATTTTCTCTAGTTTTTTTTTTTTTATTATAATTTTGCCACCTCATAATTGTATCTGAGGGGGGCGACTGCCTCCACTGCGTCTTTCTGCTGCTCCGACGCCACTGAGCAGCGTTTTCACCGTGAATAAAAAACGATCCTTCGGAATTTTTTATTATTTTTTTTTTTCCATTCCCCACCACATTCGTTGCGCGGCTCTTACGTGACACACACACGCACAAGTAATATACTTTTTTCTCTCTCTCTCTCTCTCTCGAGGGTGGTGTAATTTTAGGTTCATTGAGCTCATACGCGGCGGCGGCGGCGGTCGGTTTCTTTTTTTTTTTTTTCATATGTAAATACGCGCGTATAAAATGTGTGTCCGCACAGTCTTCTCTCTCTCTCTCTCTCTCTCTCGGGTGTGCGCCCAGATTCATTATTATATTGAATAGCCGAGGCGGTTGGGCTTATTTTTTTTCCTCTCAAACCCGTCGTCGTCGTCGTGTAACCCACCGCTGCGGCGGACACAATATATTACGTGTTTTATGTGGCGTACACTACATATATATATACACACACATACCGCGGGTCCACGGCGTTTCGAAGATGCTGCTGGTGCTGCGGACGAGAGAAGGGGAAACTACCGTCGAGGTACGCACACACACGCCGTTCCATCGCCGCCCCGTTCTCGCGACTGGATTCCTTTACGTTCATAGTGTATACGACACGTATTTCTTCTTCTTCTTCTTCTTCTTCTTCTAAACGACGAGACGATTTTCGTGGTGTCTCCGCTCCCTATATAAATATATATATATATATATATACACAGAGCCGTTCGACCAAAAAAAAAAAAAACGTTTGTACGCGCGTTAGAAAGTATATTATGGCTACTATATTATATCGTCAGAGCCGCGTCTTAAGGTTTTGCGAGGCGGCCCGAGGGCGCAACATATCCGGGGGCCCTATAAATATTTAAATTATGATATGTTCTGCACATAAAGTATATTCGTTTAGAACATAATATATAATATTATAGTTATATTAAAATAACATTTTATTAATAAAAACTAAAATGCCAGTTTTCATTAGAATCTCCGTTACTCACTTTATCGCCGCGACTATTTCGAAATGTTAATATTTTAAAATCTAAATGTTCTTTTATCGTTCGAGATTCATTTTTTTTTTAAATATCTAAGTAAAAAAAAAAAAAAATCGACATACGGTATTTTGTAAATAAATTGGGGGTGGGCCCTTCGAATTTGGGGGCCCGGGCCAGTGGTGTATTTAGAATTTTGTTACACTAGGTACACATTTATTTGTTGCCCCTCTCTGAATTCCGTAATGTATATGCAAAAAAAAAATACACTTTATATACGAAGCAATTTTCTGATACATTTCCTCTTAAGACATATATTAATATTGTACATGTAAAGGTAATAATAAATAAATAAATCGATATTATGTTAATGTTTACCATATGCGTACCGTGTTTACTATACGTTAACCGTGTTATTATCAGTTATCACGCAATACGAATTGAAAAATTCTACGTCTTACGCCAAAATCGACTATTGGAAATCGCCCGAAAATATTTATTTTCCAAACTGTGAAATAAAACGTCGAATATCAGATATTTCAAAAACGAGCAGTAGTAATTATTCAATTATTCAAACAAAACCCTTAAAAATTTGCTGCCCCCAAAAACGTGATGCCCGGGCCAGTTGCTCCCCTAAATACGCCACTGTATATCATCGTATATATATATATATATATAAAAAATAAATAAAAACGAACGGACTTCTCTCGCGTTTCGTTCGTTATAAAATACACGGTATCTCCAACAAACGCGGTATTTTCAGAGTGTTCCCCCCCCCCGCTTTTCTACAATCGGCGCTCCCGAAACGCGTTACAAATAAAAATATATAATATCGGTTTTTTTTTTTGTGTGTTCTGTTTCCGCACACACCGGTGTGTGTGTGTGTGGGGGACACAAAACGTCCACCAAAGGGTGCCGCGAACTCGGACGTAAAGGCGTCGGCGGCGGAGGGTCTGTCCGAAGGCCGGCGGCGGCGTCAAACAATGGGGGCTTAACACAAGCGCGCGCGCGCGCGCAACACACGTGGGCATAGGACAACAACAACAATAAAAAAAACGCAATAATAACCGATGGACGTACAGTGTGTGTGTGTGTGCAGTAAAAACGGTAACAACAATAGTGGCGCGACGGGGACGTGTAATGCGTGTGGCGGCGGATTTTTTATTCCCGGTCCCGTACACGATTCGAGACGCGAGCGGATCGTTGTGCTCCGGATATTCGGCCCGGCGGCGGCGAAAATCTCGCGAAAAAAACGACGACAATACCAGCACCGCAAACTACCGGCCCCCGACCAACCCAAAACCAATTTAGGCGCTCGAATCGATTCCCGAAAGTTTTAGCGCGTGATAAGTATTTTCGATTTTATAATAAATAAGGTTAACATTTTTTTTTTTTTATATATCTTTACAATCGACAGGGGCGCATTTGCCCCGGGCGGAAAATTTTTAGGAAACGGCACACCGATCATGGACATTTGGAATTATGTTTTAGTCTGTCGGAATTTTAATCCGTATACTGTAAATTAAGGGGCGGCAAATTATATTTGCCCCCTCTCATCCCTAAATATTGAATCTTAATGCGCACCTGATAACCGACGTATTAGTAATAATAAACGTGCATTATTCAATAGGTTTATCACGAAATTCACTTATTCAACGACCGATGGCGCGCAACCACCGGCTCGTCTGAGGAGTTCGAACGTTAAACGATATTTAACAACGTGTTTCTGGAAGAAATTTGAAATTTAATAATTTCCTGACGCAGAAACCTGTCACAAAAAAAGAAAAAAACTTTTAATAATAATTTAAAATCAAATATAACGGTGCAGAGCGGGTGGGAGGTGGGCAACCGTTGCCCACTGTCGGCGACGTTAATTTATTCACCGATGGATGCCTCTTTCTATCACGTCATCACGCCCAGTACGTGTATAAGAACAACACATTCGCTTATCGCATCGCACTGAATACAGAATTATAACGTCCACCCGTAATCGAAAACTATAAGCCCTTTACTATACGCCTTACACATACTATACCCTACTCTTTACCTTTTAACCGTACCTTTACAACGTTTTCCCCATCGTTTCCACGCACGATCCCCGCCGAATGAAACGTGGATATTGTTTTCGTTTAATATAAAAAAAAAAAAAATCACAACGCGCCCAATAACACGCGGTTAATAAACGTTATAATTTTATAAGATTATCGTCGACCGTTTCGATTCCAGCGCGACAACGCGCTCCCGCAGTGCCATAATATACCTTCTTTTTTTTTTCCTCGCCAGAAGTTTTAAATTACAATCCAAAAAATAAACTATTTAATCTCGCCTTTGTACATTCTTATCTGTTACGTTTACCGAAAACCAACATCCCCGGTGCCTTTGGCATAGTTACTCCGTGTGCTCTGTTTAAGAAAACGTGACACCCGTACTTTCTGTCTCCGTCTAACCAATTGATGTAGACACTATGCCTTATTACTTTCTCTACATTATTCCTGTACTTAGCTATTAAATATTCATTAAAACCAATACGTTTTATTAAATATTAAAATTAAAATAAATATCTACATTTATTTGCATGAGCATGAAAGTATTGTTTGAAAGTTGTATTATAAATTAAGGATATATATAAATCGTAATAAAATCATTACTGTATACATATTTTATATATTACCTATATACTTTATTATTTTATACAAAACTTGTCAGGATGACAACAACTTGGACATTGTAGGAGATGCATTTTTAATCATATTTAAAATATCATCAAAGTCATCTACTTCCTCTAATAATTCTTTTTCCACGGACATAAGAAGGAATGTTTCCGAGTTTTCATTGGATAATGGAAGATCGTAAGCGGTTTTTAATCATTTTCAACTTGCTAAATACTCGTTCGCAATTCATGCACTCGACTTGACTTGCAGACAAATCGCATGTTTTGCGATTTATCAGAACAAACGTACACAAAAAATACGCGTTTAATCGATTACAAAATTTTCAAAAAAAACTCAATTGTTTTATAACAAAATTGAGGCGTGCGGCCTACTGTGCTGTAGAACAGTAGCACAGTGGCCCTGCAGTCCGGGCCTGGCTTTGGTTTTAGACTGTAAATACTGTTTTATAATAAAAAAAATTTTTTTTTTATTACGTCCACCGGAAATCGAAATGCTTAGAGGGTTTCGTTATACGAGGAAAAGAAAAGAAAACGGGGTCGATGGCGAAGGTACAGGCAAAGCGTCCGCGACGACAAACGCCGCGAGACAAATGCTCGGCGATAATTTTTCGCCGCCGCGCTGCACTGCACCGACGTCTGGGCGTTGTAAAATCATTACGGCAATAATAATTTTACACACGGCGAGCAGCAGCAGCAGCAGCAGCAGCAGCAGCAGCCCTCGCCGACACGCCGCCGCGCGGTGAGTCGGGACCCCGGAGCCGCCGGTGCACCGCCAGGCAATTCCCCAAAGTCTTTAAAACGGGAGGGAAAAAAATAATAACCCCACCGCTTACCTCGCGTTCACCGCAACGGCGTACCTATTTCGGCATATAGGCCGTTGCGGTGCACAAGTTCGGTTTAATTTATTCGCGGAGCGCGTGGAAGAAGAAGAAGAAAAAATTATAAGGGGAGAAGTAAATTGCTATGCGCGCGCGTACGTATAAAAGAAAACGGTTTTGTTGCCCTTTTTCTCGTTATTTTTGCGGCGGCGCGGGTTATTTTATTTTTTTTTTTGGTTTTTTTCTTTGAAAATATCATATCTTACATCTTGTACCGTCTCGCACAGAAACGTCGTCCGCTTTATTTATAATAATATACGAGTATATAATAGGCGAAAGCGGTTGTTTATTTAACACGGGTCCGACGCGACAGTGTTGCTCGTTGCAGCATCAGCAGCGGTAGCAGTTCTTAATATTCGGTATTATAAATCGAGAAAGCGTTTTCCAATATTATTCGCATCGGATAATAATCGGCCTGAATCGATATCTATTATATACGCATGTATATAAGCAGGCCCACGACACTCCCCGTGTTCCTGTACACCTGAAAACGGGGGACATTGACGGATCGAAAATAACAGCTGTCGATATATTTTGATAACGGATACAATTTCCTGCGACGTCCGGTCGTTTCGTTAGAATATTAGGGAAGGTAATTTCAACTCATTTTGTTGAAACTGAATCTTTCAACTCGGCTCAGTTCAATGAGTCGACTCTCAACTCTTCAACTCTTGTTTGAATCTGAATATTCAACTCTCGAATTCTCGAGTCTCGGCTCGTCCCGCACGTCCATAGTCCGTATCGTAGAAAAATTATTTCACTGTTGATTGTTCGCTTATCGGCAGAATCGTAAACAGCTTATTCTGTAACAGGAGATTGAAAGCGGGCATTTTCTCTCTTCGTCTTGCACACACGAAACGTAGCAAAACGTTTTTACGTTTGGACACGGTATAGAAAATCTATACCGTTGTTTGGATATGGAATCTTGTCAACAATTACTTGACTATAACAGATTCGAGAGTCAAGAGTCGTCGTGATCAGTAATCACCGATTACACAATACAAAATTGCAGTTCAGTTTCAGTGTAGTGAATTGAATTAAAAATACTGGTTGAACTGAGTCGCTGAATATTGAAACACTGATTCGACTCGTCCAGTTCATTTTAAAGAGTCGACTCTCGCCAGAAATTCGATAGTTCAAACTGGTGTGAATTTCCCCTCAAAAATGGTACCGGTGTGAATTTTAGAAATTCTTAAAAGCAACCGGTTTCATAATTTAGTGATACCGGTTACATTTTTCCTGACCAGATCGTCAATGTGGTTACTAATACCGGTGCTGATGGTATCCCCTCCTATTAACGATTCCTCCCCTACATGACTATATCATGTCACTTATCACATAGATAAGAAATCATAAACATGGGCACACGGTTTTATTTATAGAAGAAATGCTATGAAAGTGTGAACCACATTTGATAGCCACATTTGGAGGCGGTATCCCAATCATTACAACGAATTTCCTCTTAAACCGTTACAAAATAATCTGTGTTTTAATAGTAACCGGTATCAATCACCGATAACCAATAACTCACACCGGTTTGAACTATCGAATATCTGGCCGGAGTCGACTAGCTAATGAACTACACGTCCCTATTAGATATCATGTATTTCGTGATAAATAAGATAGGTATGACAGCAATAAACCCGTTTTTAAGAAAATTACGCACCCACCCCCCACTCAGTCTATTACTGTGACGTAAGCATTTCGCCGTTTTTCGTTGGTCCATTTCATGACGAGAAAATTGATACGTTATCACAAATTAAATATGTATCATGATAAAAATATAAGAATGATAACGCATACACAATATTCTATAATCTGTGACAATTGTTGGCGAAAAGCGTACGTCACAAAATGACTGGCGTATGCGTATCACACTACGAGTTGCTGACATACCTATCTTATTCGTCATGATGTATTCCGTGTTAATAATATACGTGACGTAATAACGAGTGATTTATCGTAGAACATTATCGTTTTTATACCCGTTTCATAAAAACGTTGCTAATTTCAAGGCGGAGCCTCCGAAAATTCGATGCCGACTTCCCGGCCGAACGTCCAAAATGTTTGTAAACAACCCGAGTGTCGTTTCTATAATGTTCTGTGGTATGAGTTATCTACCGATAACGGTACAATTATTTACAATCGGAATTCGTTAGGAAATTTCTGGTACGAAAAGATTCCGTAGAAAAAAATATACCGAGTGCGAATAGCTACGAAAATTTGGCGACCATTGGATTGGCTCCCAAGAAAAGTTTAATTGAATTGGCTCCCGATAACGTTTTCAACAAGTGGTTCTCGAAACGTGAACGTTGACGAATAATGTTTACACTATGTAAGCTATGATAATATTTTTATTGCAGATCACTGCCTGAAATCGTCCAGTCGTTAAGCTGATGACGCACTCAACGGTAACGTTGATAACTTGATTAGATGTTTCTCTGATCTATCGTACAACA
Source organism: Slavum lentiscoides (assembly GCA_032441835.1). Taxonomy (NCBI): domain Eukaryota; kingdom Metazoa; phylum Arthropoda; class Insecta; order Hemiptera; family Aphididae; genus Slavum; species Slavum lentiscoides. Next base: position 2,187,532 of record CM063710.1, on the reverse strand, counting down.
CGCAGTAATCGCAGTTCGTCGTTTGTATTCGTACGCACGACATGAACAACTATAGGTATTGATGGGAACTTGTCAATAATTGTCATATATCACGGACTCTGTAACTCATAGATAGGAGATTATAAAATATTGGTTAGGCGCGTGACGTCATAGTACAGCGTTTTTGAATTATTTATTTTTCACAAATCACAAAGATAATATTTTAAGTATTGATAATAAAAGTAGGCGCGTGACGCAGTGCTCGAACTCTGACCAAAACTCGTTTTTTCCAATCATACCTAGTCGTTCGTATCACGTATCGTTTTTATTACATTGAGCGCTCAAGATGAATTCGGTCGAAAAAATGCAAAGTGAAAAGGGAGAATTAATTTTAATAGTAAATACACAGTATACATTTAGCCATCGTAAACCTCTCCGAAATAATTATATTACGATTTTTTTTTTTTTTGACTGCGTATTTTACTTGATTTTTTTTTTACTTGACGAATGATTAGACGACTATTTTGATAACCAATGCGTAAATGTCGAGGGAGCCAATTCTACACCACCTAACCCGAATTTCGGGAGACAATTCAACGGGTAAAAATATGGATTACCTGAGTTTGGGAACCAATTCAATAACCTCGGAAAATTTCGATCGCCCACAAATATATTATACTGTACTCGTTTACGCGCTCTTGACCGCTAACGAAGCGACGCTTTCCTGCAGCGCCCGAAAGCGGATGTCCAGAATGCGCGTTACACGAATAAAACGCGGGTTAAATTTTTTTTAAGATAAATTTCGAGTATGGGAAAAAATTGAAATGTTTCTGCAGCGGTACGATCGAGTAAAATAATAATTATCGAACGTACTGCGGTGTGTACCTACAGTTATTCGTGTGATTTTTATTTTATAATATTGAGAAATATTACCGGTTATGATATAATGACGAGAGATCGAAAAAAAAAAAGAAATCGATAAAGGATTCGTGGTCTGAAAAAGTTCTTCGTCAGGAGTACGCATAAGAAAATAAGTGTATAAGAACCGCTGCATTGGAGCGAGTCGTCCGTCACGTGTGTTGTCCGCTCCGCACCGACTGTGACTGCGGCGAAGTCGAGTTCGATTCGAAAACAGAACTGGTCCGATACGCGAAGTAGTTAGAAAAACAAAATTTTTCTTTTTTAGTATTCGACTTTACTTAACCCTTTCAGTGCCGAATTAAGAAATGACAAAATAAAAAAAATATTTTAGTGAATAAATCTCATGTTTATAGGACTTTGTAAATCCATTGAAAAAAATTTGGATCAATTTTATCAATATTTGGCAAAAAGGGGAGGTTGTCCGTTGCAATGGACATTATGACTTGGCGAAAAATACTATATGAAAACAAATCTGTTTTATCGTAACGAAATTGAACAAAAAAAAATTACATAATAATATAATATATAATTTCAATTTCATAATAACAATAGTTTTTATTTCTAATTATAATATTTCTTATATATAAAAAAAAAAATTTAATCCTTTAATTGTTTACCGTTACTTATAAAAACAATGTTTATTTTTAATAGTAATGAGTCGATAAATTTTTCCAAAAATTTTCCCAATGCGTCCTCCGCGAGGTATAATAATATATTCTTAAGAGGACGGTTCCTATGATTTTCATCGAAACGATTTCGTTACGCGGAAGTACTCCGAACGCTACTGCAATCATACTTTAGAAAACAAATTTTTAGAAAAAAAAAAGAATTCTTAAAAAAATTTATAAACTTTTTGAAAATACAATTTTAATCATTTTTTTTTTTTTTTTTTTAAATCTCGTTGATTCTTAGCGAACGAAGATATTTCTAAATAAATGGCTCCGTTATCGTATAATAATAATTGTTAATAATTGAATATTATTATAGATTATATAAGTGAAATGTTAAAACTCCGTTGAAATAAGCATTGGGGAGGAGGAGGAGAAAAAAGGTGTCGTCCGGTTATGCGATGCGCGTCGAAAAACCTTAACAGTCGTGACGTTGCGCGGCGACGCGTTCTTGCAGGACGCGCGCGTCATAATAACGACTTGCCCGACCTACTGAACTAGTTGCGCTTTCCAAAAAAAAAAAAATAATAAAAAATAAAATCGTGGGACGTCTGCTCTGCTGTACAACTGCAGTATAAATATAATAATAATAATAATATACTTACGAACATTCGAATCGATTGGTACCGGTGGAAACCAGTTTTGATGTCGTGCAATCGCGCTATTATTTTACTCGAGTAAAGCGTATTCGAAAAAAAAAAAACGAAAATTCGCCCGACGAGTTAAAATTACAAACGATTGTGCAGCGGGACGGATAATAATAATTAATAACACAGAAACTTACTAATATAGGAAAATTTCACGGGCGGACAGACTTATTAGCGCGTTTATATGAAAGCACTATAATATACGCTGGGAATGGAAATTCTCTCGTTTCAGAGAATAAAACGTATTATGCGTGTAACCGAAGGAGTTCGCTTGAACCGTTCGACGAGCACTCGGACAAACTCCTCATGCCGATCGGTCGAAATCCGTGGTTTATATTGATTATTATTATTATTTTTTTCTATATATTCTCCGACCACGCGGTAACCCGTTCTATAAAATATCAAAAAAAAAAAATCTCCCCCGTATTGGCCAGCGGTCACTGCGTTCGGTCCTAAGGCGATCAGAACTCCGCGGCCCGTTACGAAATTCGGTGAATTAAAATACGAGCCTTTGGGATCACAAAAAAACACTAGAAGAGCTGCGAATATCGTGTGGTAAATATTTTAATCGAGACATTTACACAATACCCTGCTGCAGTAGGCGGTTTCGATTGCCGTTTGAATTTTCCATAACAAATTGAATCATTTTTTTCTCCTCGTTTTGAGTATATATATATTTTTTTTTTTTACATTTTTTCGTCGCCCACGCAGTGCCGAATAAGGAAGGCCTACAGAGTTTCGAGATTTTCTCCGTCCCGAAAAGGGTTTAAAAAAAAAAAAAAAAAATTAAATATCCCCTTCCTCTAAGATAATTCCCATAGATTAATCCATGATATACACACGAGGTTGTTAGGTACCAGGAACGGCTTTGAAGTGAGCGGCGTGGCGATCGCCTCCTCCTCGAAATTTTTTTTACCAATACTGAAGGACTGAAGGTGTATAAAATTGATTCCAGGCATATTGATGCGTAAACGTCGCGTGAGCGGTAAAAATGGAACGGAATAATATTGCGATTGGGATTTGTGTGAACGTCGGTGTCTTTATTCAAAGTAATTTCGATAATAACAAATTATTATTAGTCCACTGCAGGTTGTCATGACATATTAATATTGCGTGTAAATTAATTAATATAAATAAAATAAATATTATTATTATTAGTTGTGTCATGACAACTGCAGCTTACACATATCCGTCCCGTTTCCCGAGATTTACCCTCATACCGCCGCAACAGACCTTTACACGTCAATAATAATAATAATAATAATAATAATAATAATAATAATAATAATAATAATAATAATAATAATAATAATAATAATAATAATAATAATAATAATAATAATAATAATAATAATAATAATAATAATAATAATAATAATAATAATAATAATAATAATAATAATAATAATAATAATAATAATAATAATAATAATAATAATAATAATAATAATAATAATAATAATAATAATAATAATAATAATAATAATAATAATAATAAGACTGCCGCCGTCGAAATCGGTTGTGTCGAAAACCCGATTGACGTCGCGCTCTTCGCGGGCACTGGCTAAGATTTTTTTTTTTTTGGGGGGTGGAGCCCAAAAATGTATAATTCTATAAGTTCAATATTTAGGATTTGATGTAAGGCCTTCAAGTAAAGTATTACTCAAATGTTTGTAACGTGTAACATTGAAAAATATATTTAATTTCTAAAAAAAAAAGCTCAGAATAATAAAATTGAAATAGTATAAAAACAAAAAAAAAAATATTAAAATGTATTTAAACTGCTTTATATAATATTATTGTAATGAAAACTGTAAACGCCTTGGTTGTTGCTTGGAAAAGAGATCTAAAACATCTTCGCTGGTATTACATTAATTTCCTATTACAATCATTAACTACGAATATAATATAACAACCAAGGGGGCTCCCCCTTGAATCCGCCACTGGCCGTCGGTCACCGGATATAAAATCGGCGCGCTTCGTCCCGAGGTCACCGTCGGACATTCCTAGGCGCGCGTGTCCACCGGCTGCGGCGACCGGGCGGATCCCACGTCGTATATAATATTTAAAAAAAAAAATAATAATAATAATAATAATAATAACGCTTTGTACGTGCCACCGGGGGTTGGTGCGTCGCGGCCACCAACCCAGCGGAGGACGGTATGCGGCGCGTGTGCGTCGTCCGCAGTCCACAATAGAGACGCGACGCGTTTTTTTTTTTATTTTGGCGGATATGCCGGTAGTGCAGGCGCGGTGCGGTGCCGGTGTCGTCGTCGACGTCTCCGGTCGACTGGAAAACAATGGGGGGCACAGGCACACACGGCTCTCGATATATTACAGGTAACGAGGGGGAGGGGGCGGGGGCGGGGGGGGTTTAGAACGCGACACGACGACGGTCGTTCCGCCCACACGAGAGCGCCTCCAAAACGGACGTGATGCGTGCAAGCAGTGCGTAAGCTCGCGAACACAATCGGATCTCCTCTCCGTTTTGTAACATACGTATACGCCGTGTATCATTATTATATTATTGTTATTATATTACGCTCGGGTATTTCTTTCTCTTTCTTTCTCCCATTCATTCGTTCTTCATTCTTCAATTCGTCCGTCCGTCCAACGTCTTTTTAATTAATCGACTGCGCGCGCGTGTACTACTACCACGCTGGCGATACCGCGTGTCGTTTATTACCTTAATGAAAATCTCGGAGTCCGTCCGCCAGAACACTGATGAGCTCAGGATTTGATATAGTGCTGAGGAACGGCGCAAAGAACGGGGCTAGTTTCACTCTACCAAACGGGAATCTAGTACTCGACCCTGATAACGGAGTCCTAGGCAGGGCCGGACTGGGAGGCATGCGGCCCAGTATTCCACAATTATAAATGGCCCAAACTCATTTTATACCGACCTATTCGATTGATTATGTAAATACACCACTGGTGTTGAATCTTTGAAAAACACAATTTACCTTATTACGATTACAATAGTGAATAAATGATATCCCTAAAATTTTAATCGGTGCAAAATAAAAAAACGTACTCGTAATAATAGGTCCACAAACAAAATAAAACTTATGTTAATATTCAATCTTTTTATTAGAAATAATCGATTACCTATTATATTGACATATTGAACCGGCCCGGTGTGTTACAGCACACTAGCACACCCTGGCCAGTCCGCCCCTGGTCCTAGGGATGAATCTCCCGCGTCGCACCTGGTCTGCATTAAATATAGGCTGCGAACAGGCCGTGGTCGGTGCGGTTAGGTGCTCTCTTACATATTATATGGGGATATTTCAAGACGATCCAGCCGGTGACTGCGGCAACGAGGAACAAACAATAAACCATATTGTAACGGAACGCCATCACGGAAGGAAATTCAGCCAAGGTTTTGAAGGCCTACACGCAGTGACTCCGGAAACAATAAGCCGGATTATCAACCTCGACGTACGTCTACGAGGATTCTCACCAGGGGCGCAATTTCACTGAAAAACTGGGGGCGCTGAAGCCCCTCGATTTTTCATGTTATTTCATAGAGTTATCGATATCCCTTCAATGACCATTAAACAATTAAATATTTAAGTAATGGCTATTATGCTTTGTAAAGTATATTATTATTTAATTATTACAGTAATAATTTATCGATGAATGTGTAATTATTACACATTCATCGATAAACGTAACATATGAATTATTAAACCACAATCAACTGCTTTAATTTTAAATTTAAATTTGAGTTTACACTTTATTACTTATTATAATAACAACATGCTCCTTTCACTTTGAGCAAAAATATTTATTACTTTGTTTGTATCAATTTGATTGGTAAGGTCTTTTTCAATAACGATGATAATCTGTGATAAAACTAAAATAGTACTTTGAATGTTGTCACACTGCGATGTTTTCGCCGAACGTCGAACAGTCGGAACGATTTTATCGCCAGTCGCCACACTAATCAAACTGATATATTTTATCAGTAGCATATTATTATATTATAAATTTATGAAATCATCTGAATTTAAATTGTTTTCTTTGATTTTTTTCACCAGTCTGTAAGACAACATATTTTCAGTCATCACACGATTATTGATTTAAATAATATCATAGAACAAAACTGTTGTTATGTATGTATTGTGTACATAATAACTACTAAAACTTAAATAAATACGAAACAAAATTGGGGGTGCCAATTTTAAGACTGGGGGTGCTAAGCACACCCAAGCCCCCAAATTGCGCCTATGATTCTCCTGACATCACAAGAACTCTTATACCTCGGTTATTTTTGATTTTTGTATAATTTTTAAGTCAAACCGTTTATACGAGTATATGTATATATATATATCTGTATTGTTATAGTACTGTTAGTTGATTTGTGTAAAAGCCATACGAAATAAATAAATAAATTCCCGTCATGACGAATCCTACAGCCGCGGCGATCGTGTATTCTCGTTACAACGATAACTCGTTATATTAACCGTGTATTCTGTGGTCCGTTTGGGCACCTGTATTCATTATTAAGCTCTCCGATCGGTCGATTTTAAATTTCCCGCCTGACATCCGTGACGTCAGTGTGTTATCAGTGTATTGTTATCGAACAAATCAAACACGCGCGCTTCGGTGACTTTAGCTGGTTTTTCAGAACAAATCCGTGGATATTTTTAGAGTTTAAGTTCCGACAGGAGCTCGCGAAACGAGTACGTGCGGAGGCGTCTAAGCCATCGTAGACTTGTTAGAATGCGTATGATATCATAATTATACGCTGATAACACGCTGACATCACAAACGTCATGGAACATAATATAATTCCGGATTTGTACATTCCGCACACCGAAGATCCGTTATCACGATTTCCGCATTTTATTTTTCAGTTAACTATTATTCCGGGAACATATACCCGCCCTTATATAATAGGCGGGAAAATTAAAAATTAACCAATCGGAGAACGTAGTTGAATACAGGTGCCCAAACGGACTCCAGAATGCTTGGATATGCTATACCGGGTACATATCCTGTAACGATACAATTTCACTGAGTCGTCACTGTCTCACTGTTTTCCTTAGTACAGGCGAAAACACGAAGCACGAGACCATACGCCTTCGTGTGATACACACGGTCAGAGATTTCGAGTCCGAATGCGCAGCTAGCAGTAACGCGTAGTCTCTTAACAATAATAGTTAATTCATATTTTTACGTATTGATTTGAACGTGAAACTGGCAGTCTTGTAAAAGATACTTCTTGAAAGTATTCAAATACAGATACAGGTACTTGTTTTTAAAAGTATTTAAATACTTAATAAGAAAAGTATTCGAGTATAAATACAGATACTTAGTAAAAGTATTTACAAATACTTTCAAATACTTTCAAATACTTGTAATTAAATTGTTTTTAACATTCGTTTTACTAATGGTTAGACTCTTATTAGAACTAATGGAGTTCGACCTGTCGCGACCGGGGATAACACATGAATCGGTCTAATCGGGTTTACCTACATCGACTTGAACGGAAAAACCATCAGTGAACGACGATATCCACGACCAAAATAGTTTGCCAACTTATCATAAATAATTATTACGAAAAATTACGAAAATTTTGTTTCATTATTAGTTCATGTCACTAAAAAAGATTTAAAAAACATATTTGATTTTAAATACAGATACTCTAAAAAAGTATTTAGAATACTACTTACAAATACTCTTATTAAAAGTATTTGAAATACGTATTTGAGTACCATAAAAGTATTTGAATACTTTTACTCAAATACTTTACAAGACTGGAAACTGCAGTGGCGCCGCCGAGTCGTATAAATCGAAGTGAAACGAAATCGGATTAATTACACACCCACCTATTAATTCACTTATAGGTTACGAACATGAAACTTGGGTTTGCTTGATGTTTCTTTTTTTGAACGACAATTTTTTTAAATCACATGGGCGTCTGTTAATACGTGCGTTTTACTTTCGTTTTCGATTTGTTCGAATTCGACGGTTCTTTAAAAATGTATGAATTTCAATTAGCGCGTTATAAACTGATTTTAGAGACCGTAAATTTATAAGGACCCAGTGGCGTAGCCTGGGGGGGGGGCGGCTGATGTGGCTGCAGCCCCCCCTCCCGAAATGAATAAATAATCAGGTTTTTAGTAGGTACCGTCTGTGCATATTAATAATTATTAACACATAATTTAATTAATTATTTCCCCCCCCCTCAAATAAAAATCCTGGTTACGACGCCACTGTAAGGACCCTGCGGAGTACTAAACACGCGTCAGAATCGATATCGATCGCCCGAGACGATACACAATATAATATACGAGTAACGTACGGCGACGTGTATATATAACTAATAGCGGTGTCTGTGACCTCTGTCAACGTTCTCCTGCAGCCGATCGGTATGCGTTGATCGATTGTAAACAATTAGTTATAGCCAACGTGTACGGGAAGCTGCGCGCGGTTTATAGAGACGATCGTTAAGACAAGAGAGAAAATAAAGAAAGAAAAAAAAAATAGTAGTCGGTATTATTATTTTTTTATTTATTTTTTTGACAAGAATATATATATATATAAGAGTATATATATAAACGACGCGTCGCGGAGTTAGCTAAATATAATATAATATATTCATCGCGCAGTATAATCATCATCATCATAATTTAAACGGAATATACCTATATATATATAAACGCGTTGATATAATTTAATAAAAAAAAAAAAGAAGAAAAATCGTCTTAATAAATAATAAAAATATTGTATTAAATTCGTATATTATATTATCATCGCAGCTGCTATATCGATTTCGCGGTGTTTCCGCAGCAACGTGTCAATATATTAGAATATGTATCGATACCGTCACACTGCAGTGGCGTACTTACGGTGTGGTTTTTCGGGTTGAACCCCCTCCTGCAGGACCAAAGAAAGAAAGGTTAAAAGTTATATATGTGTACTTGTAACAAAGATTTTAAATGTCTGTACCCGAAAATTCTACTACCAGAACGAGTTTTCCGATCTTTACGTGTAGCGCTATTTTCCGGTAGCAAATTGCGTATAGTCGGTACTATGGCGAGGTCGTTTTTCGATTTTTGTCAATACTTTTTTTTGTGAGCGTCAGAAAAAACTACCGAAAATTACGTAAAAACGCTGATTTCGTCAAAACCGATTATCGTTTTTTCTTCGTAATTTTAAAACTAACGGTCGTAGAAATGTGAAATTTTCGCCAAACGTGTAACCGTGGGCTGTATTAACGAGACGAATTTTGTCGAAAAATCTTGAAAATCGTTATATTTCTTTTTATAACCATATTCAATTTTTCGACAAATATATATATATATATATATATATTTGATTTATTTTAATAATACGGTTGATTTCGAAATATCATGGGGACGATGAAGTTTCATTGTTTTATAGAAATCCCCACGCCTCCCCGGAGAGAAATCGAAAGTGCGCCACTGCCGTCACATACGTGTATAGATCTACACACGGTGTTAAACGAATTCCTCTATATACATCACTTAATTGATTCACATAAATTCGTTTGCAAATCGTCGACGACGCGCTTTAATTGCGAATGTCGTGTTCTGTACGCGATGAGTATTAGATTTTGGGCCGCCGAAAATCGAGAAAATAGCGTTGAACCGAGAGATTTCATCTTTTCGACTTTTTCGACTTTTAATCCGTACACATCTGGTACGTAATTAAAGGCCCCTTTACATCATTAAGGGGATTGAAAGCGGGTATTTTCTCTCTTTGTCTTACACACGTGAAACATAGCAAAATAGACGTTTGGTACTTCCAACGTACCGATCGATCTGTTGGTGCGATAAGAAATTTGAAAACAGATTTGAATTCCTCGTGAATTTTACTACAAAACGACTTCCCCAATTTTTTTCATTTTTTTTTTAAACCTTAAAAAATTAATTATTAACAAATTTTTTTAATTTGTTAATAATTCATTTTTTTAAGGTTTAAAAAAAAAAAATGAAAAAAGTGGGAGAGTCGTTTTGTAGTAAAATTCACGAGGAATTCAAATCTGTTTCCAAATTTCTTATCGCACCAACAGATCGATCGGTACGTTGGAAGTACGAAACGTCTATTTTGCTATGTTTCACGTGTGTAAGACGAAGAGAGAAAATACCCGCTTTCAATCCCCTTAATTGTAGCGGTTACTATATTATAGTCGGACCTCACACCGGGTATATCCATTCATTTTCAATATTTCGTGTCTTTACAAGATTTATTTTCACGTCACGTACAAACACACCGATAAACGTTTATTCTTATTAAATTCTATGGCGAAAATTTTATACGTATATATAAAAAAAAAATTATTTTTAAATATAATAATTAACTCGCCACGCGGTCACTTCGAATTCGTAACGATTTTAAACGAGACACAGGTACCTATTTACACAGGGCCGAACAATCGCCCGGCGCTTGTCAAAACCGCGTTCTAATTTACATTTTCCAATTACTGTACTGGAAACGCGTATCATTTATTGTAAAATTTCCGATGCGGAAGAGCAATAAATATCCGAAAGAAGATCGAAATTATATTGAGATAAAATAAATTTATGTATTTTTTCGTCGCTATTTTGGTCGAACACTCGTCGACTGTATTTCATTATTTCTCCAACAGGTATCAAAACGAAAAGAAAAAAATGTCTATTTCGAAAAATATTTTACGCCTAAACTCGTTACGCTTTTTTTTTTTTTAATAATTAATGTATTTTAATACGGTAATTTTTTTCTCCTGATTTGAAAATTTCAGGTCTATATAATGTACAAATATAATATAATATACTTACGCGCATCGTTCGTTTTCGTGTTTTACTCGGCGGTTTTTTTTTGCTTCCTTTTGTATATATTCCTACGCCATTCAAAGAGTTTTCAAGTCAACTAGTATTATATATACACTCACATATATATATATATATATATATGTCGACACGATTACACAGTCGTTAAAGAGGCGCAATAAAAATATAAAAATAACGTGATTGAAACATTGTTTTTTTTTCCTCGTTTATATAGTCGAGTATATACGTACGTATGTACGCAAGTCTTGGCAATAAACCGTAAGTATTTGAAAACCGAGCGATAATTAGTAACACATATATCATGTTGAACTGTTTGCAAAAAAAAAAAAAAATGGAATTTCAAACGCCGCCCGTTTCATAGAAGACGGAGAAAAATATACTGTTTACGAAATTAAACGGTACACGCTCGTACAATATATAAATAAATTGGACTGTAATAAAACTATTGCGTTTGTGCGAATATTTTGGAAAATAATAAAACGTTATAAAAAAAATATATATTTTTAATTATACGTCCGCATAAACGCGCGTTTAATATAAGCAAAATAAAACATCGTTTATACACACTATTATTAACCGTATAAAAATACTACGCGTATATGACGCATTCGAACGATCAGATCGGGAGAGAAAAAAAAATTATATTTAATTAAAATAAATAAATAAAAAAAAATTACCTACAGCGCACGTAATAAACATTTGTATAAATGGATACGCGTTTTTAATGAAATACGAGTCTGACCGCTTATAAATGGTTTACGGACGTTTTTCGCCATTATTTCGAAAACCGTGTTTTGGGGGAGTTTTTCAAAGCGGTTTTTTACGTACGTACACGACTCTTCTCTAAGCGAAGAGGGCTTTTAAAAATAAAACACAGAAACTTTATAAACGATTTTACATAATATTTCGAATTAAATTTTTTTATTTTTATTTACATAATAAAAAATGGAAAACAGATACCTATATATATTTATACATAAATCAAATAATAACATATTACTCGCATCGAGTAATAGAAATCGCAGTTATTTTCAAAAAAATATATATATATCGGAATTTAGAAAACAGAAAATTACAATAAAAAAAAAACCAAAAGTCTATTTTTATTGAAAAGTTCGAGTTGTGTTGCGCGTGCTTTCCTCCAATATCGTGCGTGACTTATAACTAAATCTAGGTTTTCGTGTTAAAAATAATAACCAATTTTAAATTAATGTTTTATATTTTTAATCGTATCAATAATTATTAATAACTCTGGTGTAGAATTTCTCGAGCAAGTCTTTCGAATTTCCTACAGATTTCACTATACTGTTTTGTGAGATCGGTACACAATTCTCTCGTCGTAATCATTTTCTTTAAATACAGAATTAGAGTAATGTCTGACTTACACAACTAATGAGTATATATGATTTGAGTTTGATACGTGTTAAGTTTTCGATCTATGATCTACGTATGTAATAATATATGGAATTTTTTATTTATTTTTATTTAACGCGTAAAATCGTACAAAATAGCGAGTATATCTACCGAAATATATTTGTGAAACCACAGGTAACAAAATTATCGATTAAATTAATAAATAATTTAAAAAAAAAGAACGAATTAAACTGTAGAAAAAAATCCAGTATATATATATACTCGTATACATAATTATTATGAAATAATATTTCAGCAAAACCCGAAACGCGTTATGAATACAGTGTCAAACCAGCATATTATATATATAGTTTTCGACATATATATATATAATTTTGTATGTATAGAATAATAATATACTCGTGTAGTAAGCGTATGGTATAATTATAATAATAATAATAATAATTCGCACGTTTATATTCGTATATTTATAATGCATAATTGACGTAAAATTGTCAACGAACCGTTTGTGTGTGTACTGCAATTTGCGGTTTTTACAATAATTTACTATATTAGTCGTATATTATACGCGTTTAACGAGTTTTTCTGTAATTTATAATATAATAATATACGTAAAATATTATATGTACCGCTAATGTATAGGTGTGCGAGTTCGATAAAATAAACATTTCAATGTGTACAAAATATATTCAAATTTTACTATGCGTACATGTATATAATATTCTTCCTGCAGTACCGCAGTCGAATTATTCATTTGAATAAATTTCCGATTATTATTATTTTTTTTTAGAAAATATTGTTTTTCCGCGTCTAATAATAACTATCATTTTTTTTTTTTGTTGTTTTTATTAAATCAGAGATAAATTTTTACACACTATTAATATAAATTACGACTCGTATTTTTCCGATATATCCACCTTCTTCAAGAGTATTGTTTGTGTTGAAGGTACGGAGCCATAATATTAGCGATTATACACAGTATACGTATATAGAACACGTACGCGATGTATAGAGCTCGTGATAACATTTAATCAAAATATATTATGTAACAATTATGAATTTAAAAAAACTTAAAGTGATAGTGTATAGTAAGTGTTATTAATAATAACGTTCCCGTATGTATTGACAATAATTAACGTATTAAACTCATATCCTATATTCAATAATGGCAATATTTTTTTTATAACGTTTTTTGCATTTTCTTTTTTTTCGTTTCTAAAATCTAGATTTATAGCGTCATATTATGTCTCGATATCGCTGATTTTTCCACAGTCTTCCACATTATATCGATTTTCCGTATTCCATCCGCGTAATTTTCCGTATTAAACCGATTTTACGGGCAAAACTTCGAACACTTTATAGTTTTGTAGGCGAGTATTTTATTTTATGTTCTAAAATCGCGAGAACTTGACATATATATAGTGTATAATACGAGTATACGTATGTAAGAGATTTTTTTTTTTTATATAGTATTCGTTACCAAAAAATAATTCGAGCGATATTAACGCGGTTCGTGCGAATGAATAGTACATAGGATAAAGTATGGCGATGCACAAGTTTAATAAGTATAATATACACGCGTGTTATTAAGAAGTGAACGAGTGTGTTTAAATGAAGCAGATATAAATAGTGTTTGGGGGAGGATATCTCCTGAAAACATGTTATAATGATAGAACACTAACCTTTAAAGCGTTGATTATTTCCTTATTATGTACGCACGATGATGTATCGCAGCGCGGCGTATAATGAGAAGGAGCGAACCACATGAAAGGTTTTCGTTTCCTTTGACAAAAGGACCGCGAGCAAAACCGTCGGTAAGCGTATTACACGAAACGATCTAATAACTATGTTATATATTATATTTAGACGTCGCAGTCGAATTACTAAATACAATATACGAAAAACTTTGTATATTCAAATTTCGCGTATCGAAAACTCAACAGTAATAGTGATAATAAAACGAAGAAGAAAAAAAATTTCATTTTTTTTTTATGACTAAATCCGTCAAAGTACCTCGCCCGACGAGGCAGAAGGAAATCAATTTTTGATGACAATCAGCAATCACGCAGGGTAGAGGCGAATGACGTTGTCAGTATGAAACCGAAATTCTGTCGGCCGATCACTGCGTCCTTTCTACAACGTCTCGTTAATTGAAAGTCCGATCGATTTTTCCCTGCAGAATCCGAAAAGAATTTTATTCGGCCTGCCGAGTCCCAGGAGGTGAAAACCTGCTCAACGCCCAAAACAAGTTCGTCGCTCCTCAACACTTCTCCGCGCACGTTCTAACGTAACGCGTAATATTTAAGCGCGTTTCGATTTGGACAGAATTCGAAAAGTCGCGGTGGTTTAAACGCGGCAAAAAAAAAAGAAAACGGGTTAGTGACGTAGTTTTACACTACTACGTATACTGTTAAATAAATTTTTTTTTTAACTTCATTTTGGTACCATCAAAACGATTCGTACACTTTCATATAAGAAAAACATAAAATACCAGCAATTTCGAGGCACCCGATGATGATTGCCCCGAACGGGATTGATTGCAGGACCACTGTATACGCTCGTATACGTTGTACGCTTTCGAAATAAAATATTCGAATAAAACAGGTCGCGATGTATAGGAAAAAAAAGTAACGATTTTAATAATGTTTGAACAAAAAAAAAAAGGAATTTCAAAAAAATTTTCTGTTTAACCGCGCGGTTGACGTACGGCACTCGTGACGAAAGATTTTTTTCTACATATTACCCACGCGTGTCTATATCCATATAAATTTAATTACAAGCACACCTATTGTATTTCGTGTATTTATTATAATAATAGGTATATAAACTTGTAATTTACAATCATCCATACGTATATGTAATGCGCAAACAGGCGTGTGTGTGTGTGTGTGTACGCATTGTACGATAATAATTATGAAATTAATTGTTACTGAATCACGTTGGACTTTATTTTCTATATAATTATACACGAATATTACGTATCCGATATTAATAATTAATTTTAGTGAAAATATATTTATAAATTTTTTTAAACTTTTTATTTTCACCATCACCGCGCACACGAAATAAAATCAAAAGTCCCCTCGTGAATATAATATTCGTAATTATTTTGTCCGCTAAATTTTTTACCAGACGGAATCTATGTTTAAAAAAATCGTTACCTACATATTAATATATATAAAAAAAAAAAAATTATTAATTTTTCGTTGCAGTTGCAGACACTATTTACACTCCACATCTCACGTTTGATGAAAATGATGGAAATCGACGAATTCGAACGAAACAATAACCGTCAAGCGCATTTCGTTTTGTTATTTTTTCGCATGTGTATACTGAGCGAGCCACAGAGATTCGATAAATGTAATGTTTTAATTTTTTTTTTTTGTATTTTTATATAAAATAATAATAGTATTCGGTAAAATTATTGTATTTTACACGTATTTTTTTTACTTTACAACTGAAAATAAAACAATTAAAAAATTTTTTTTTTGCAAGACCAAAAATAGCCGTCTTATGAGTTTAATTAAAATTGTATTGGAATTTTAATAATTGCGTAGTCGTTGATTTTCCGCAATTCTTTGAATTTGACGGAAAACGTCAATTTCCTTTATTATACTATTGTACATATAACTACGTTGCCTTTTCATTTTGCTAAATTATTTTGATGCTAACCGCTACTGAAAGACACAAATTTTATTCGAATTTAAACGAAATAAAAAAAAAATTGTTTAAAAATTATAAGCGGCATGACCTAACTAAATGTTTGGTATTCTTTTAATATACGCGTGACCTATTGGACCGCGTTTTTGATCGTATTTAAAAACGATGATTTACCAAGACGGTTTTTTTTAGAAATTATTGATAATATTTTAGTAACAATACAAACAAATTTTTTATTTGTACAAAAAAAAAAAATCTGATTTTATACACGAAATATATTGCTTTCGTAAAATAATTTTCTTATTAAATTATATTATCGATATAAAAACTATAAAGTAATTTTACGTTTATGGGCTCTATATAACGCATTATTTTCGTATATTATTTCTATACGGCCCAATCGTCGATTGTCTTTAAACGAACGTACAATACGTATTTGAGAAAAGTACATAAAATGCATAACGTCGAGAACGGTAAAGAACTGTAAGGAAACAAAAAACAGTTAATTTTATAATAATTATGGGAAGATGAGCGACTACACGTTTATAGCTTGTAAGATATATTGTATAATTATTACAGCGTTACGTACCGTGTTTTTGGTAGGACACATGTTATTATTAAATCCGCGATAATAGCCTATAATAAACTCGATTTCTACTCTACCGTGTATTTTTTTATTGATCTACCGATCAATGTACTAAGATTTTTTTTTTTGGTAAACAATTATATTCACAAAATATTGATTATGAAAAAGAAAAAAAAAATCCAATTTCATTGGTTTTTTTTTCCATGTCAATTTTCTGATAATTAAAATTAAATCGAATACGCGATTATTAAAGCGTAAAATGTATAATAATTATTTGGAGGAAAACAAAAAAAAAAAAAACAATTTTTTTTCTCAACGTAGAATGCGAAATGCAGCGTTTGACAGATCTCCGTGCGGGAGTGGGCGGAATTTTTTTAAAGACAAAAATTGTGATTTAGTAGATTTTTGTAGGCGAAAAGAAAATTATAAGACAAATGTAATTTTTATATTTCTGTATAACGTTAACAATAGGTAAAGTGTTCGCGCGAGACTTGGTGGTATAGAGGTAGGTATATACTACTCAAAAAACAAACACGGTTTAATGAAAAAAAAACATTTTCAAAATATCCTTGTCCTAATTTATGAGTAGGTATATAAAACTAGATATTATACGAAATTCTCTTTTAATTATACTTAATTTTTAATCCGAATCGTGTGTAATTATTATAAACAGTGTCGTGGGAAAAATTCGCTAATTTTCGCGAATTTTTTTTCCTTGTGTTAATTTATTCGTTTTTTTTTGCCATTAAATTCCACCCTGCTGCGCCACATCGCGCGCCTTGGCCATGGACGTACTACAGTGTAAATAACTAGAAGAAAACACACATTTTTTTCGGAACAATGTTGTACACACAGCGCGCACACGTATATTTTATATAGTATTGTGAGAGAGAATATAAATGCGTATTTAACGATGACTAAAAACATATTTTTAACCAGATATTATATATATTTATACGTATTAATTAGTTCCAGTCTTGCATAAGGTATTTTACGAACATATATACACTTATATACAATGTAGCCGGTGTGGGAAAGGGGTTTTGCTGCTGTAATACCCCCACCCCCATGATTTTTTTTTTCGTTTGTTTGTTATGTTCTACTGCGTAATAATTAAATTAAATAATATACAATTAAATATTATAATGTGCGCCGGGGCCGTCGGTCGACGGATCACGACTGGTTCGAGAACTCGATACACCGAACACATCGTTTACGGTCATTTCTTATCCAACACAAAATTGTCTTCAAAATTTCAAATATTTACGTCCGATCGTGTGTACTTAACGGCCTTGCTCGAGGTGGCTATATTTAAATAACGGACGGACTACAGATGAAATGTTGTAATCTCAACGGCCGGGATCTTCGGGTTATATAGCTGCTGGTTCGTACAAATGATTATTATTAGGGTGTTGCTGCGGGGTTAATACGCGCGTTTCGACGCACAGAAAACGAAAAACCAGAGGATTTTTACCTCCTTTACCAGAGGGCCACGTCTTCATAAAAAAAAAAATCCTAAAAAGATGTTATAACAATCCCACCTCACGAAAAAAATCATTTCGAAAAAAATAAAAGTTAATTGTGTTAGAGGCGACATTTGTTCGCAAAACACGATTTACAGGAAAAACTCGCGTGCGCGCCTCGTGAAATTGTCTGATTTCAATAATTTTCGAATTTTTATTTTTTCTCAAAAAAAAAAAAAAGTGAAGATTTTGTGCGATTCGATTACTTTAATTGAAAAAAAACCACACGAAAAAAAAAACGTGTTAAATAAAAAACTCGTGAAAATTTTTGAAATTTTCGTTATAATACGTTTAGAAATAGAATTTTTGTTCGGCAATGTGTCTCCTGTAACATAAATCTTTCTCTCACCATCAACAAAATAAAAATAAAAAAATTTATCACGGATCACTTTACTGAAATGCACGACAGTTTTACCTGCAGTAAGGCACGTTTTCCAGTTAAAAAAAAATATATATATGTCGTTTAAACGAAGAAATTAAATAGCTATAGTTGTAACGCGTATCTGCAAGACGATTGAAATTAATAATAATAATAATAATAATAATAATAATAATAAAAAACGAGTCTACTAGTACTCGAGACATTGACGTGTAAACGTCGCGTGAGCGATAAAAATGGAACGGAATTGTGATTGGGATTTGTGTATCTTTATTCAAATTAATTTCGATAATCAATATTATTATTAGTTGTCATGATAACAGCTTACACATTTCCGTGTCCCATTTCCCGAGATTTACTCTCATACCGCTGTAATTGATGTTTATACATAATAAAAAAAAAAAAAACAAGAGAAACGCACTAAATTAGATTATATGCGATCGAGTGTCGAGAACCAGAAAAGTCGCGAAAATAACGATCCTTTATAAATAAGAGATATATATATATTTTTTTTTTTTTCGGGAACCCTTTCGTTCAAATAATAATAATAATAATAATCATCGGACCTCTGTCGCGGTACGATCCGCGCAGCAGACTCGCGGGCACCGTTCTGTAACAACTGGTTGTTTACAAAGGCGCAACGATCCGGTTTTTTTTTTTTTGCTTTCCCTCCGTCGACACCGCTGTAGAGTGTTATGAATTCGGTAAAAATACGTGCACAGAAAAAAACCCTTGTGACGACGACGAAATAAATATCAAATAGATATAAAGTAAAAGAGGGTATAAAAGGTAATAATAATAAAAAAAAAAAAAACGTTATTTTTTTTTATATATATTTATAATAGCTGGTGTTTGGATGGTGAAGCCGAAAATCGATCGGCGTCGATCGGAATAGGAAGCAGACAAAAAAAAAAGTAATAATACGCACACCGCACAAAACATACACAAGTATATAATATAATAGTTACACACAGTGCGACGTCGTCGGGGTGAATTTTTAATAGTGCGCGCGCGCGCGATAGATTTCAATTAGAATTACAAATCAGCAGAGGAGACCCTTCTCCCCTGCAGGGTCGTCTCACCTGATGATTGTTGACTGTGTGCTTGTGTTTATAGTACAGGTGCATGGGCTTATATATGTGTGTGTGTGTGTGTGCAGTGGCGCGTTTACCAGCAGGCTGAGTAGGCTGGAACCTAAGGCGGCAAATTTGGAGGCCGAAATTTTTTTTTTTATGCCTTACAGAAATTAAAAAGGTTCGTATTTATGTTATACCTAAATGTTAATTAATAAAATAAATATAATGTTATACAGTAAAATATAATGTTTATTCAACACGAAAGCATTCATTTTATATTTATATTTCTAATAAAAAAAAAATATATATATAAAATTATCATTTGTGGGCTTCTAAGCGGAATGTTAAAATTCTTGTTTAGAAAACAAGAATGTTTTTACATTTACAATATACACAAAATGTATATATTTTCACAAAATATATGCTAAAAATATATGATGAGATCGATAGGTATAGGTTAGGTTTGAATTTGCAACTCTTTAAATCCACCACTGTGTGTGTGTAAAATAACGTACTGTACGCGTGTTCGAGAACCGAAATCGCTGTGGAATTGGCGAACTCGAGAAAAACAGAAAAAAAAAACTCGTCGAATTTTCATTGTCCGACCCACCGCCACTCGTGACATAAAAAAATTGAATTTTTTTTTTTAGAATTTCGAGAAAATTAATTTTTAATCTTTTTCCTTTGTCGAGGTTTTTTTTATATTCTGAGCAGAGCGAGGAACGTATCGGTTTTATAACGACTTGTTTTTTTTTTTGTCTGTAATCGAAAATTCTACCAGAAAGCACGTACTTTATTTGAACCGTTTTTCACGATTTTCTCTGTACAGTTTCCCAACCGTTACAGAACGACCCCCCAAAAAAAAACACTGTTTTCGTTGTTTATTCGGCGGAAGGGTTTTTGAAAGAATAAAAAAAAAAGTGTCTATATCCGGCGGGCTGTAAAACATATATTGCCATAAATTTTATTTTTTTGATATACCCGTTTGAAAATAATCCCGTGGATCCAGGGTTCGCGCGTTTTAACAAAATCGTTTGATATTCTTAATAAATCGAAAATCGCTCTTTTTAAAGAAATATACTTGCGTCCATTGTTTTTTTCAATAGAGCGTTTATAACGATTTTTTTGGTATTTTTTTTGTTCTAATATCGCGGGCTCAGCAGTATAGAGTAGAACGAAACAACAGTAATATAAGCTGCGCGTGTACGAAAAGCAGATAGTTTTTTTTTTCATCGCTATATTATTATTATTATAGGATATAATTATATATTATATGTTGTACGAGTACGGTTTCGGCGTAATTCGTGGCGTTCATTAACGAACGAATTAAAAGCAAAAAAACATATTTTTATAATAACAAATATACGTTCGGATAATATATAATAACTGCAGACGGCTGCACGGTGCGATGATTTACAGCGGCGCGAACTTTGCTGACCGTGAAAAAAACACATTTTTACGTTTTTTTTTTATTAAAAAAAAATAAAAAAAATAAATGTATTATAAAAACGAGATATCCCTGAAGATACGCTCGCGCGGTTTTACAATTATCGAAACCGCTAATTAGACGAAATATTGCGCAAATCGCGCGATTCTATATACGCGGTTAGGTACTGCGTAACACACACACACACATTTCGTACAAAAATTAAGATACAACAACGTGAAATTTCGTGAAAACAACGATATTAGAATAATATATATTTAACACGGAATTCTCGCTCTTGTATTTTTCATAAAAAGAAAAAAAAACGTATCTGTTTTATATATTCGATTAAATTAAAATTACGATATTTGACATTTGTATTACCGAACACTAGTTGTAAAAAAAAAAAAAAAAAATAGTATTCTAAAAGCGTATTTGGAATACTTTTTATGAAGTAAAAATTTTATTTTACTCGGGGAATACTATTGTCGTGAAGTATTCGAATAAATATCCCGTATAAATTTTTTTCCAAATATTCCGAACGCGTATTCCGAATAATTTAAAAAGTATTTTACTCGAGTCTGATGTAAAATATATTTTTTGCGCAAGAAAACGCGTTTTTTCAGTCGATTTAAACGAAATATTTTCCATGTTTAAAAAGTACAAACAACCGTACTACAGATTTTAAGCTGACAACACTTGTGACCACCTCCTGCATCCCTTAATCCGGAGGCCTGTTGATCGTAAGTAATATTTCATATAAAACTATAATTTTCTTGCGTTGTCGTCCCACTGCAAGAGTTTACGTCGAAATAGTGTAATAATAATAATAATAATAATAATAATAATAATAATAATAATAATAATAATAATAATAATAATAATAATAATAATAATAATAATAATAATAATAATAATAATAATAATAATAATAATAATAATAATAATAATAATAATAATAATAATAATAATAATAATAATAATAATAATAATAATTGTATTATTAGCCGTTTTTCTTTATAATACACGTGGCAATCGCGCGTACAAATAAAGTGGAAATAAACGTTTCTATATATACGTGCGAGCGTTGCACGTTCTCCACTGTGAGAACGTAATAATATTATATCTTCTTAATTGGGTTCGAAATACAACGTGATTTTGAATTCTTTCGAAATAGAGTTTAAAAGAACGAAAAAAACGTATCCGTTTCGGTTAATTTATGTACGGACATTGAATTCGTATCGTTAATATATACAAGTATATAGGCTTACCGCACGCGAGAAGAGTTTTCTCGTCGATAAAACGTCTCTATAAACTAAAAAAGAACGAAGAAAAAAAACGCGCACGGTATTCCAATGCTTGCTTTAAAAAATATATTATGTATACAGTGTTTGAATTTAAAAATTATTACAAAAAAAAAAAAAAAACGTATATGTAGTTGTACGTATATTAAATTTAAAAAAAAAATTTAAATCCAGTTTTTATTTAATGATTTTAAACGGTTTTGCTTCGTCTTAATTTCTCTTGTGTATCCTATTCTAAACGTACTGACGCGGCGTATGAATAATCGAACGGAAAGTTTGTTCAAAAGTTTTTGAACGCTCAACAAAAGTCAGTGTACTTCGTTTTGATTGCATTCGTATCACGAAAAATACATTTTTCTTTTTATCGTTTTTCAGCGCGATCAAACTGTAAAAGTGTAAAAACGAGTGGGTACCCGACGACCAGCGTTTAGAAAAATCAGAAGAAGGACGGTGAAATGCGTTTTAAAAATGAAATGGTAATCCGTTCCGTCTCCGATTCGAGCACTGCATTTATACCTACGTTTTCAAATCGAATACGATTATATACGTTCGCACATTCCTATTACATGTTGTTTTGAAAACAATTCAAAACTCGTGTTTCAGATTGAATGTTTTTACAGGGTCTCATTCGTAGTAGAAGGGACTTATTAGATACACCCGAAGGCTGCAATCGCTTGCACATATATCTCCTCTGCAGTCACGAAGAAAACGTCAATAGAGTACAACGTCGTCTTCTTCTATGGATTTCAATCTAATCATTGGTTTGCAGCAATTTCCATATGCTTTTCTCTGTCACTGGCCTTCCTCTTCAATACTTGAACTACATCAGTAGTTTGAACTACAATTCGGTTAATGTATTGTTACAGTGGTATTTTTTTTCCCCATCAACCGTCGCTTCTAAGATTAGTCCTAGTAATCCTGCGTGTCTTGTAATACGACCTATTAATTCATTTCGTCTTTTCCACAATGATTTTCTTCCCGAAACCCTCTTTAAAACTTCTTCATTCGTGATCTCATCGGTCCAGTTTGTCTTTCGCCTGCTTCTGTTATAGCACCACGTCTCGAACGCCTCTATTCTTCCAATTTCTTCTTTTGCTACAGTCCACGTTTCACATTCGTATACCGTAATGTTGCGCGTGTACGTTTTTAGAAACGTTTTTTCCTGATTATAAGGCGTATTTTACAATTTTTATTTTACAACGCCGTACAAACGTATAATTAACATTTTTATATCATTTAAAATTATTCTTCGTGGTTTTTTTTTTTACGCATAAACGTCAATTCGCGGTGTAATACGTTTCGCGCGATTATTAAAACATTATCAATTGACTTCTCGTGCCGACATAAAAAAAAAAAAATCTGAAGGTACAAAATAAAATCCGAACTGTGGCGTTTAGGGAGTCGTCGTGGCCGTACGAAATATTGTGACGACAAAACACCAAAGCGTGAAACTCTTGGTATATATTATTTACACCCCAGGGACCGGAAGTTCGGTTGCGGTAGAGTTTATTAAGGCGCCCGGGCTCGATATAATCACACGGACTTTGCGGCGTTGATTGTGCGCCGTTTATCGCCGCGGCCCCCGGTGTAGTGTGCCCCGCGCGTCCCTTCACGCCCAGTCGACACCGTCATCAGCCCGTTGTTAACCGACAACAATAGTAATAAGTAGGAGGCCCTCAACTGTACGTACCACATGCGCGCGCGATTGTCGGTCGACGATTCAACGTCGTCAAACCATCGGCAATAGAATAATAATAATAATAATAATAATAATAATAATAATAATAATAATAATAATAATAATAATAATAATAATAATAATAATAATAATAATAATAATAATAATAATAATAATAATAATAATAATAATAATAATAATAATAATAATAATAATAATAATAATAATAATAATAATAATAATAATAATAATAATAATAATAATAATAATAATAATAATAATAATAATAATAATAATAATAATAATATATATAAATAATATGAAGCAAAAAGTTTGAATTATAGTCAATGGATCTGAAATACAAAGTTTTCTTTCGCGCAATTTCGCATATTTTGCCGCATTTGATATATTTTTGTATTCAACGATTTTTCGTTGCACACAGATGGTTTTTGAATGCTCAGTTGTAAATATTTTGGTTACACTTATTTTTCCGAAAAAATATATACAGTGTATTTTATCGTAACAAAGATGCCCGCCAGTTATACACGCGTATTTCTTTTCGTTTAATCGCGCGATTTATTTGTTTTTTTAAAAATTCTTTTCATATTGTTTTTCGGATTGAGAACACGCGGAAAATACGGTGGAAAACGAATCGTATTATATGTACTTTTACGTAAACGTTTTTAAATAATAAAAATAAAAGACAATTTTTTTTTTGCACATTTCGTTTGTTTTGAAAGGTGTATTTCGACGAAATAAGAGCATAAACGCGTAT
Organism: Slavum lentiscoides; assembly: GCA_032441835.1. NCBI lineage: Eukaryota > Metazoa > Arthropoda > Insecta > Hemiptera > Aphididae > Slavum > Slavum lentiscoides. The sequence goes on along the minus strand of CM063710.1, from coordinate 2,162,732 downwards.
TTTGCAGTACACATTTCTAAGGTTTTTCGAACACATTAATAATAATAATAATAATAATAAGTAAAAAAATAATAATATAGGCGCGTACGCGTTTTAACGGCGCGCGCCATATTTTTCCACCGTACTTTTACCGTCCAAACGAATTATTTATAACAATAACGTCTTTTATAACAATATAAATAGCTCGCGACGCCCATACGCGCGAGGGTCCCGCGGGGTGTCGTCCGCCGCGGTGCCGCGCGTTTCCCGTGCGCGACATTTGCATATTATTACGTAGTATTATTATAATAACGTTAAAGACGGCGGCGACCGGTGTAAATACACCTCTTTCGGCACAGCGCTGTAACAAACGTATAATCCATGTGCGTCGCAGGGTAGAGCGGTGAGGGACCCGAATCACAGCGTAGATTTTCGCACATAAGTATAACACAAAAAAAAACACGCGCAAGCGGCTGAACTGAGAACCGTGCTCGGGGTACCGGAGGCTGCGAAATATTTAGAAATTCGAGTGGGACCGTGTGCGGTGTAATAATTCCACTGCGCGCAGCCGTCTCGTTGAAATTCCTCTGAAAATCACGAATGTGTACCTATTTTAATTGCGCGCGAAACACAAACCGAGAAAAATAACGGCCGCCGAATATCGAGCGAATGTAGTAAGATCGAATCGTATAAAATCATCGGTCGAGACTTCAGCCTATAGCCGACGTTGTTAACTCTTCTACGGGCGAAAGTCGAACGATTCGATCCGGGTTAGCGTAACACCTTTACGCGGAGTCCTTCTGTCGCGGCTTGTTAGACGGCACGCGTGTCAGGCAGTAGCTTAAGACGTGTTTCATCGCTTACCAGTGGCGTAGCCAGGGGAGGCTGATGGGGCTGCAGCCCCCGAAATGAATAGGTAATCAGTTTTTTAGAGGGTACCGTCTATACATATTAATAATTAACATATAAACTACTTAATTATTAGCCTCAGCCCCCCAAAAAAATCCTGGCTACACCACTGTCGCTTACGATGGTTGTACACAGCCAAGACCCGGGAAACCTCTCGTACCTCGATTTGCACACCGTTTCCCAGCATCTTCTGTTCAATACGATCGTCGTTCCCGACGTTTTAGCGAGAAGCCAAACGTTCGACGAGACCGTCGTCGACCGGATGAGGCTTTCCGGGGGTTCGATTGATCTCCGTTTCGTCCTCTCGACATTCGTATCCGTCAAACTGGTTTTCCGAGCAGTTCTTTAACGGCCAGGCTTTCGTGACTCGCATTACGAGATCCGTAGGAGGAACGTTCAGGTGTCTAGATTTTCTAAAACGGAGGAAAAAAATAGCCGTTCGGACGGTGCAACGATCGAGTATACGTATATATTATAAACAGAAACAAACGATTTCATTGTACAAGTTCACGAAAAATCGATTTTTTTCAGTAAACCGAACGAGACTCGACGGCCGGCGGTCTCCTCTGTGTATATTCCTGCGCTGCGGGTCTTTTATATTTTATTCGTCTCGTCTCACTCGTTTCTTCTGTTTCCCGCCGGCCTTTGTATCGTACCGCCTACGATAAACTGTTATGTGGTTCACGCACATTCCGAAATGTCTCTGGCGCGTCCACTATTATACGTAAATATACGTGTGCGATAATTCACCTCGGGGGAAACGACTCGAAATTCTTGCCGAGCTTATACATACTTACGTATATATATACGAGTATATATATATATGATCCGAGGATAATTATACATAAAATAATAATAAATATATGCGGTGCGAGTTTTAGCTACCGCGGCCCATCGGCCGTTCTCACGTGATACGGATACCGCAGATACCGCAGATACCTTTAAATACCTATATTATATATTATTAAGAATTTGTGTGTGTGCGTGTGCGAAGATTCGAAAATGTTCGGATTCGTTCGACTCGATGTACTACTCATCGTTATACTCCAGCTGAAGTGGCCATAGCCGTTTTAGAAGACCGCGGTAGGAGGTGTTACGTTTTCTACTAATCGTCGTCTTCCTAAACAGCACGATGGATTTATTTATTCGATTGAATGAATAAAAAATTTAATTTAAATTTGAACACCTCAAATCGCAAAGCCGATGTTTCTTTATATTTTTATGCACATGCGGCAAAACCGTCAGTCTATTTCGTCCGGTGCTTAGTCGTGTTTTCAATATACCAAAAAAAAAAAAGAGATACCTATACTAATAGTAAATACGATTTTCTACTTCCTATTATTTATATTAGCGAGTGATAGCACGTGTTATGGATAAAAATTCAAATTAAGCGTTATTTTTTTTAAATGAAAAACGATCGTTACACTCGCAAGCAATGTGCGAATAACCGTTTATTCTCAGAATTTCAAGAATCTTCTTTACTACCCTCTAACCGTTAGACTCTGTCTAGAACGGTCCTAGCGGTCTTTTTTTACACTCGTGTTGGGAGGGGTGTCCATTTTACCACTTCTCGGAGATCGTGTGTTCTCACGCGCACTATCTATCTACTCTTCGTCACTGCTTTTCTCTCGACATGTCATCTCTTAGAACTCGGTCATTTCGCTTCACTCGGAATCCACGTAATGCAATCGGGTCCGTTTCATTCGGACGATTTTCGTGCGATTTTTAAACGCGATCGTAAAAATAAACCCATCATAAAAATTGTGGCAAAAACGCGATTTCGTCGAAATTCATTATTGTATTTTTCCAGCACTTCGAAAATAACGGTCAGTGAGCAATTGTTTGTCGTTGAGTTATTTTAAGTGATAAAAGGGGTAATTTTTCGTTATATAAGTGCCGAAAATTTTCTAAAACACAAGTCCTACGTTGATTCGACTGTATTGAAAAAAAAAATCTTGAAAATCCCTAGACATAATTTTTCGTGTTAATAATAAATAATATGTACATTAAGGGGATTGAAAGCGGGTATTTTCTCTCTTTGTCTTACACACGTGAAACATAGCAAAATAGACGTTTCGTACTTCCAACGTACTGATCGATCTATTGGTGCGATAAGAAATTTGAAAACAGATTTGAATTCCTCGTAAATTTTACTACAAAACGACTTTCCACTTTTTTCCAATTTTTTTTCATAAACCCTTAAAAAAATTAACCGAACAAATTTAAAATAAGAAATTGTTAGTAATTCATTTTTAAAGGTCTTAAAAAAAAGAAATAAAAAAAGTGGGAAAGTCGTTTTGTAGTAAAATTCACGAGAAATTCAAATCTGTTTTCAAATTTCTTATCGCACCAATATATCGATCGGTACGTTGGAAGTACGAAACGTCTATTTTGCTATGTTTCATGTGTAAGACAAAGAGAGAAAATACCCGCTTTCAATCCCCTTAAAGCCGCGCGCTATAGGAATCGCGTTTTATCTAACGCAAAGATTTTAATCGCGCGCGTCGCTTTGGAATTTCTAATAATAATTAAAATAGCTTTATCTGCAAAACGATTCGCTCGAGTGACATGTTCACAACACCCGCTACCAATTTTTTTTTTTTTTTTAGAATTTTATTCCATAGAAGACCGTCGTTTTTTTCTGTTTCTTACACACACACACACAATATTGTGCGTTACGTGTACGTCGGGCGCACGCGTCTTCGACATAGCGTTATTATTAGCGTTTCCACGCCCCGGTCCATTCTTCTCGTCCAGAGTCATAAGCGATACCTACACTATACGGTATATGACGATGTAGGTATATTGTGTACGTAGTGTGAGTGGAATACGCCTCACTAATGACAGAGTAGTATTATTTAAAAAAAAAAAATAAAATAATAATAATAAAAAATTATAGGCGCTGCGCAATATCGAAATCTCCTCGGGACTAGCTGTTCTTCTATAATATAAGTAACTATATATATATATATATATATTACGCGCGTATATAACGAACTGTATATATTTACACACACACACACACACACACACACATCGTGTATAATAATGATTTAAATATTAGACAAACGTCCTTTCGCGCGTGGGCAGAAAACGACAGTATTGTTCCAGTTCTCGTCGGTACGTACCTACAAGTATAATAGCTAATAATAATCTCCAGTTTTGGATCCTGCGCGCGCGCCACACATCATTCGTCGTATTGTTATATTTGTCTCGTAACGAGCGGATAAAATTCGAAATCACAATACGTTGTACGCGAACGTAAACTGTTATTAAATATATATATGAAAAAAAAAATATATATGTTTAAAAAAAAAACCTGCAGCGATGTGACGCGTTATTATTCGTATATTGTCGCCGAGGAATGAAATTCTCGTCGTCGACTGTTATACAAGTGTAGCGTAGAATAATTATTATATATTATTCGTACGTTATTATTACTCGTATTATTGTTACTGTGATTTTCGGACGAGTCGATTTGTGTCGCGTATGTGCAGCGAACGGTATTGTAACGATATAACGAATGTTATTCGTGTACGATACAGGCGAGGCGGTGACAATAATGAGCTGCTCGTTTGTTCTCTTACGCATTATCGTGTTACGCGAGAGTTATATATTATACGAATTCACGAAATACAAACCAGTGGTGTAAATGTGGTTAAACTCCCTCCCGCTCCTGAAACGTCGATATTTTTAAACGTTAGGACACGTCCAAGTCGACGGAAAACACATTATTCGGTTAAGATTCGATCGATACCGCAAAAGGAGTGCGCGCTGGACATGTGCAGGGACTCGGAACGGTTCACTCGAGGAACAATTCTGTTCTTCGGTTATTATTATTTTGCTACACGCTCACGATTGGCGGAAAGAACGCGCAGCAACAAGGACCGAACGCTGATAAAAACAAACGTTTGGAAAGTTTTTTTTGTGATAAAAGTTGACTTTTCTCACATTTTTTTCGTTTGTTCTCCCAATCAGATATTTTAAGAAATAATCCGAAGACTCCACTGTGAGTGCTCGTCGCGGTGTTCGTCCCGCTCTGACTGTCCAGAGAAGCAGGTGTTTGTTTTCAGCCATCAGGAACACGTCCGGAAGGTATTCTGACGTCTTACTTGTACGAACGTAATAATTTCTGTCCCGTTGCACTCCTTTTCAAAATGTCGGTTTCCTTTCTATAACCGCGTTTTCTTTTTTTTATAATATATCTATGTTTCTTAGAAACGGCGATTGTCGTAAAAACTTTAACGTTCTCGCTGCTCCGTTTTGTTTTTCCATATCAGAAACTATTGCAGTACAATCGTTTGATATTTGTGTTTTTCTTTCTCTCTCCACTTGTATAAACGTTTTGTTTTTATTTATATAAATACTATATATTTATTGTAAACGTTGAGCTACGTCAATGCCGATTGGCCAAAGCTTTTATCGATAAATGAAAAAAAAAAAAAATCTGAAAATTCGGAACTCCACCGAAGCCGCGGGGTGATGAAACAGTTGCTATAACTGTACGTATATGTCAAATAGTAATGTACCGCAGCCGGGTCCGATCGGCTAGAGATTATTATCAACGATCGTCAACAACCTGTATTGTATATTATAATATATTTTTTTTTTTATTTAATATTATAATATTATTTTATATATTATATATTTTTTATATATATATATATATATATATTTTTTTTTAAATTTCTTAAACGTGAAAACGTTTTGCGAAACACGCGTCGTATCGTCACATACAATCTGTCCGATTTGACTGCAATGTACGTATACACGCATAATATAGAAAAAAATATAATAATAATATTATAATATTGTGTGTAAACAGTTCACCTATACGTCGCACGTTTTTATCTCCGGCAAATCTCATAATAATTTATACTTCACGTGCGAAATGTGTGTCGTGCCTACTGTAATAACCGTTAAGCCGCGCACGTTGCGCACACCGCGAGTGTGCGTTGCAGCGGTATACAATAATAATATGCGTATAACTTTTTTCCAATCCTATCCTCTTCTCGAACGTACCGCGAGCTTTGTTATAATATATTTTATTAATATAATAATAACGGGTATTGTATAGTATTTCGGGGGAAAAAAAAAACCAATACAAAATATATATACACACGTATTAAATTATTTGTGGGGGAAAAAAAAAACTCGGACGCGTTCGAAATCGAAAATATAATTGAATTCCATAAATTAAAAATTACCATCCCTGTATTTTGTACTGTACGAGCGCATAATCCGTGCTTAATACGCACAACGCGCGTGTAAAATATAATTTAAACGCGGTATTCGTTTATTGCCGTAATAACGACGACGACGACGATAATATTATTTAGCGAGTTTTATAATACGTTTCTCTTATTGTTATAAGTAAAAAAAAAAATGGTAGCGAGCCGCGGGGTGTTGTGGATATGGCCGAAGTGAAAATATCTTAGAGTTTTGTTTTTATTATAAATTTGAAAACAATGATAAATCATCGCATTCGATAAAACGATTCTGAGCGGAACTTCGCGGTGTAATACACTTTGTCTATTTTTTGTACTAAATTAAAGTAATATATATATGACGTTGTGTCTAAATTTCAAGTCGAAAAATTCAAAATTAACTGTTTTATAAATGAAAAAAATCTCAAAATCTAAAATTAGCTATAAATAGCCTAAAATTTAATGAAAATGTTTGAATTTTTTTTTTTTTGGAAGTTGTGTAGTATAAAGATACAATTTTGTCGAAAATTTCAAGACAATAGAATGATTATTTACGAAATTATAGCGAAAAACTATACGTGATATTGACGCTCCGCTCAGAATCTAAAAAAGTTGTATTTTTTTTAGAAATTTTTTTTAAACTCAACTATAGTTGACATATTAATTCGTTAGCGAAACCAGTTTATCGTTTATGGTTTTATAATCATTTATCAACGCGTTCAATTATAATGACGTAGGATTCATTTTACTAACTATATTTAATTTAACTTTTACTGTTGGCGATTCTATTGGATATCGAATATAATGTATTCGGTTTTAATATTTTAGTCCATCACGAGTGGAGTAATTCTTATCTTCTCTATAATGACCTACCAGACGTTAACGTATGTTCTTCGGAATACAATAATTATTGTCATTACCAAAACTTACTCTACATAATACGTTGAAGTATATACCGACTATAGAACGCGTGTTTATTCGAAAACTCTATAGTTTGACTACTATCCCAAAAAGTGCATATAGGTACCTTAAAAAAAATCTTTTTAAAACCAATACATTTTTTTTTTTTGTTGCTCTTAATAGGATCTAAAATATTAAAAATATATATGACACAAATGTGCACCCTATAAATAGACTGAAAATAGTTTTGAAACGTAATTTTTATTTTGATAAGCGCTGATAATGCGTATAATTTAGTGTGAGCTACGTACTTGTTGGGCATAGAAAATAGTTCATATATACCTATATATATTGGAACCATAATATTATTTTCTGTTAAAAATCCAAGTCAAGTCATTGGACACTGTTAAAGGGCGTGCGATTATTATCAGTTTCGGTTACCTAATATAGTTCATATTAAAAAAAAAAAAAGTTAATATTGTCGAATAATTTCTAAAAATAAAAATCTTGAGACTTGAGTCTCGATTGAAAAAAGAAAAACCGAGTTTTTCTTCGACGTCAACTTTAAACTCGATCGGCTAAATTTATATTCTCGATAAACTTTTAACCGAAAGCGTTTAGGTTGACTTGAAATATGTAAGTCGATTTTTCTCCCGTTGACCTCTGCATAATATTTACTGTATACGTTATTACAACGATAGACGGATTATATTTGTGTACTAAAGTGAATTATATATATATATATATATATATATACGTGCATATTACGTACAGTTATTGTGCGCAACCATTTGAATTGGAACGGGGGAAAAAAAATAAAATTATAATTTGTCGAGTTTTTTTTTTTCACTGTATAAATAATCCATTATACGCGTATTATTATTATTATTATTTTATATAAGACCGTTTGCGTTGATCGATCATATAAATAGTGTTTAAACGTTATTATTTCGCGTGTGAAAAAACCATATACACATATATATATATATATAACCGTACATACGACATGCGAGTGTTTATTTTATATATATATATATATATCCGCTCGACACCATTGTTTTGAAAGGTCACGAGATCCGGATTCGTGAAAATAGACTGCGGTTAAAAAACGTATATAATAATAATAATAATAATAATAATAATAATAAAAAATATATATATATATATATATAGTTGGTGATTTACTTGAAAACCGTATATCTGACTGCAGCGTTCGAATCGCGTCTTATAATAGTCCTGCACGAACGTTAGACTGGTTTGTACGTATTATCCGCGCGTATATATACACCGCCTACTCAATAGCTTATACTCGAGAGCGAGTGGTATTAGTATTATCGGATAGGTGTGCATTGAGCTATTTTTATGTCGTATATACGATAACGATCGTTTTCGTTCTTTTGTGTAAAAAAAAACACAACTCAGACAAAAAGTTTTCGAACACAAATAAAGACGTGTTCGGTTCAAAAAAAAAAAAAAAACCGTATCGTTCAACAATCGACACGAGAAATTTTTCCAAGACTTTTTTCGCCTGTTATTGTGTTTTCGTGGAGAATTCAACCGATGGTAGGCGAAATTCAATTTTTCGCGCCATGTACTCAACTCATCTCTCCTTGACTTTACTAAATACGCAACAAAAAAAAACCATATCGGTTTAATTTCTATACGTAAACTCGCGTATAAACGTGGGATAGGTATTAAAAATTGTACGCGAGCTTGTATCTCTCGTAACATCATCGCAATGTCTGAATTATCGCGTACCTATATAGTTCTCAATGAAAATCTCAACACCAGCGCATTGTACTCGCACTATAAACGTTCCTGTGAAATTTCTCGTCTCGGATGATTTTTAACGAGTTTTAATTTCGAAAAAAAATAGTTTTCTCCGCTATGATCGCAGCCCCGTTATTACGCGGGATAAGTGCTGTTCTTCATGTCACGAAAAAAAATCGTTGGGAAACGGTTTTAAACAGCTATTCACTACGAATGCGCGTCGACAATATCGGGGATTTATATAATAATAATTAATATATCAATATTATATATAACTCCTTAAAAGGACACTATATATACCTACACTCCTACGATTTTCATCGAAATACTTGCCGTTTTCGTTCCGACACCTGCAGTACATCGATGTAAAGCGTTTTGAGAACAATTATTATCCGACCAACAGCTGGATTCGGATTTTGAAAAATCGCGGACAGTCCCCCCACCTCCCTCTCCCGTTTTCGGCCGTCCAGCGATTCTCGCGGCCAATTATTATAAATTATTTTTTAAATTTATCCGCGGCAACCAACGTAATAACCGTATTGAAATGTATTGAAATAATTTGCGTATTGCCGTTGCAGAGGCGCGCGCGTATTATCGACTCGGTCGCTGGGCGACCCGAAATAAAACGAATTTTCGATTACAAAACGCGAAAATATAAATAAGAAAACCGTGGCCGCCGCCGCCGTTGGCAACGTAACCCGGTCACTCGTGCCAACGATTAGGTAAACCGCGTCATTATCACACCTTTTACATTATTATTTTTTTTCCCCGACAATAAATAAATAAATGAAAAAAAAATATTATATACGCTCGCGTACGCGTATACCTACGGAGAGCCTTGGGATCGAGCACGGGCGCGCGGCAACAAATCACCGCGGCCGCGCCGAGTCGTTTTGACGTCCAAGAAACTCTCTCGCATATCTCCCCGCGGAATAATAATAATAATAATAATAATATTATTATTATTATTATTATTATTATCATATCCGGCGCGCGGTTCTTGTAATATTATTTAGGCGCGTACCTATTACAGGTGTGTGCGTATACTGTGTTCTCGACGTGTACGATTCGTAATAATATCCAATTACCGCGCGATACACAAGTCCGAAGAGCATACAACTATATTGTACGCTACGTCGAACGTTAATAATAAACCAAACGGTTATGATATATTTGCAGCGAAACAAAAAAAAAAATCCAATATACATATTATAGATATATATATATATATACGAAATAATAAAATCGATAAAATATAAAATAACGATTTTTCCTTTAGCGCGCTCGTGTGTGCGTATAGTTCGAACACGCGTGGTCGCGTTTTTTTTGTTTCTGGAGAAAACTGCCGAGCGGCAGGTGCAGTCGACGACGATATTTCGGCGGACGTCTCTTGCGTGTGTGTTTCGTGTACGACCTCCGGCGCGACGCTGGTACAGTGCCGTTCACGATGGACGACTGCACGCGCAGATGTCACCGGCACTGCACTCGACACGCGTATAAATATTATCATCGATCAAAACGGGAGACCGCCATATGCGTTCTCCATAGACGTAAAAGTCATGGAGGATACGATGAAATATAATTTTTTCCATGATTTTCAATCGTGTTTTATTATTTACGTAGAGGTGTAACTGGACACAAAACGACGTGCTCGCAGTATCGGTGTTAGCACCGAAACGGGTTATTTTTACGCAATGAAGTTGGTTACAAAAACAGGAGAAAAAAGAAAACGGAATACGCGTATTTCATATTATACGAAAATTATACAGAATGCGCTTTCCGCGTATTGAGTTCAGTGGTGACCGGGCGGCGACGGACGACTAAGGGGCGTACAGCGTTCCGACATAGAGGAAGTTTACGCGGTTTTAGAGATATTTCTGTATAATTATACTCATATAATGTGTTCATAAAAATACGCGTGGTTCGATATGATATTCGGCCGTGTTACGGAAGTATAGCAGGAAATTTATCGATCGTCTAAAACGGCGCAGACGGCCTGCGGTTAGGTGGATCGCGACACGACTGCGTTGTCGCGCGTTTGTCTATATATAGACCAACAGATAAAATGGACTTTTGGCACTTGGTACGAGCACGGAAGAATACACCTGGATTCGAAAGGAGTGCGCTGAATCAGTGGCGTATTTAAGACTTCAGGGGGGGGGGGCGATGGTAAAAAAACTCCCCCCTTCCCACCAATAAAAAAACGATATGTAGGAATATAATTATTGAACAAAACACATTTTATTTACTATCATTTTATTTATTTAATTTACAAAACTAAGTCTATATTTCTTTTTTTACTATTAGCAAATGTATCAATTACATCATCTACATTTAACGTTATAGTATGGTGAATATTAAGCAATGCCAAACCCGTTAGGCGATCTTGCCCCATTTTTGATCTCAGCCAATATAATATAAAATAATATAATTTTTTTAAATCTCTCGGGGGTGGGGGGGGCGATTGCCCCTATCGCCCCCCCCCTCAAATACGCCACTGCGCTGAATTCACTCCTGTTTCGGATCGACGTATTATAATACTGATAATTATCAGTGGCGTAATCAATATGGGTGTCGATCCTTGTCCATCTTTTTTTTATTACTATGATGGAATTTTGAAACAAAATATATGTGTTTCTGATCGATTTTGTACAGTCAGATGATCATCTACGAGCATTCTCGTAGCACTGTGAAAAACTCGGTCAAAAAACGGTTTGCGTGCGAAAGACGTGCGTTTGTGTCGTTACGAGAACGAGGAACGGTTTTGGAGACAACGGGTCTTAGTATTAACTAATTGTTACCAGTGGCGTATACATGATTTTTCAATGGGGGATCAGGGCCGGATTTAGGTATGTGGTGGCCTATGGGCGGAATTACACCTATGGGCCTTAATAAGGAACCTTATAAAAACCCTTATAAAAAAAGATCATGGGGATCTGACCCCCACATCCCCCCCTTGTATACGCCCCTGATTGTTACGTCCATTAGGATCGATTAAATCTATGCAGATAGTTCATAAAAAATGTGCCGCCGATATACTATACAAATTCGACGAAACGGTTGTGAATCCAAAAACAATAGATATGAACTGTTTTGCATTTATTTACTGTCTTATTCAAACGGACACAAATTTAATTTAAAAAAAATTTATATTTGTTCTTATGAAAAAATATTGATCTCCCCCCAACGACCTAATTACGCCACTGCAATATGCAGATAATACATCTGTGCGAGTCGACCTTTTTGCAGTTTACTCCAAATCTGCAAGAGCCGCTTTGACACTACGCCCGCTGACAAAAGTAGATGTACTCTTTCCTCTAATTCGATCGCGATAATTTTCATTGCTAATGATTGGTTTCTTTGACGAATCAATCGAGTACTTATACCGCATAAATATACACGTTCTTATTGCGCTTATATGTAAACAGATTATATATAAAAAAAAAGATTTTTTTTTCTGTTAAAATTTACATATTATTACATGTCCAAACGATGTTATAATTTAGTATTGTTTTTAAATGATAAAAACCAGTACAATTACAATGTTTAATAGGTATGTAATTTTATATAATACGTATTAAGTATACGTAAACGATACGGCCTATTATTATTTAATCAGCTGGCAGTTCGTGACGTTTAATTTCAATTACTATACTTTGTACGTAATATTATGCGGTTTGCGGTTATTGTATATTATAATAAATGTATATTATTAGACGGTAAATTGGCTCGTGCGTGTGTGTTTATAAAATAGTTGTTACGTATAACGACAAAGTGTTTTCACTCGTTTCGGGAAAATCGTTTAAAAATAACGGTAGTCTCTTTAATTAAAAAAAAAATCGAAAATTAATTTTTTACTATTATATTATATTATGAAAAAAACCAAGCGTGAAATATAGTGGCTGTTATTCGGAGCTCGCGCCACGCGTATAAAATTTATAATTGATAAATAATTGTCGAGTTTTTTTTATATTTATTTTTTATCATACAAACGGCCGTACTACGCATAATACTATAATACTGGCGACATAAATAATTTACAATATTATAGCCGTCGGCCCAGTGTATCGCCTGCACCGAACCAACCCGATCCTGTCTGGAAAACGCGATGAGACAAGTCCGCCACACGCACTCTGCACTTGTCGCGTGCGTATACATGTCCGCAAAGCGAGTCGTCGATTATTTACAAAAAAATTTAAAAAAAGTGTATTGAGTAAAAAGGAAGCGAACCGCGGGGTGTTGTGGATACAGCTTAAGTGAATTACTTGGATAAAGATTTTAGAGGTTTGTTTTTATTATAGATTTGAAAGCGAATAGAAAAACCGTTGCATTCGATAAAACGATTCTGAGCGGTGCTTCGGTGTAATTCAATAAACGACAATGGATCGAGACGAAATTGCATTTTTAGCGTTTTTATGTCATTTTTTGAAAAAATCTTTGAGAAAATCGAAAAACGACATGTTTAAAGTACAGACTAGATGCGATTCGCAATCGGAAAAGGCGCTACACCTATAATGATCGGAGCACTCCTGCTGGTAGAATTTTCGAGTACAGACATAAAAAAAAAAAACACATCATTGTAAAACCAATACATTCCTCGCTCCGCTCAGAATCTAAAAAAATTAAAAATATTAAACCGACCACGATGAGAAACGTGTGCGATTTCTTCGCGACCGTTGTCGAGAAAATATTATAATACACTGTAGCTGAATTACCAGTTTAAATCGTATTGCTTCTCTTCCAACATGAATCCCCGAATATCGATAGAGAATTCGTTTCGACAATACGTGGCACGACTCACGCGTCGGCGGTAAACCTTCGGATTCGTTCGTACGAGGAAGAGGAAAAACAAAATAAAAAAAACAAAATTATTGCGTATCCTAATAAAGCACATCGACAATACGATTAAACAAATTTAACACAGTTTGAATTTTTTCGATATTAATATAGAGGAAAGAGAAAATCAATTGAAAGTCATCGTGTCGTTTTAACGAACATTTATACGTATATTGATATCCGATTTCTGTTGGAATCGAAACAAAACGATTTTAATGTTTCGCGGGCGAAGGCGGATGCGCGTACGCGTTGTATACGTCGTTCGCACTGAGTAAAATATTCAAATCACAATAATAATAAAAAAAAAAATCAAAAATCAATATCAAACAGTTGTTATACGTTTATTGTGTAAACTAAAACGTAAGTGAAACTGTATATAAAGTGGCAACTCACCTGTTCGTTTTTTCAACGAAAAATATAATTATAATGGAAAAAAAATTGCAAATTTTATACTACAGAAACCTTTGCGAGGATACGCACAATGACTCACCAAATTGTCATTGCTAGGACTAGGATTTATATGCATTTTATTTGCAAAAATATGCAAAAAATAATAATAATTTTTTTTTTTTTTTTTACATCGATATCGGAAACTAATTGATAAATTGATAATAATAAATAATTTATTATTATTTATAATTATAACATATTATTTTATTATTACATGCTGTAAAGAGGTGTTGTTTTAAACTTTCAAATACGAACGAACGGCGAATGGATTTATATTGACTAAATAAATTCTCTCCGCATCATACAACTACGTTAGTATATTTAAACGATTGTAATTTTTTTGCAATTAATATATTCTCGAAGAATTCTTGTAAAACCAATACGTTCCTCGTTCCGGTCAGAATCTTATATAATGTATAAAATATAATAATTGTATAACGTGAAAGTCTTAATATTTAAAAATGTGATTTTTTTTTTTCTAAACGCCGGTACAACGTTTCGCGGTGGCGTCTCGAAACGCTGCAATAACGAGGTCGACCGATTTTTCGTTTCGATTATATTATATTGTACGCTCTCCGACGGTAACTGGCAGCCGATTATAATTTATTATAAGTATATACCGGTAGAAAAAAAAAACGGAAGCGATGGTAATTATTATTTATAATATATATATATATATATTTTAATCGTATAATCGTTATAATAATAATAATAATAATATGTAGGATATACGTAAATTGTAAATTAAATGCAACGACGTTCGTTTCGCGCATACGTGTAACATAATATATAATTTGATTTCCTACCGATCTTGGCCCCTTTAATCCGTTTACACTCGGGTCGGGTTAAAAGTTGGAAACGCGCGCGAGGTTTCCACGCGGTCCGGTTGCTGCGGACCACCTTGAAACGAGTGAATGTAGTGGCGTGTCGTCTATTTATATATATATATATATGAAAAACGGCTTTTTAACGGCTGTTCGCGAACCAAACCAGCTCCTCGACACACGTGTTATACGTATTATTATTATTATCATCATCATAAGCGCGTTGTCAATCCGACTTTAACAATTTTTTATTTTGTGTTCCAACACCGATACCACTAACGACGATACACGCTGCCATTACTACAATCCGCGTCTGTCTTGTACTGTTCCTCTTTCCAGTCCTCAACTCCTAGGGTTCAGAGATCTTCCTCCACCACGTCTATCCGTTTTTTCATAGATCCTCTAGGTCTTTCTCTCTGCGTTCTCCACTCCAGTGCTACTCCAACTGTTCCGTTCACTCATCTTCTCGTTACGTGGCCTAAACATCGTGTCCTTTGGCTCGTCGACAAAGCTTGTTGCTGGTACTGGTCCGCCGACACATAACGTGGTACAACTCTTGGTCGTATTATTTCTTTCGCCGATTTCCCGATGTTTCATCGGTGAAAGGTCCACAGATTTTCCTCCGTCACCTTGTTCTCGAGTATCTCTCCGATGGGCGATGGCTGCAGTAGCGCGTATACGATATCGACCGCAACGGTACTTTAAACATTCGTCTCCGGGTTAGGTGCGGTCATTCCATCGCGTGTAACTAAATTTTTCAGTTTTCGGCACGTATAAATAGATTGGAAAATGTGCGAAAATGATTGACGACGATGACCGCGGTTATATATAGCTGTATTTGTTCGTAATAATGTTATTACAGCGTGTGCGGACTATGCGCGTATTTTACCTACACCGTTCGCGCGATAAATATCAAGTGACGCTTGTAACAGATCGCTCCTCTGCCCCCCCCCACCCAAACTCTGCCGCTTAGAAATCAATCAAACGCGCGTTTAATGCAAAACTTCCGAACGGGTAATGTGGCGATTGATAACGCGCGATATGTTATTGTGAGGCGCGCGGTCAGTTTTATTTATGCGTTTAGTCGTTTGAGAACGAAACCGTGGCCGCACGTGTACGCGCGGTAATCGCTCATCGCGAACGAATCCCGGCCCCGGGAGCCCGTGCGGCCATAATATCGTAATAATATACCGGTACGAGTGTTGGGTGAAAAAAAAAAACACAGAATTTCCTTAGCATCGAGGAAACTCGAAAAAAAAAAAATCACGGAGATTCGAGTCCAAAATTAAAAAAGATTTTATTGTTTTGCCGATAGTTAAGTAAATATTTTTTTTTTACAGTGTTGACTTTAATCGGTTAAGGTCATTTTTTTTTTGGTTGACTTTTAACCGAAGGCATTTTCGGGCCGATTAATTTTTTTCCAATTAACTTGCCCCGCGACTCTGAACGCGCGTACTCCGTAATATACACATATATGTATATAATATAAATATATGTTAAAGATTTTAATAGGTATACGTGACGAATTAATAAACGTAGGAAAAATCCGATCGATTCATCCCGCGGAATCGAACCGTACTCGTGTATTATTATTATCCAAGTACGGTAATATAAATGAATTAGCGGACGGGGTATAGCGTATTTTTGAGACTAGGACGGTGGCGCATTAATTATGGAGGTGGGTCCACCGGATTCGAATGACCTAAGAAAAAATTTGAAACGTCCTAAAAACACACACGGAGCTTATTACCACTTGTTATTTCAATTTCCGAAAAAAAAAACCGAATTTTCCGAATAAATTAATTTCAATAACACCGATAAACAGAACGATCGGAAGACGGACCGGAGTCCCCGTCCCCACAACGACTTAAATATTGATAATTCCTGCAGAATACGCTTCCGGCGGCGCGGCGAGCGGTATTCGGATCGGCGGGCAAATATACACACGTTCAGGACGTCCTACTATTTAATTCGAAATCGAGCGGCGCTCGGGCCGCCTGTTTAAAGTTCACGGAGCTATTACAGCGGCAGGTTACGTATGGAGAGCGAAAAAAAATTTCCGAGCCGAAGCCATTTGTGTAGACCGTGTCCGTCGCGATCCGCCCGGTCTCCTGCCAGGGTCGGCGAAAGGGCGTCGGGCGCCGTATAAGGACGAAAAATAAAAGGACGATAACGATTTGGAATCGATCGGTGTGCCGAACAACGGCGTAAAAAAAAAACCGTATGGTAGTAGCAGCTAGCTAGTTATATACGTCGCGTGTATATCCGGTTATACGTTTTGGCGTGGAACCGAAGAACGGTCACCGCGGTCAATGGTGGGGCGCCCCAAAGACGTTTCGACGGGAGCGCCCGGCCGGCGCGGGAAAAAAATCCGACCGAGAAGAATACGAAGAAGGAAAAAAAAAAAATGGTATACGAACGCCGAAGGAGATAACGTTATGGCTTCGAGCCAAACCCGTACGCGTTTATTGGCAACATCGCTGACCTTGGACGAGACGGTTCTCTCTCTCTCTCTCTCTCTCTCGTTCCTCAAGTCGCGTGCACCATATTCCTTTTTTTATTTATTTATTTAATATTACTCCGGCGCGACGGCGGCGTCAAGTGTGCGTGTGCGTATTCCAAGGCACGTCGTCGTCGTCGTCGTCGTCGGCTTGTTGCGAAACGCCCCGGCGGCGCATCCGGTCGCTTCGGACGGGTGACGAGCGTCTTCCCACCCACCCACCCCCCCCCCGCTCACTCCGCTCGCCGGGCTAGCGATTCCTTGCGGCGCGTAGTGTCGGCACTCGACCCCCCCCCCTCGACTGGCGCCGGACTCGACGCCGACCCGAATTCTTCGGGAACGGCCACCAAAGGACGCGCGAAGGTTTCGCCTCGGCCCGTCGTACGGACGGATCGGAACCGAAATCCGTGGCAGGATTTGCGGGGCCCGACCGGGGTCCCCAGAAATTTTTTTTTTTTTTGGTAAAGTCAAGAAAAATTTCTCGGGAGGCCCTAGTATCACATTTTTTTTTTTCATATTTTACGTAAAAACGTTCATTTTTTTTTCACGCATAAAATCTGCAAAAACATAAACTCTTCAAATACGTGAAGTTACGAACCCCTCGTTGGTATTATCGCGTAACGCTGCCGCTGTTCAACAGTACTGGTACCCGACCGTGTTGCGAGAATATAAACCTTTTATGTGGTTACAACGTCGATGGCTTTTCCCGAGAACGACGTAACGAGCCGAAAACAGTAATCGAATCGGTTATTTCGAAAATTAAAGTAGTATTGAAGAGAACTAAATCCAGGACAATGATACAGTGTCTTGTTTCAACAAACGATCTATGAATTATTGACGCGTCTAAAAACGCATAGAGTGCATGGACTCGTCAGTTCTTTTCCCGAAACAGTCAATACGCATGAAATCCATCATGAAAACGATAAACGACAAAAAGGTTGACTTGGTGCCTTTTCAAAACAACCGATTCATTATTGTTTTCGATCAGCTATTTCGCGCCGAGACTCCGCGTATTTCTCTAACGATCTCTTTTTTTTTTGATGTGTAAACACAGAGATCTGGAGGGGATCCGTCCCCCATATACCCCCCTCCCACCCCGTCATTACGCCTCTGGTGTAAACGTCTATTACCGCGGTATGCGTGTATAAATCTCGGGAAACGGGACGGAAATGCTTGAGCTGTTGTCACGACAATTACATAATAATATTCATCATCGAAATTGCTTTGAATAAAGGATACCAGTATTCAGTGGCGCAACCAGGAAATATTTTCGGGGGAGGGGGGGTTATAATTTATACATGTATATTAATTATATGTTTGTACATTATACACTAAATATAATATGAATAAATGTTAATTAGTAGGAACGTATTACATATATTATATTAAAATAAGAACTTCAAATTGATTTTAAATATAATTATTAATAATAATTTATTATACACAAATGTTTATTTATACGTAAAATGACTTACATTGTACAAAAAAAAAACAAATAGAACAAAAGACCAAAACTAACGGACAATTTTATTATTAAAGATTTATATTTAATTTTCTATTTGAAATTACGGCCAGTTCATCGATTACCATTACTGCATCAATATGGACGTCTTATGGTGTATACTGAGTATCGCCAAACCATTTAACCTTTTTTGACCCGTAGTATTACGAAGGTACGTTTTGAGTCCGCGCAATGTAGAAAAACATCTCTCTCCGGTAGATGTTGTGATTGGTAGTGTAATTAGCACTTTTTTTTTTTTTGATATATCACTCACCAAATATTTTCACTTATCACTGATGACTTAATAATTAATTATAAATTATTTTAACTTTTTTCAGTAGCCATAATTATCACACATATGCAACAAACTATTTTATTATTTAGTCCACGATTTCCACATTTTACTTAATGAAAAAAATAAAGATTTCGGGGGGTTGTAACCCCCAAACCCGCCCCCTGTTTGCGCCACTGCCTGAATTAACGAATCCCGATCGCGATTCCGTTCCGTTTTTACCGTTCACATCTGCAATGTCTCGAGTACAAGCACACCGGTTTGATATTTTCAAATCATCATAATTTACACCAAACTAACTCGAAATCAACACTCAAGCCGTAATTTCCTCGGGACTTTTAATCTCTCAACACTGCTCCGCGTAAACAGATTGTATTCGCTTGTAATCGACCTACAATATTATTTGTACGTTTCTCTTTTTTTTTCAATATCATTTTTATCGCGTATGATTGCGTTTGCTCGTATGTTAACAAACTGCTCCGCACTCGACGGCACTCGAGTCACTCGAGAGATAAACCGGCGTTTATTATATTATAATAAATAAATAAAACGTAATACGGCGGTGTCCGTTTAATCGCGCGGATGCGGCGCGTTTATAACGTTTGAAAAACGTTTTGGAATCGGTACGAGGCGTGCGACTGATGTTGAATTCGGATTTCACTCGCTCGCAGGCGGTTTCCTATAATGTATTATGAATATGTAATTACTGTAGGCGACGATCGGTTTTTTTTCCCCTTCGAAACACTAGTCGAATCCACAAATATCCGTGTGAAAATAATATTTCGTGCGTGTGAAATCGGATTTTTTTATTTTATTTTTATTATTTTTTATAATTATATAAAGTCCGCGACACTCGTGAGATCTGGCGAATTTTTTGTGTTTTTAATCGAGTTTCTCTCTCTCTCTCTCTCTATCGATAATATTATTTATATAATAATTAGCATAATACGCACACGTCGCGTGGTATAATCGTCATCGAACATACGGGAGTGATATTGAAATCGTATTGCAGAAACCGACGACGACGATTCGTCGTTTATAACGGCACACGAACGTTTTTTTTTTATTTTCTCGAAGGATTTATATAATAATATAATATATATATTGTAAGCCAGTGGCGTGATTAGGTTACTGAGGAGGGGGGGAGGATCAATATTTTTTTTATTTAAGAACAAGTACAAAAACGTTTTTTTTTTTCAGTACATTTTTGTTCGTTTGTCTTGTAAAGAAAAAAAAATTATATTTCTGATCTATTTTTTTGTCTATATGGAAACCATTTCGTTATGTCCTCGAGATATATCGGCGGCACGTTTTTATGAATTGCCGGCATAGACTTAATAAAGATCCATAATCGTTTATAACGTGAACATAACATTTTTTTTTTTTTTAGTCAAATACTAAGGCTTGTAGTCGTTTCCAACACAGTTCCTCGTCGTTCTCGCGGTATTCACCGTTTTTTTTTTTTTTAACAGTGCTAGTTGATTTCGATCATCTGCAGATCGTGAACATTTGATCGAAAACACTTATATTTATTGTTTCAGAATTCTAATGAAAAAAAAAAAGACCAAGGAGGGGATTCGAGACACTTACCTCCCCCTAAGATTACGCCACTGTTATACGCGATATTATTTGTACTGCCCGCGTATCGAGAAAGGGTTGTGATGTACCGGTAAAACACACCGGGCCGTTAAATAAAAATATGACGCGAATTTATCGCACGAATCGAACGCGATTTACTCTCTGCAGTATCGTAGACCTATTGAAAACAAAAAAATACTTAACATTTCGTCAAAAATATATAGGTTAAATGAACTTGGGTAAAGTACTTGTTAAACATATTTGGAATACACATTCCGAATACTTTGTGACAGTAGTATTCCCTGAGTATTTCGAATGCTTCACACGAAAAATGTGTTCCAAACAATTTTAGTATAGGTTTTTTTTTTTTTACTGGTTTTCAGTAATACGAATATCAATCGACGTAGTAATTATTTACAATATTAATTAATCGAGCGATCAATATGCATTTGGGGAAGGGGGGGAATTAATATGTTAAAGTCTGTGTTTTGTGGATTAACACAATAGCTATAATAAGTAATATTATTAGTATATCAGTTAAGTTATGAAACATAACAAAATTATAATAAAACATAGTGTAATCAAAATATATACTTGATTATTTGAAAAAGGCTAGCGTTCAAACACTGAATATAGCGAAATTATTAATAAAATAACCGATATTGTTTTGAATACTTACTGCTACTTGCCATACACGTATTATTTTCTGAAATAAGTGTATTTTCACGTTTAAGTAATATGTCAGTACTTTTATGTAGACAATATTTAAAATACGATTGAGTTTTAAACTAATGCGTTCGGAATAATTTTTAAAAAAATCGTTTAAAACACCGTATTAAATTATACTTTCGAAAAAAAGTATTCTGAATACAATATTTCGAATAACGTATTCAGAATATTAACCAAGTGTATAGTTATATAAACTATACTTTGCTAATCGATATAAATATCGTAAAATACACACACATGCGAATCACCTTGAAACGTTAGTTATAATAATAGATTTTCAACGAATCCTAGTGATTATAATGTACGATTGTTTTTTTTTTTTTTTTTTTTAATAAAACATTTTTTCAATTAACGCAGCTATAGCGTATTTGTATTTACGATTAATTTCAATATATTTCATCCGACACGGAATACCTTGAAATGTATTTATTATATAAATAATATTATACGTCGTGCTGTTCGATGTGAATAATACATTATTACCGCATCGAAACGGCCGTTTTTTTCTCTCCTCTCCGCGGTTACACTCCAATTCGTTTTGCGCTTCCCGAACAAAAATGTCGACTAGTAAATTTTGTCTTTTTTTTTCTTTCGAGAAATCGTTACGACGACAACAACAACAACAACAACAACAACAATAATAATAATAATAATAATAATAATAATAATAATAATAATAATAATAATAATAATAATAATAATAATAATAATAATAATAATAATAATAATAATAATAATAATAATAATAATAATAATAATAATAATAATAATAATAATAATAATAATAATAATAATAATAATAATAATAATAATAATAATAATAATAATAATAATAATAATAATAATAATAATAATAATAATAATAATAATAATAATAATAATAATAATAATAATAATAATAATAATAATAATAATAATAATAATAATAATAATAATAATAATAATAATAATAATAATAATAATAATAATAATAATAATAATAACGCGAACGGTATGAGATATCCTTGAAACGGTCTCTGTCTCTACGCTATAATATATTATACACGACGTTAAAATAATCGTTCCACAAACAGGACAAGAACTACTACTACTGCTACTACTACGCGTTGTTGCATCGGTGGCGCTGCGAGTCGTGGTGTAAATTTCGATAACCTACATTTAAACGGTTTTCGACGAATGTATTTATTATTATTATGTAAATACCTAACGAGCGGAAGTCGTTTTTAAAAATCGGGGCCAAAAATGTGTATTAAATGAAAATGTGATTAAGCAGTCCGAAAAATTATCGGGAATTTCACGTTTATAATACTGCGCTCGGAATTCGTATGTTACGAGCAATCAGTGGCGTAAACTCGGGATGGTATTATGGGCGTACATCGCTCAGGGGCCTAAGGTCCCTGGGGTCCCGATGCGGACCCTCGGATGTCCTGAATTGTATTTAGTAAAAAAAATTTGAATATTCCTAGTTTTTATGTGTGTGTGTTTTTTTTTTTTTGGTCATTTCTAAAATGATTGACACTTTTTTATATTATATATTCTTCTTATTTTCGTTTCCGTCATCTTTACTGAAGCGTATTATCGAAACGTCACTTTGTATCGCAAATGTTGTAGTTAAAAAAAAAATCCACTAAAATTCTTAAATCTACCGCATTACAATGTTTCAAAAGAAAATTAGAAAAATTTAATAAACGAATATGAAAAAGCCGCAACATTGTTGCTGACGTAATATAAAAAACGGACCGTTAAAACCGAATTATCGAAGAGAAAATGAAAAAAAAACAATTCAATAAAGTGGTTGGAGATTTTTAGATTTGAAAACGATTTAGCTATCGAATTCGAGGACGCTGAGAAAATGGACGCGAATAAACAAGTAGGTACCTATAATAGCAGTGGTTTGCAGAAACCAAGACGAGAAAAAACGATTTTAAACAGACGCACTCGTTAATATAAATTTTACATAATATTATTAATACACATTCGTTTAAAGGCGATTATTTTTATTTTTTTTTTTGAAAATCGATGGATCTCAATTACCCGGGGTTTCTAACTACAATACTCCGGGGTGGAGCGCCTAAGATAATTTTGCACAAGTCCCAATTATTTTTAATTACGTCACTGTATACTCGTATAATGCGATTACGGCAAATATATAGTATATTTTTATATAACACGTTTATTATAGTTATCATATTACTATTCTCGAACGCCGCGTTACACGACGTGTGAATTACTGGTGGTCGACCGATGTAGTTCGAAAACAGGAAAATTTTATGACGACTGGTTTTTTATTTTAGCTTGCACACACACACACACACACACACACACAGATAAATCGCAGATCGTTTAATGTGTTTATAAGTGCGTGTAGAAGACCACTACGCCCTACATAACAATAACAATAACAATAATATGTAATAACAATAATAATAATAATAATAATAATAATAATAATAATAATAATAATAATAATAATAATAATAATAATAATAATAATAATAATAATAATAATAATAATAATAATAATAATAATAATAATAATAATAATAATAATAATAATAATAATAATAATAATAATAATAATAATAATAATAATAATAATAATAATAATAATAATAATAATAATAATATGTAATAATAATAATAATAACGTGTTATTTTGAAAATAGATAATCGTAAGAAACAAAATGTGAAGAAATATTTTACTTCGAAATAAACAAAATAAATGAAACTATGGATTTCCGCGATTGTTGTGTGTCGCGATAATACGTTGAAATATGCAATGAACGAAACAGATTTACACGAACTTATCGAATCATTCGCAAGAATTGGCTAGATAGAGAGGCACTCGGGTAATAGTATAATAATTGATTTAGGCGGACGGTATCCAACTGAACGTTAGGAGAACACGTAGTAGTCGAGCGGAGTGAACACAACGACGTGCCATCGGAGATCCCCCAGAACGATGGACGAAAAGAGGTCACGCGAAGGAAAAAGGCTGTATTCGTGTGACGTTTGTTTAAGACCATTCAAGTATAGAAGCGATTTGACGAAGCACATGCGAACGCACACGGGCGAAAAACCGTATTCGTGTGAAGTTTGCCTGAAGTCGTTTACGCAGAGTACCAGTCTGACGAAGCACATGCGAACGCACACCGGAGAAAAACCGTATTCGTGTGAAGTGTGCCTGAAGTCGTTTACGCTGAGTACCAGTCTGACGAAGCACATGCGAACGCACACCGGAGAAAAACCGTATTCGTGTGAAGTGTGCCTGAAATCGTTTACGGCGAGTAACGATTTGACGAAGCACATGCGAACGCACACCGGAGAAAAACCGTATTCGTGTGAAGTGTGCCTGAAGTCGTTTACGCAGAGTAACAATGTGACGAAGCACATGCGAACGCACACCGGAGAAAAACCGTATTCGTGTGAAGTGTGCCTGAAATCGTTTACGCAGAGTACCAGTCTGACGGTGCACATGCGAACGCACACCGGAGAAAAACCGTATTCGTGTGAAGTGTGCCTGAAATCGTTTACGGAGAGTAACAATTTGACGGTGCACATGCGAACGCACACCGGAGAAAAACCGTATTCGTGCGAAGTCTGCACGAAATCGTTTACGGCGAGTAACGATTTGACGAAGCACATGCGAACGCACACCGGAGAAAAACCGTATTCGTGTGAAGTGTGCCTGAAATCGTTTACGCAGAGTACCAGTCTGACGGTGCACATGCGAACGCACACCGGAGAAAAACCGTATTCGTGTGAAGTGTGCCTGAAATCGTTTACGCAGAGTACCAATCTGACGGTGCACATGCGAACGCACACCGGAGAAAAACCGTATTCGTGTGAAGTGTGCCTGAAATCGTTTACGGAGAGTAGCAATTTGACGGTGCACATGCGAACGCACACCGGAGAAAAACCGTATTCGTGCGGAGTTTGCACGAAGTCATTCGTAGTGAGTGGCCATTTGACGAGGCACATGAGGACACACAACGACGTATTCCAGTAATAAGTATCGCTTGGAATAATATTCGTTTTATAATTCGCGTGGTATCACGTTAATTAATAACGTTTTGTATTATACACATTTGTCTTTCTTGTATTTCTTATATTATAACAGAATAAAATCAAATATCAGCTGTGTTTACGAATTATTTATTATTTTATATATTCTCGTCATGTTTTACGAATTTGAAAAAAAATATATATATAAAATTACCGGTGTTAAGAAAAAAAAAAACCATGTAATGTATTGTCGGTTGCTCTTCCTTATTCCGTTGTACACTAATTTATTGTAACGCGCGGTTATTATTAATTATAATATATTTTACAAAGATAAACAAAAATTACACTCGTCCGTGCAGCACACAATGACGCGCGATAAAGAGGAAATAAGCAACGCGTAACATACACAGGGTCCGCCAGTGAAACGGGATGATTTCAATATTTAATTATTCTTTAAAAATTAATTTATTTTAATTTTAACAAACGTAAATTTAAAGTCTAACGGTAACCACTGAGTGTACAACAAGGAAAAAAACTATTTTTTATAAACTACGTTTGGTAAGTGACCTCCATTAAAATTTATACATTCTTGTAGTCGAAAATGAAAGTTTCGTATGACCTCTCGCAGCGTATTAACGGATATTGCTTCAATCTCGTCCCGAATGCGTTGTTTGAGGGCTTGGATAGTTCTCGGTGGATTGATCTCAAATACCTTTGTCTTTAGGTACCCCCAGAAAAAAAAAAAAAATCACGAGTCGTTAAATGTAGAGAGCAAGCAGGGAGCCAAGCGATATGTGATTTTAACGCGTAATATTTTCATCGGTTATCACGAGTAGGAAACCGTCGTAATTTGTTTTCTCTCATATTTCCTGCCTCACGGTCTCGAAGAAAACCGCGTTACGCACACTTTAATACATTTAAATCGTATAGACGCGGTGTATTATGTAAATGCCATCACCGGTATACCGTAGATCAGATAAATCGTGTTTTTATCCGTATCGATCGCTATTGCACGTTATTGTTACCTACCACGATCAAAAACGATTTTGAACCGATCATCTACTTCCTCCTACCCCCCCTTCCCATATATAGTTTAAATTATCGAAATCAATCAATAATAATTCCTATGATACCGAATTCGGAATGTAGCAGCAAACAAGACTGCCCCGGGTTAACGACAACGTTATACTATATATGATTCGTATAGACGAACGGACGACTTTTGCGTAACGGTTTTTATCGCTGAATTTCGACATCAAATCTTTCTGAAAACGTTTTTTCATTTCTTTTTTTTCTTTTCGTAATGAATGGTCGCGCAACCGACCCGAATTTTTTAATTTACCGCCATGACCGTGACAAGAAATATTAGAAGATTTTAATCCGACGTATACACACTGCACACGCACGCGTACAGTGATCAGCACCGTGTATATAGGTGCGTAAAATACAAACCGATTTGTCTTATTTGTGAGTACTACAGCGTAATAAAAAAACGATTGAGAAATAATGCGTAATAATTACTTTGTTCTCTTGTGTGTAGAGCACGCGAGAAACCTTGGTAAAGGTGTTACAGAAAAGAAAAAGACTGTCGGAAAGACTGTCTGTTATACGATAGTAGATATATAGCGTATAATACGAGTAGAGAGAGAGAGAGAGAGTGAGTTATTGTTGCTGCAGGAATTCGTCCGGATACAGATTTGCACGGTCTGGCTGTGAAGGACCGACCGAAACGGACGAAAACAAATGCGTTTCGGACGTTTTGTCTTATAAAGGCCGTGTAACAATCGTATATAGAGAGAGACGCTCGGCTCGCCATTTCATATAAATCGTATAAATTATCGACGAATAAACGAGGGAAAAATTAATTACGAGCGTACGTAGAAATGTATACTACGACACATATTTGCATAGATTATAAATTTTATCGACAAATAAATGAATATTTTTACGACGAAAAAGTAAAAAAATGGTAATTATTTTAAGCGTGTAGGTATACTTTTTTTTTTTTTTTAAATGTAAAAATAAAGATTAAAAAAATAACAATAACGCGTAGTGTGAGATAATAAATGTTTAAAAGCGATTTCGAAAAAAGAAAAAAGTAACCGAACATTATTTCTACACAAAACTGTATATTTACAAGAATAATATTAATAAGCTACGCTATATAATATTATATTTTTTCATACGTGTGGCGTTATTTCGCGGATTTCACCGATCCGCGACATGTATACTTTTCCGAGTTGTTTCGTGCGGTTTGCAACCGGTTTTTAAAGCCTCGTTTACACGATGATACAGTGCTCTCACGAAAGTTCTATCGCGCCATAGTTCTCTCGACAGTACTGTCGTGATAGTATACTATCAGTGCGATGTCTGCACGCACAGATTATTACGGGTAATCAATTCATTTTTTTAAAAAAATCAGGAAAAAAATTTGGTGCAAAATTACTGTCACCGTCACCGTCGAGTGGTAGTACATGACGATAGTAGGCGTTATTGTCGAATTCACTATCGTGAGAGTATACCACATTAACTATCACGTCGTACACGATAGTTTGATAGTACTGTCACAATAGTGCGATAGTGACTATATCCAGCAGCCGTATACACGGCGACAGTGTGACTATCATTTATACTTGACTATAGTTATACTTTCATGACAGCAACTATCACGTTTATTATCATCGTGTAAACGAAGTTTTAAATAAATAAAAATAGGCGCGGCACACGTTTTTCGGTAATGTTTTGCAAAAATCAAAACGCGTTATTCTCTTCCAGACGATTATTCGCTATCATTATGATGAGATTTCTTCCAGAAAAAAAAAATTATCCCGATAATGTCGAAACGGACAGCGATCAATTAAAATCGAATTTATTTCGAAATACGCCGCAGCCTAGTTACAAAAAAAAAAACGAAAAACAAAATAAACGACGTAGGTATTTCGAAATTCGTTCGGAATCGCGTGTACGAATGACGAGGATAAAACAAATCAAACTACATATATAATATAATATTTATTTACTCGATCTGCAGCAGTTTTATACAGAATGTGTACAGAATAAGAAACGGTTTAAAAAAAATCCTACGAGAACTCGAGAAAATTTTTGTATCGTCGATGGCGCAAAAAGACAAAAAAAAAAAAAACACGATTAGTTTTACAATATTTTTTCAAACGTTTATTAAGTACACACGCGACATTTACATAATATTATATATAAGGCGGCCAATAATAAACCGAAACACTTTTTTATTTTTATATCGTTACACACACGTATATATGTTATGTTTTTTAATTTCGATATACGACCGTTGTCCCGGACGTTTGTTGCCGGTACAGAAACCGTGTACGACAATTTATTTTTTTTTTCTAGTGACATTCGCATTTCCTTCGAATTCAATACACAATAATAGTAACAACGGGCTTTTTTTATTTAAATATTTTCTGGTACAAGTGTATACACTCTACGTACCGCGGTTGTGAAAATTTTCCATTATATATATATAAAAAAAAAACGTTACAAAACCGCGCGGTAATATATTTGAATACAGGGGCGAACGCAGGAAAAAATTTCGTGGTGGGTTTTTGAAAAAATGTAAAATTATTAAGTAATAATATATTATATATACTCTTACACAATATACAATATTTCGCAGTTTAACTTTCAAATTTTCTCAGACATTTCTGAGGGGGTTCGAACCCCCAAAACCCCTAACCGCTTAGGTTTCGTTGTGTACGTGGAATAAACGTTTTCATCGTTTTTACAAGGGTTTAACGAGAGATTAAAAAAAATGAAACAGGAGAAAATTCTCACGAAATCGTAACGAGACGGTGAAATTAATTATACATTTCCGTATTCGATTTAAATATATATATTTAGACGTGTAGTCTTTGTAAATGATACGCAGTGTTAATGTGTGTTTGATAGAGGATAATGCTCGGGAAAATTATACGTAGTTCTCTTCTCGAGTAAAAATTAAAATTTTTTTTTGTTTTGTTTGCTTATTTTTTCATAGAACGCGCACGAAAATTAGTTCGTTCGAGAACGTTTTATATACGCGAATATACCATACGCGTACCGGTTTAATTTTATTTCTCGTTTTATTTTAGTACTATAACTCTATATCAGAAGTATTATGAAACGTCTTTATATTATACGTATCGTATTGTATTGTCGCAATGTTGTTTCGCGTTTTTTTCGTCTGATCCGCGCTTTTTCTCCAGAGATTTCTCATTTTTTTTTTTTTAATATAGTTAAGAAATTATTTTCTTTATATATACGGTTTTCTTTTTCGCTTTCGGCGTCCGTACGCGTATAAAAAACGCGAGTTTTGTAACGAAAAGAAAAAAAAAATACATTACCACTCAATTAAAATACTTGTAACGTTTTGCGCGCATTCCGTTTGAGCACATATTTACCGCCACTCAGTCTGTTTTTAAAACGGGGGGGGGAAGGAAATCGCATTTTTTTCTTAAAAGTGTATCTACTCGACGGTATTCACCGCATCGCAGTATTCACAACACTTAAACGAATCGCAAAAAAAAAATATGGAAAGAAATAAATTAAAATACTGAAAAATTTGTTCGTCCATTAGTGCACCGTACGGACGATAAGCGATAAATGCTGTATTGCTCTCAACTATAATGTGTATATATTTAAGTATATTATATGTAATTTATATACGTTACGAAATATAGGGTTAAGTGATCCGGCGGTGGAGTTGGAAAGAAAAAATACTGATGTTGAGAAAACAACGCTCATCGATATTTTATTAATTAAAATTAAAAATAATCTAATTTTTTTTTCAATTGATTTTGTATCAATAACTTACAAACCTATAATATTAATAATAAAATATATTAAAAAACAATATATATATATATATATATATATATATATATAAAGAAAAAAATGACGAGAGTATTTGTAAATTATAAGATAGTAATGAATAGTTTCGACCGTAAGTCATCATCAGGTTGCAATGAATAATAAAAAAACAAATAAATTTAAAAAAATTTTAATACATTTTAATTTATTTTAATTTTTTTATTTAATTTATGTATAATATTATATATAATTTCAAATTCGTCCGTCGTATCGACCCGATTTTTTTTTCGACGAGTTATCGTACAATATTATAAACGGTGTTTTACAGTCGACACGCCGCAGGATATATATTTTTTTAATCGAAATTCGAACTGCCTTAACACGCTGTCGCGTATAGGTTTTAGGCGATTTTTTTTTTATTCATTCTACAAAATATCATAAACTGCCGCGGTATTTATATATTTTATATTCTCGTACATAATATACAGAAGATTGCTCACAGATTTAATATGATAATATTATGAAAACGAAATCCATTATTGGCTTTTCGTTCGTATATAATACGTTAAATAAATTATACATTTCGAATAGGAGAAAAAATACAGAAATTACAGTTAATTTTTCAATTTTTTTTTAAAACAAGTAAGGATTTAACATTGTCAGGGACAGATTCCGTAGCTGTAACTGTTTTCGTCTGATGAAATGTTATCGAATTCGGTTCAGTCGAACGAACCGTTTTTACTGTGCATATATAATATTTGATTATTTCTGCAGAATTATCTCGTAATAATAACGTTCAGAAAAAAAAAAACAAAATTCGTCGACCGCGGTATATAAATAAGTGTAATCGCGCGACGAATCGAACTGTAACATTATTCACAGGCTTTTGTCGTTTTGATTTTCTTAGCGCCACAACTATTAAATTCTCCGGCGTAATAATCCTTTTTTTTTGTTTCTGAAACAAGGCGGGAGATCTCTTATATCACCCGACCGCATCATATTATATACGTAAATACGCGTGCACCGCGCGCTTACAATAATATTATGATTATTATAAGAATAATATATATACATATATAGTATTTTGTTTTTTATCTCGCGCGCGTATCGCGACGGGACAGAGAGGCGGTATCGCACGTGAATCTTAATTAAATAAATTATAATAAATATACGTGTATATATATTTGAATGTTAATGACATTGAAATGAATTCGTGTGCGGTGTGTCTCGCGGTACAGTGTGTTTAGGGACCACCTCATTAAAGGGTTAAGAGTCGTAATACGCACACACCACCGATCGGCGGTGGTCGCGTCACGCGACTATACACGCGTAGCTGTGCTTCTCGTGCTGCCGTTCGAAACCGTTTCGCGTCCCGACTACAATACTTATTATTTTTTTATTATATATATATATATATATTTTTTTAGATTCTGAGCGCGGCGATGAATCTATTGTTTTTACAATGATGTGTTTTTTTTTATGTCTGTACCAAAAAATTCTACCAGAAAGAACGCTCCGATCTCTTCGGTCACAGTTACATTCCGGTAGCGAATCGCATCTAGTTGGTACTTTAGAGTGATCGTTTTTCGATTTTCTCAAAAGCACCGAAAATTATAATTCAAAAACTACCCAAAAAATTTTTTTTTTATGTCTGTACTCAAAAAATTCTACCAGAAGGAGTGTTCCGATTTTTACGGTCACAGTTACATTCCGGTAGCGAATCGCATCTAGTTGGTACTTTAGAGAGATCGGTTTTCGATTTTCTCAAAAGCACCTAAAATTATAATTCAAAAACTACCCAAAAAATTTTTTTTTATGTCTGTACTCAAAAAATTCTACCAGAAGGAGTGTTCCGATTTTTACGGTCACAGTTACATTCCGGTAGCGAATCGCATCTAGTTGGTACTTTAGAGTGATCGTTTTTTGATTTTCTCAAAATCGCCTTACAATTTAACTAAAAAACCCGTCGAAAAAATAATAATTATATATATATATATTTTTTTTATGTCTGTACCAAAAAATTCTACCAGAAGGAATGCTCCGATCTCTTCGGTCACAGTTCGTTCCCGGGCAGCAAATCGCGTCTAGTTATTATATTAAAAATCGCTATTATTAATTACATTAGTATTAATAATAAATAATATTACACCGAAAATCCGCTCAGAATCGTTTTACCGAATGCAACGATTTATCGTTGCTTTCAAATTTAGAGTGATATAACAATACACTCTAAAATCTTACGCCAAGTAATTCATTTACTACAACATTCACAACACCGCCGCGGCTCGTTACCTTTTTTTATACTTATTATTTGCTCCTCTCGTTTATGACGAGTGACTTTCATCCGAAACCAGTCCGGGTCAGTTTGATTCGGAAAAAAGAAAAATTACTCCTTATATTCTCGTTTTCCTTTTGGAAAAAAAAAATCGACAAACGTGGTTTTATGCAAGACTCTGTCGGGTTCGTCGGAAAAAACGGTTAAAAACGTTTCTCGTAAACAGCTACAGCAGTGATTCTTATATGCGCGCATTGAACGATGGTGGGGAGAAAAAAAATACGATTAACACGCGTTATTTCGACTCAACGGTTTGTCAATATCGATGGAAAAGTTTCTAAAACGAAATTTCGCGATTAACACTTTTGCAAATATTGTACTCGTAGTGAAAATCGCCGGTACACCCGTGAACGTATATAAAAAAAAAAGACACTGAATTAATATTACTATACCATAGTCTATTTACGACGAGCGTTTAGCCGATATAAACCAGTAAAAATACCGTTTAATCCTCGAGACCGGTAAAAAAAAAATATCGTTTTACACGCAAATAATTTTATTAATAAAAAATCTGTATATGTATATATACATATACAGATTTTTTATTATTCACGAGTATTAATTTTAATTTTTTTTTTTTTTTACATATCCTTTTTATTTTTTTATTAATTTATTTTTATTTATTTATTTTTTATTTTTTATTTTGTCTATATTTTATTAATTTTATTAAATTTCTATATATTTACCATAAAAATCCGTTGGATGTGAATAATTAATATATTCGCGTATATACGTATAAAAACGTATTGTTCGACGAGTGTTTAGCGTTATTATTTCTATTTCGTTCGCATATTTATTTAATTTTTACTATTTTATCGTAGATTTTATTTAAAAAAAAAAAAAAATATGTGTTATTTAAAGGCACACGCCGCTGCCGGTAAAAGCGAAAAACCGCGTTCGGATTCGTTATGAACGATAATGGACGTGTTTAAAGGGGACGAGAGGCGATCATTATCGCTCCGGGCGGAGCATTTTTTTTTGCGCGCGCGCCTTACAAGCGAGGTTTAATTTCTATTAAAATAACTGCACGTTCTCCGAGTAAAAGTTTTATTATATAATTCGGTATTTCAACATAAAATCCCCCTCGAATTCCGGTCAACGCGGTTTATAGTTGACGCGTTTCGATTGTAATTATTGTTGTTTCGGACGAATTTGGTCCGTGCAAAAGAACGTTTTTTCTTTCGTCTTCTGTAATTCACACCGTCCAATTTCTAAACGCTACGCGGGAAGACGTTTTAACGGCCTAAACGGACGTGGGACGACAGATGATCGTTCCAGCGATAATATGTAGACGGACTCGGATCGTTCTCGTGTAAGAAATTCGCACGAGCAACGATATAGCGGCTGCTGGCGGTAACGGAAACCGATACGCGCGATTTCGCGCGTCGTAACGGCGGCAACGGTCGCGAAAAGAAGAGAGAGAAAAAAACGTTATAATTTGCATAATATTTCGGATGGGTTTCGTCGAACGGGTTGGTCGGTAAAAAAAAAAAAAAGGGAATGGAAAAAAAAAGAAACGGTTTCTTTTTGTTCGTGTTTTCTTTTCCGTACCGGGCGCGCGCGCGCATATATTATAATTTATTCGCGTCTTCTCCAGCATCCACACGCTGCAGAACAAATATATTGGGATCAATAGGATCGTAATAAACAGAGAAAAGATTATATAACGTATATACGCGGATGGAAATTAACGGCCGACGCCGGGACTTGCAGTACAACAGACACGAATCGCGCGCGCGCGATGCGCGTATTACTCTACTACCCTGCAGCGCACCCGTTCGTTCGGATCTCGTTTTTCATCTCTCGGTCGCGCTCCTATATATATATATATATATACGTATATACTTGCAGGCGTCGTCGTTTCCTATCCTCCGTCCCCGTAACCCGTCCCCCCGCGGAGCAATGTGTGCGCGCACATTTATTATCGCGGCCGCCGCGATTATGTATATTTTTTTTATTGTTACCTGGGAAAAAAAATGTGAAAAAAAATATATATACATATATCCGTCGGTAAAAGGGTTCCTATACACGAACGGCGTTTATATATATATATGTATATAGGAAGGCGGCCGGCCCCCCTTTTGCATAAAATTTGAATGGCAACTTAGTGTGTAGTTTTATTATTATTTTTAAAACGTTAGTTTGCATATGAGCGACGGGACCGCTGTGGCAGTGGTGGTGGTGGTGGTGGTGGCGGCGAGACGGGAGGATCTACCTGTTATAATATATGTACGCGGCGGAGAGTGCCACCGCCGCAGCAACGCCCCGAGAACCATGAGAAAAAAAAAAAAAAGGGTTGTGATTTGAATTTTACTTTCCGGAGGATGAGACCGAAGGGCTTTGGATTTCGTAAAAACGAAGGGGGCGCGCGGCCGATCGATTGTTGTGTGCGCGCGCGTTATTTAAAATAGGTGTCTTCGACGGCTATGTACGGCGGCGCAGGGGGTTACGTGAAATGATATATCATCTGCATATACACATATACCTATACACGACGCGTACCCTTTTTTGCATATTACGCTCGCGAGAGATCCTATACGCGTACGAAACCCTTTCCATTGATACGCTATTGAATATTACAGATATAACGCGCGCGCGTGTGTGTATAGGCGCGCATATATGCAGATCAATCGGTTCCCACGGATCCGCCGCGTGATGAGAGGTCCTCCTGGTTTCGTACCATTCGTTTTCCACGCGTTTCGCATATATATATATATATATACGTGTACGCTGTGTTTGCGGAGCAAGACGAGTAGCAGCAACGGATGTTCGCTCGTCTCGTGTTATTGTAATGATCGAAACGTTTCCGGACCGATTGGCAAAACCGGTAAAAACCGGTAAAAAGAATTATTTGCAAACGGTTTTTTTTTTTAATGTTTTTATTCTCCGTCTTTAGCGCGCGACACCCGTTCGTCCGTGAAAAAAAGAAACGTAACGAGTATTTCGCATACCGTCTTGGAAAAAAAAAACTGGCAACATTTTCAAGATTTACCATTTCCCCCCACACTTCTTTTCACGCGCGTTTCCATTCCGTACACACTCGACACGAATTCGACGTTTTAATGAGAAATATAAAAAAATATATATATATATGTAAAAACAGTCGTTGGGACTATTCTTCTGTAAAGAGAAAGAAAAAAAAAGTCGTCATCTAACAGAAGAGTAGCGTCTTGACGTCAGCTCGGTCGACGGCAGGCCATGACCGTTCACTCCACTACTACTTCGATTTTTTTTTTCATTTCCGAACGGAATGATTGACGTTACCGACACAGCGGAAGAACATGATGTTAGGAACACAATGTTTCTATGCAAATTAGGAGTCACTAATTATTTCAATAACACGTAAAATTATTATACCTATGAGGTGCAATAGTATAATAAAAAAAAATGTACGAATCCTTATTGTGTGATTAATGATAACACAATGTATAGATAAAAACCGTATTATTGTATTATATCCGTTTCGGACGGTGAGAAATGTAGTGACAAGTACTGAACTGCTGATTTCAAAGCCACTGAAATCTAGAGAACAGAGGAATATCGTTCGGCGCCCTCTATCCGTACTAATCTATGGTCCACGGAGACGTATAAAAATACGTCCATGATTTGGCAACGATAAACGAGTAAGTGCCGGGGCTCAAGTGTAGCGCTTAAGTGACGTTACGTTTTTTTCTCCGTTCACCCCTAGCGTCCAGGCGTCCCGTAAGAAGCGTAGCTTCAAAAATCGGATATTTATACGTTGTTTTTTTGATTTGCACAGATTCACTCGGAGTGTACAATACATACGTGAATCGCAGTGGCGGAGAAGACTCGCAGGACGATATAGGAGTTGGCTGTGTTTATAGAGGAATAACAACGAACGCGTGTGGGATCCCTAGCCGCTTGTACAACAACAACAACAATAATAATAACGTTTATACGCGTACCATTTTTTTTTTTTACTGATGCTGCTGATGCTTGTTGCTGCTGATGCTGCTGCTGTACAATGCGGACGGAGACCCCCCACGAAACACGTCCACCGCCGGGGAAAAAAAAAGGCGCGGCGGTGACTTATCCGCCGCCGCCGATGCTATCTGCGCAGCCGTACACTGTGTATACGTATTTCGTTCGTCATTGTTTTTCGTTTTTATTCCCCCGGTGTTTGACTAGGCCCCGAAAACAATCGACTCGTATATAAAACACAATAATTATTATTAATTTTCAATATGTTAAATAACGTAATACGTGTAATATTTTTGATATGTTTTAAATCCTTCGTGTAAAATCAGTCTCGGATGTTGTTGCGGTGAACGGAGAGAGAGAGAGAGAAAAAAAGGAAAGAAATTAATATCGATTAAAAAAAAAATATACAAATCGGAAAAATCACGCTTAAAAATAAAAATACAAAGATTTCACGATTATTGATCGTGTTATCGATTACTGTGAGTGTATGAAAACGCTCGAACGAACTGAATTCGATTATTTCATAAATTATTAATATCGTTTATTCCGAATAATAAATAAAAAAATGTTTAAATAATTGCTACGCCGCGGTTCGATACGAGTACCGAATACGCGTAAAACGACGCGAGAAAACATTGGAAATTTAACGAAAATTCTATTATAAACGTGAGAATAACTGCAAATATAATATGTGTCGCTAAATAAATGTATGGCTAGTAAAATTTCATCTCTTATGTTATAATATAACGTGTACGAAACGAAATCAAACAGTAGCAAAAAAAAAAAGTCTGAAACGCATCAATATATACAATTTCGAGCTCTGTAATGTATGGACTGCAATATAATATACGTTTTTTTAAACATGTCTGGATTGTTTTTTTTTCGAATCACGCGCATTTTGAATTATATATACTGTCGGTTTACGGAACTATCGAGATTAACGACGGTCGTTTGAGTAGATAATCGTTTTTTTTTCTGCAATAATAAATACGCGAATGATTTTATTTCAGAAATCATAACCGCGTATAATATTATATTTTATATATATATATCTAATAATAATAAATATGCGAATATAGTAAACGAATAAATCTATCATTCGTGTTACAATAACTGTATATTAAAATAATACTATACGTACCGACTGCATATTATTATTTATATAATCTCACGCGTATTCACTCGACAACGCGGACTGTATACACACACGGATATATATTTAAATATATATATATATATATAATATATAATATAATTATATTGTATAAATAATATAATTTATATATATATATATACTCAGTAATACGGATAATATGTATCGTATATGTGTTCGGACGCGTTAAAGAGTGATGACCTATAAATAACTGTATATAAATATAAAAAAAAATATATTATTTATAATATATTGTTTCGAAAAAATGTCACGATCCGCGGAGAAAAAGAAAAATACAAAAACGGAATAAAAAAAAAAAATTAAAACGTTCAAAATTACACACAGGAAATAACGAAATTTACGCAATAAAAATACGTTTAAAACGGCAATAACAAATAGAAATTGCGTACATATAGTGAAATAGTTAAAAAAAAAAAACGACTATGCCGCGTTATTGTTTTAATATATATATATATATATATACTTATAAAAAAATATATATTGGTTTTAAAACCTGTATATTTAACACATTTTGAAATTGATCGCGTTCGATATTTTTTTTTTGAATTTAATTTCTGACGTCTACGTATAATAATATAATGTGCCAGTTCGGATTGTATTCATATTAATAATACTACCCTTTCGTATATTGCGTTTGACATAATATTATATATTGTAGTGATCCGCGGCGGAACCGGTCTCACGAGCCGGTAAACTGAATTCACACATACTGCAGGGATGCAGGCCGAGATACCACCTATACTTAAAAACGAGCACATAGAAAATATATATAATATACCTACAGATTATTTTATATGTAAAATACGCGATATACGATATACTTACATTTTAAATACGCACCATATTAAAATACCAAATTTAATAATTCGTGTCAATTTCACTATATATGTACGTCGTTTTTTTTTTTATATAATCACATTTTTTTTTCATATTATATATTATCTGATTCGGAGACTTGTACATTTCCGCGTATAGAGATTGTCGTCGAGAACGAAAAAGATTTATCGACGAGTGTGATGGAAACCAAGCGGAAAATTATTGATTACGGTATATAAGGAACCGAATTAAATGTAATGTATACGTTTTTGGATATCTTCTGATGACTACGGGTTTATTAACAGGTAATAATAATATCTCATATAATACGAGTCAGTATATATATATATATATGAATCGATGATTGCAGAAACGTCACGAGTCAAATATTTTACGAAATTGAGATATTAGTAAAAACGTTTACTATAGCCATGTGTTTCTATCCGTTGAGTGTAAAAACGTCTTAAGTTATACTTTTTTTTTTATCTATAAAATTACAACCGAAAAATCTGATGGAGAGCGAAAACGTCTTTAGTCAATGAATTGTTGCGTCGTTCCAAAAGTTTTAAATAATTGACTCGTGACGTTTTTGCAATAATCGATTCGTATAAAAATTAATATTCGTATAATAATTATTTTTATTTCTTGTTTTCATATACTGCACGTACAAAGATCGTTTTGTATAAAATAATATAATCGTACGCTTGGCGCGTCCGCCAAACACTGGGTGGCACTCAGGGTCGGCCTGGCCATAGCCGCTAGGCCGCGAATGCGGCCGGGGCCCCATCTTTTTTTTTGAACGCTATGTCTCCACCAGTTTTGAAATCTTTGCCTTGTATTATTATAATGTATAAAAATAATGCAAAAATTAATATGGGAGCAGAGGTTCGAACGCCGAACCGTACACGTCAAATCATGGTATTTATCCATTGGATTATTATATAGTACGAGCTGAACAGCGGAAAAAATAAACTTATTAAAGAAACACGGTAAAATTGTCAAATTTCAAATTGCTATAACTTAAAAATTAAATCCGACCACCAAATTCTAACTTCACCATAGATTCTTTTATTAACCTGTATTAACTCTATATGGAAATATATATGGCGCTAGTCTAAAAAAAAAAAAATCAATTTCTTTTATAAGTGGCCCGGAAAAATCTTATTTGCCCGATAAGAATTTTAGAGCCACTCCGCCCTTGGATCTGGGACACTCTATATAATGAATTGTTTTTTATTGATATGTATTTTTTAACTTCATATTAAACCAAGGGCAGGGGGCCCCAGAATAAAAAGATCCAGGGGCCTTTGTTGTGCCAGGCCGACACTGGGTGGCACTAATTCTTCGCTTTTTTTATAGTGCCACCTATGATTTATAATATTACGTTAAAATACGTGCTGGAACTGCGGTTTTCGATACGCCACTGTGCCCGAATTATTTTCGCGTTCTCTCAAGTCGGTAGCGCAGAAAAAAAAAACGAAAAAAACTATCGCGGTGCGTGTTGCCGAAAATTTTCCATTCCCCCATATCCCCCCGGGCCGTCGTATCGACCTACACACGGCGACCGAAATTACTTTTGTGCTAAAAGCGACCTCTCTTGTTCTTATAATACGTTTCTCCTGGTCCTCCTATCCCGCTGTTGTCCCGTAACGCGTTTTTTCTCTCCCAAAGTCGCTTCCGCTATTTTATTATTATTATTATTATTATAACCGGCCGCGTTTTTCGACCGAATTGTGTGTGTGCGTGTCGACGAGCTCGCGTCACGTCTGCCGGCGCAGTTTTTACGGCGGAGCGCGCGCGAGCACGATTTCAACGTTGCCGCCAGGACTTAAATGCGTGCGAGCGCGTACACGGAGGCGTACTACGGAGGTATCCGCCGCAGCACCACCGTCCGCCGCGCGCGAACATTCGGTATTTTTGTATCCTCGTCACGTGCCCCGCGTCGGCCCTCCGGTTCTCTCGCTCGTACTTTGCACTTTCTCCTTCTTAATCCTGTACGAGCGCGCCCCTTCCCCCGGTCCCTATCCCACTGCCCGTCCTCGAACGCCGCCTCCGGTGCACGTCCGCAATCACGAATCCCTTTTGCCCGCGCGGCCGCGGCGGATCAACCGTGTCTCTCTCTCTCTCTCTCTCTCTCGATACAGTCCCTCTCCTCTCGCCCGCGCGTCGCCCGCGTGTCCGTCCTCCGCGACCAGTCCGACGCTAATGGAACCGATTCGATCGGCGGGTAGTGGCCCGAAAGCGAGAGAATAACGCCGGCGCGCGCGGAACGTTTCGCTTCAGGCGTTTTCCGTGGAGAAAAAATACGCGTATAATATGTACAGGACTCGGGAAAGATCCGAACTACTCCGAACTACAATCGAATTTTACCGATTTTTTTATTTATTTATTTTTTTTTTTTACGCCTTCCTATCTTTTTTAAGGCGCGTTTTTCTTAATAAATACACCGCGACTGCGCACGGCCGAGAAACCCGTAATTCGCACGCTATCGCTCGCATTCGTAATCCGTTTCTGCGGAAAAATTTTCAATTTCCTTCTAATTACTCGATATAAATATTATTCGCGGTGTGATTTTATTTTCGATTCGATCGGACGTATAGGATTACGAGTGAACACTGCGACGGACACGAATTTCGCAGAAAATCGTTTCTCGTTAAGTTTCATAAAATCTGCGGGACATCGACTGCAGCTCTGCCGCCTGAAATCAATATACCTATTTATTCGTATACGGTTGGCCACAACAGCGTTTTGGTTGAAATACAACAATCGGTTAGGTTTTTTTTTTCCACTGTATTTCGCGTTACCAGCTATTATACGTATATGTATTATATTCAATGGAAACGCTAATAATACTTCGACGACGGAGAAAATATACGTAAAAAAAAATTATATTTGAAACACGCGAACAAATTAGGATGAAAAAAAAAATAAAATCCGAAGCGTTTGAGAGAGAGAAAAAAGGAGAAATATGCCCAAAACGTGCACTTATAAAGCGAAATAAAATTACGCGTATGACTGTAATATTGTTTTATTGTCCACTGTTTTGCGATTTCGTAAAACGACTACGCGAATTACACTCTACACAAGTATCGTCCGCCCTAAATATTAATACGTAACGTATTACGATGTGCTACGGCAGTGCGGCGGTACACGCGTGATGACGAGACGTCGCGGTCGTCGTGCCGGAACGATTCGTAACGGTGGGCGTGACTGGACGCGACGACATAACCGCCGGCACAACCTAACCTAACCGCAATATTCTTCTTATTCCACGACCTGTATCGTAGTTTTCGTTTCCAGTCGGACGCGAATTAAGGACACGGAACGAAATACTTACTTGAGATATACGTACTTTTCGTTATTATTATTATTTTTTTTTTTATAAATATTTCGTTTACTATACTTTACGGGAAAAAGCTGGCGATTGGTATTACTTTGAATAAAAAGTCAAAGGAGTATGTGGTGAAAAATTATTAAATTATTTAAGGCGTTGTTACTCGGGTGTCGCGGGCCGAGGTCCCGCAATCGTTATTAGGCCAGTACAGACTGCGAATAAAAATAATAATTTATTTAACGGTGCAGTTATAATTAGGAGGAAAATATGCGAGACGACGAAAACATTATCGAAATGATTATACCGTGCGTTTTTTTCTGAATAGTTTCGTAGAAAATCTAGCGATATTTTTGATAAAGAACGCCTTCGAATATCGATGAGAAATTTAAAAAAAAAAATCCAAATCGATTGACCCAATGGAATCGATTCGGATCAGCTGTGGTAAAAAAAAATAATATATATTCC
This sequence comes from Slavum lentiscoides, assembly GCA_032441835.1. Lineage (NCBI taxonomy): Eukaryota > Metazoa > Arthropoda > Insecta > Hemiptera > Aphididae > Slavum > Slavum lentiscoides. Next base: position 2,120,362 of record CM063710.1, on the reverse strand, counting down.
GAACCGATCAGGAAATTTATACGCACGTACACATATTATTAGGGTAGGTAACATACAGTCTTTAATAACTGATCAATTTATACGTCTGTTATCGGCTGATTGATACAATAGTAATTTATAATTTTCTTTTACGTAACGTATTTTTACGTTTATTTATCGAAATTTATTGTTTTGCCCGAATTCCGTACAACGTTTTGTCGTATAAAAGTTTATAATATTATTGTTTGCAAATATACAAAATCGACAGCTGTAGGTAAGTGTTCCCATCGGGGCATACGCGTTTTTGTGGCAAAGCAAGGGGGGTCGTGGCTGACTAAACAAAAATCAGGTAATAAAACTGTCGACGAAAATTGTCTTTATTGCGATGAATTGTATTCAACATCGGTCGATTCAGTGCGTTCTACGCTGGAGTTGAACGACAAGAAGCCATTTTTGTCTGCCGCTTTTATTCTTATTTCTAAAATGTACACTATATATAAAAAATAATGTTGTTTTTAGACACTTTTTTTTATATAATATAGTTTTATAAACTTGACGCGTAATACGTAAACGAGAATAAATCGTGTAATTTTATTATGAGGGGTTTTTTTTACAACGTATGACATGTACTGGGCAAAGTGATGCTATATATTAAAATTTTCAATTTTATTTCCAAACTTTTTTAAAACTTAAATTTGTAAAAAAAAAATAAACATAATTCTATTAATTTCCGTATATGACGTATGACGTATAGTCTAAGTTTTAAAAAATAATTTTTATTCATAAAGTGATACATAATATTATAGTTATGCTCGTCTTTGCAACACGCGTTACTCCGCATCACGAGCTGTTATTATACGATATTACTCATATCTGATTTTCGACTACCGGTAACTTATTATATATATATATAATAAACACTAAACGTCATCAATACAATATAAACAAACGCTTATATATATTAAAATATCGCTGGTCGTGACAAAATAATTTATAAAATATACAGTAAATAGAGAAAAATAACAATAATTAAATATATAACGTGTGTTTACGTTGAATTTACATAAAACCTTGTCTAATCGTATTCGGCTGGCGCACTATTATAATATTAAATATATTTATATACATATACATATATAATAATATACGCGCGCGCGTATATTATAATAATAATAATAATAATATATGTAATTACGGCGGACACGTGCAGCAGTCATATCACGTGTGCGTACAACTCCTAATGCTCTTCGTTTGATCGACACACAAACGACGAGTATATAATATGATACAATATAATAACACTATTTAAGTTTTAATCGTTGTTGTATTATTACTATAATAGGATTTTTTTTTTGACCATGTATAGGCGTTGTTGTCAAAAATCAGAATAATAATTTCATAAAAAAAAAAGAAAAACACTCCCCTACACAGCAATTACACGAACCGTAACAAATAACAATATATAATTTGAAAATATAAGAAAATATCACTGAAAATATCGCGGCAAATAATATTTGAAACGTGTAGAATAACGAGTATGTTTATAGACTCTTATTGTTTTTTTGATTGGTAAATGTAAAAAAAAAATTAAATTAAATTTCGACATGGTTTTTACACAATGACGGGTAACTTTTTTTTCTCGGGTAAAACAAGGAATAATATATCCGAATTAAAAAAAAAATTAATTCAAATTTTGCGGAACGTTTTAGAAAATTATAAAAACGGTATAATAATGCAGATCATGAAAAATTATATTTGTATAAATTAAGTTTTAGAAGAATTACACAATAGAGAAATTGAATATGAAAAAAATTTCAAAATATTTTAAATATATACAAACCGATTTTAGTAAACATGTTTCAATAACACGCCACAGTCGTTCTTTTTTTTAACGAATTAATTCGTAAACAATTTTTTCGTTGTATTTTATTTTTAAATTTCACGTACAATATTTATTGCGCGATATGCATAATTTTTTTTTTTTTTTTTTACACAATTTTGTTCGTTGTAATATTTTTTTTATTCTGTTGTCGTATATGTTTTTTTTTATTTTTCGCTTCATACTCGCAATGATGATTTTTTTTTTTTTGTCAAAACCGGTATAGTAAAAAAACAATTTTAATATACAACGGCTCCATATCATATATATGTTTTTTTATTTTTCATAAAACACTGGCTTGATTGTTTATTAGCATAATTTTTTTTTTTTACATACGTAAAAATTTATTATTTACGAGTATTTAACGTCGATAGTTTTTATTTTCTATTTATTCTCTTATTTTTATTTTTTTATCGCTATTTTATTAGCTGTTTAACTGTTGTATATTGTCACGTCGGGTTTATTTCTATGCTATATTCGTTTTATTCGCCCTACTCGACGACTGCGATGACGACGGTCAAGTCGAACTCGGTGTAGTATTAGAAGGGTGAAAAGAACTGAAAAGAAAAAAAATAAATAGGGTTACAACATTATACTGTACGTCTCTGTAGCGCGTTTTTTTATCAAGGTCGTAGTAATAGAATCGTTACCTGAGTGTTTAATTTCAAATGATTTTGAAATTTTTTTTTGCACTCGTATATTACACAATATGTGGTTTTTTTTATAGACGTCTGTATCGTTCAAAAACCACAGGAAATTATCTGTTTTAAAGTAATTTTTGTTTACATTTTACACGCTTTCTATCGTTTTTTTTTTTTTGGAACTCATAGTAAAGAAATAATACTCGTGGATCGAATAATAAAATAAAAAAAAAAAATTTTTGGGTAATATGTTTTTTAATATACCTATACGCGTTGTTCGCGACAATTTCACGTTTAATATTAATTTATTCGGTATTGTATTAGTACTCGCGGTATACATATGTGGCAGGAAGTAAAAAAATAGTAGTTGAACATGACTTTCAGGTAAGTTTTTCTTTCCCCTCCGCGATACAACGATTATTGAACATATATGTAGGCCAGTGGTTCCCAACCGGGGAATTCCCCCCCAGGGGGAAATTTAGATACTGCAAGGGGAGAATATAGTGATGATGAAATAACGAAAATTTTGTTGTTAAAATAATTATGCCATTCTACAATCAATAAAATTGAAAAAAATTAATTAATTTTCGGACAGTCGCCCATAATAACATATAATATATAGTTATTTTGTAAAATTTATTTGTACGGCTAACTAAAAAAAAAAAAAGTCATCTAAATTCTAATTTAAAGGGGGACGTGAGATTTTTTAAAATTTACAAGGGGGCGTAGAATAAAAAAATGTTGGGAACCACTGATGTAGGCACTAATATCGACCAGTCGTTTTTAAACGATACGTGAATACACAACGTAAAACGTATAATATAATAATAGGATTTTATTTTTAAATATTTACCAATTTAGACGTTTTACAGAAACGTCTCCTGTTATGTGCAGGAGCGCGTTGTAAAAACGTCGAATTTTTTTTATTTTTTGATGGGAAACGCGTGAAGGAGAAATCGATTGATATTTACATTATCGCGTATGACAGTTTTGTTCGCGATTTTCCAACACGTTATAAAGAAAAACACGACCGATAATTTCGTGTGTGAACCGGACGCAGATCTGAACACTACACATCTTGTGTGTGTGAAAGCAGTTTTAAAAGACTCCGACGACTCCTCCGCGGTGTAACCTTAAAAACGTATATTTGTGGGAACAGCACTGATAACTTACAGTTAATTTCTCTGTATAGACGATTTCAACAGACAAACCAAAGACATAAAATCTAATATATATATATTTATTATATTACTACCGGAAATTAAATTGTTTTTTTTTTATGTATATTTTTACTCTTCTTCTTTTCCCGTCCGGTGCTAGACGATTTTTTTTATTAAAGTGTATATAATAAAAAAAAAAACGTAAATATCTATTGCTTTTTTTTTTATTAGCCAAAACGTTTTTTTTTCTTGCATCCCGATGGGCCGACTGGTTTTTATCAGTATTCGTCAGTTCGGCCGTCGTCATCTCAATCGTCTCCGGGTCGTTCGCATCCATAACCGCGAGTCTGCACTTGTCTTAGCGACTCCGGTCCGTTCGAAGTTTTCCAAAGGGTCCGTGGTGAAAATTCCGAGTGTTCTGCAGGAGGAACGGGCGTTTGCAGATCTCCTGTGCAACGTTGTATATTTCCATATACGTAGCTTCTCCGCGATTCCGCGAGTCTGCTTTCGCTTCTCTGCATCTTCGATCGCGGTCGCCCGTCTAAACGCGGTGTTACTGTTGCACATATCCTCCTCATTCCCGATAGCGGCTATTTGCCCGGCTAAATAAATATAAGACATCACTACACGGGTTTTTTTTTAACAAATTTCTCGATTTTTTTTTTTTTCGAATTTTCGGACGTTTTCGCCTGTATTGTCAACACGCGCGATTATAATATATATATATGAGCCGATCGCGCAGGAACCGCAGCAATATACGTCGTCGTTCGCGCGCAACACACCAATCAAAACCGTAAATAATATTACACTGCGCACTATATGAGTATCATCATCATCATCATCTAAAGGCCTTGCCTTGTCGTGATAGCCATAAGTCTCTGTCATTTGCCATGTTTTTCAGTTTTGAATATGTTGTGACTTCCATAAGATGTTTGAGGTCCTGGAAATATGATGTTCTTGGGCGTCCTCAGAGATCTTTTCCCCAAGATCTTTCCTTCGAAGATATTTCTCATAAATGTGTTATGTCTGAATAGTGCTCGTGCGTCGATACGCCTGTGAGTATTTACGTTTTCGCTTGATTAGAAATTAATTCGACGTTACGCCGTGTCGTCTGCGGTTTTTACACGTACGGGTTTTTAAACGTCCCCCGTGTACGGGAAAATAAAAACATAAAATATAATAATAAATCCCCGTAATTATTATTGGCAATAACCGGGGAGCTGAATCGAAAACCGAGGACGCGGTTGTAATCGAGCGAAATTCGAGGTCCGCGAGAATAACAAGGATGAATAAAAGTAAAAAAAAAGAATAAAAATCGGTCGCGGGAAAGAAATAGAATTTAAAATATATATGTGTATATAAAAACTATAAATTAATACATATAAAAAAAAAAATGTATATATTATGTGTATGTGAATATATGTAATCGAGCCAAAGAGTTTTTGTAAAAAAATAAAGAAACACGTACAGGAGTTGTATTGAATGCGCGTTTAATTCACTACCGGTTTTGTCCGTGTCATCATCGCGTATGGTGTGTTTAAAGCGAAAAAGGAAAATACGACAGAATAAAAAAAATAAAATAAAATTATTAAAATTAACGGATAATTATCTACGTAGAGAAAATTACGAATATAAATTACTTAGTTTAAAAAATATAAATAAAAAAACGCCGAACAAAAATTGTGTACACTGTGAATTAAATCGTTTGTAGAAAAAAAAACCGTCGACTGTGTTTTCGATATTATTTTATATAAAATCTGTTTGAATATTAAAAATATTTTCGGAATTATCGCGTTTAATTTTTTTTTTTTTTATATACGTGTAATCATATTAAAATTGAATTTATATAAATATATTGTTTGCGGTTTCTAAAGTCATAACGTTAAAAGTAATACGCGATTATTTTCCAAAACGAGGTTTACAGAAATTCGAATTTTTTTTTTGATTTCATTTCAGTCGTGTGTTCTTTTAGAATTTCTATACGTTTTATCCGGCAATAACCCTGTCGAAAGTTTATTATTATTTAGATTCTGAGCGGAGCGACGGATCTAGTGGTTTTGCATTGATGTTTATTTTTTTTTTCTATATCTTGTGTACAGATTTTCATAAAATTTTTATCGATAAACTCGGGACAATTCATATATCTTCATCATTAAAATTATAAGTGTAAACACGTAATTGACGGGTAGAACGGGCCGCAGGTATAGCTGGAAACCCGCGGCCCCCCTCGCACATTACGAATTCGTAATTATTAATCCACTTAAACGTTTTTTAAAATCCTTTTTTATTGCGCGTCTAAAGCATTTGAGGGGCCACTGTTCGAATTTTCTATAGTCCATACGTTTTTTTTTTTAGTTTTTGATTAGTAGCGGCGACGAACGAGCGAACGAGTGGTATTTGAACTGTATTTATGTACATAATATAAGGTCTGTTCCAACGCGCAGTAAAACTATCACAGAACTGGCGTGCGCAAGAGCAGTACACTTTTGCCGTTCCAACACACACCAAAAACGCAAACTCAAATTGTCAGAAGGTTGTTGTAACACGTCATTATACCAGTTTCGTGATTGGTTTCTGACAGTCAAAACGATCGGCGGATTCAGACGTGCACTGGCAGTCAGAGACACTGTTATCGTTTATTTATTATTTATGTTATCAATAATTTAGTAATATTTCTTATCAATTATTGTTCGCTTTTAAATTGATCTCTTATCTATTCTGCAATCATGGACAGTCCGAAACGCGTTCCAGCAGAACTCCGACTCTCCACGATCAGTCCACGTCAGCGCGTGCGCTGCAGTACATCAATCGCGGATCAATCCTCAACTAGTCCCAAATCCCGTGTCGGAACAAACCTATAGATTAACCTCGGAGATTTTTTTACGCTCTTGATTTTCCAAAAAAAAAAAAAAAATTTTTTTTGAAAAACTTGAGAACGCCGAGTTCTCGCGGTTTAATTTTTTAAGTTTTATTTTGGATTCGCCTTATTGTAATCTTGTTTTTTTTTCTCTCGCGAAAAGTCCCGTTTTTTTCTTCATTTGCAGGCGTACAGAATAGGAGCCGGTCATTCCGTACGCGCGCCATGACGAATGATCGACGGAGAAGTCATCTATCTTTACTGTGTTCAAAAAAAAATCTCTCCTGCACACTCACACTATATATTATTGCTCGTTATAATAACACGTTCGTATATAATATTGTGTGGTATAGAATAGTGGTCGGAGTTATAACACAACAATGCCACGTTTGTTTTATCGTCGCGTGCGTCGTATATATTATTATTATAATATATTTACGTGCGTTTTCGACGTTATCGGCTATTTGAAACGCTAGCGGAAAACCTAATACGCGTACGTCCGGCCGTGTATTGTAAATGGTATTGTGTGTGTGTGTGTGTACAGAGCGATTCCAGAATCCGATCCGCCACAGTATCAGGATAGAAAAAAAAATAGTAAAAAATTGTCCGAAGGTTTACACGGGATCCGCTGTACGCTTTTATTTTATTTCCGCCGAATACTTAAAGAAGAAGAAAAAAAAATTTGGTACAGGGCGGATTAAATTGTTAAAAAACAAACCGTCGACTACGTGGTGTTTTACCGGAACCGCATCGAGAAAAACTCTTCTTTTTTTGGTGGTGGGGGAAGATTCTGCAGGAATTCGATAAATAACGTCACCAATCATAGGCGTGATTTCGCTAAAATTCAGAGGGTGCAAAACGAATCGGTAAATAGTTACCTACACTCTGCAAAAATTGCTCGCTTCGCTAGCAAGTTCATTTACCACTTTAAACTCAACCCCAGTACCTGGATACGATTTTTTTTTTTACTTATTTTAGTACAATCAGTATTTAATATTAAGTACGTTTATTATATTATAAATAATTGGTCAACAGTGTGAAATTTTACTACGTACACAACAAATTATTAAAAATACGAAATATCAATGGGTACTTATTAAATACATCCTGTATCAATAACCGAACAACATAACCGTTACATTCGATCGGTTATAAAATATCAGTAACCAAAAGTTATTATCGAAATTATAACAAAATCCGCGAAAACGACTTGTTTGTAAAATACAGTAACAGCTGGTCACATTTGGTTAATCGCGAAAACACGCCTATTTTGTGCTATAGAGTACGCCATTAGGAAAAAAAAAATGATAAAGACATAGATTTAAAAGAGTAACGGTTTACTATCACATACATAAAATCAAGAACTGATTATCTATTATCGTTATCATTATTTTATAAACATTTAATAGTTTGGCTCTATTTATACAATGTAAATATAGAAAATTTAGGGGGTGCAAAATGATAATATTGCACCCCAACAAAATTCCAGGGGGTGCAAGTACACCCTTTGCACCTTCGAGATTACGCCCTGTTACTTATAAATACATTTAGTTTTTAAAAACTAAGACACGAGCAGTAGTAATAAAAGAAAGAAAAAATTATCGAAACAAAAAAAACTACATGAATAATAATGAAGATATCGCGTAAGACATTGCATTCCGAACAGCAATAATAATATTATAATGTATTCGAGCAAAAGACAAAAAATGTAACATACGTTATGCAGATAACAGTAGGAAATATATATTTTTTAAACAAGTAAAAAAAAAATCTAAAATATATAGTGAGGTATTTTATCACATATTTTATATGCGTATAAAGGGTAAAAAAAGTTACTTTATATACAAATACTAATAAAAAAAAAACAAATTAACTAGTACCTACCGCGGAAGATCCTGCAATAAACCGAACCGGAAATCATTTTTTTTAAAAATAAATTTAAAAAAAAAATCTAAAATGTAGCGAGGTATTTTACCACATATTTTATATGCGTATAAAGGGCCAAAAAAAGTTATTTTATGTACAAATACTAATACGCGCGTATTTCATATATACCAGAATATACCAGCTATATATAATATGATACCTATATAGGAAATTTTATTTTTGTACGTTTTAAAATCGATGAGTATTAAAACGTTCTATTTTAAACGGTCGGACGGAGGAAACAAAATATTTTCATACGTAATTTGCATAATACTACGTAATTTAAAATAACTGTTCTCGATAATTATACATTTTTATTATTCAAACGTGTTTTTTGCACATTTACGAAACAAAAAAAAATTACCGTAAAAACATTGTCGTTTTCACGTTCAAGGAAACGCTATTTTGAGTCTATACATATTTTTTTTTTCGTTTTATAAATTACAGCATTTTTAGTGAATATATTTGTATTTTTTTGTACATCTTAATATTATTGAACCAGCTGATTTCAAAAATAAATTATATAATTCTCTGCACTGCAGTTACGACAAAATCGAAAAACACGGTGTTATTTTTTTCTTCACATCGTATGGTGTGGCATCGAACAGTTCAATAATTAGCACCATAATATAATATTGATTTCGGTAAGAAAATATATTACTGAAACGTTTTATTACGGAAACACTGACCTGTTTTTTCTCCATATATATATCGCAATCCGGCGATTATTATTTTATAAAAATTCAGAAAAATTCGTATTGGCTAAAATGTAATATTATACTTATTACGTCTAGTGATAAAAATATGGTTATTTTTTTTTTTTTACTGAATTCGCGGTACGGAGGTGCAGATGTCATCAGATTTCGTCTACAACGTTCTAACAAGTGTTCTTTTGTAGGTTTTAAACGGAAATCACAAAACCGAACATTATTATTCGGTCAAATCGACTCGATATTTCGTACGGATTTTATAAGAACTGAAATTAAAAAACCGTATTATTTCATTTAGGATACAATAATTTACGTGGTTTTTTACGGTTTTATAATGCAGCGGCTCCCAACCTAAGGTACGCGGAAAGCACGTAGGCGGTACGCGAAGACATTTTTTTGACAATTTTCATTGTACCATTATTATTAACATTAAATATTATTTAATGTATTTGATATTAGTCGATTTTATAAATATCGATAGCGTGATTTTCATTCATACGGTTAGTGGTAGCATGAAGACAAAACATCGGTTTCATTTCGGATGTCATCAATAATAATCGAATACCCATCTATTTTCATGCAAGCATCGCAATATTTAATTCACTATTTATTATTGCGTGAGTGTGGATTATCTGAACGACCATATTCGAAAAATAAATACAAAAGCAGGCTCGAGATTCAAAGTGATTTACGATAGTGATACCGATGTTCAAAATAAACTTGAAAAAATTTCGCATTAAATTCAAAAATTGTAAGATTTACCTAAAAATTAAGATTTTTTTTTCTTTTTACGTTCATGAATATTACGCGATAATAAAAACGTTAATAGACGAATAATTAATAATAAACGAGATATTTAAATATTTTGACTCTCTTAATTTTAATTTCGGAATCAAAGTGGTACTGATCGTAAAAGCGTATGATGATGGTACTCGATGATTAGGAAAAGGTTGGTGACCGCTGATATAGTACGCAATATGACGCGCGTCCGATCGCGCGGAGGGAAGGATTGTTTCGTTGTTTTCGGTCCGTTTCATTTGTGATTTATACGCGAACGAGCGATATTATGAATATTTTCCGAACCACAATAATACAAATAAATCGCGTTATACGCGTGTACACATCGAGATGAGTGCGATATATAAAAATACGTGTGAAATGGCGACGACAACACGTTTCGCGTTAACCCGTTGTCGTCATGAGGTCGAGGCCTTCGCCGTACGCAATGGATTGGTAATCACTCTGTGCGCGCGCGCGAAATGTCGTTTTGTCGCGTTCTGCAGTAATAACACTGGCGCGGCTATACGGTCCACGACAACACGGATAGTGTGTAATAATTCACATCTCGTTTCTATATGTATACATTATATAAAGACTATAATCCTTTCGGAACGGACGTTTATTGCGTTTGGCTCGTATTGACTGGCGTTGTATAGTGTACGTAATATTCACGCGTGTCTTTGATATTTCTTCGGGATCCTGCAATATGTGGCGCGGGGTCGATTTTTTTTGTTTTTTGTCTTTGAAGATCACAAATTAGCAATCGATTAACGCTAATATGTGTTTAATCGCGACCTGCAGGGTTGTTCGCGTGACCATAGCTCGATACAATTTCCAATTTTTTTTTTTTTTACATAATTTTGATATTTTCGTTATCATATAGGTACGAATCTCCTTACTTTGGTTTTTGCACGAAATTCATTATGCTCTTTGCTATAGAATAGAAGAAGAAAAAAAACGTCTTTTGCACGTGGCCATCATCAAACCGTTTTATAGCATTCAACCGTGGGGTTGCGCCGGTACGTCCAAAATCCAAGTTATACAACGATGCCAAACCATCCGTTAGTGCAGCGTACCGGTTTGAAAAGTACGCACGTCGCGTGATACGGATGCTTCCTACTGCAGTTGCGCGGAAGAAATCAGCGAGTTTTCCCGCAAACACGAGACGAGACTGGATGAACGACACGTCAATCCAATTCAATTACTTGACAATTCAGAAGACGTCAGACGACTCAAACGTCTAAACAGCCATACGACCTAGTTTGATAATAGTCCATATTAGATTAAGGGCAGGAGTAATTTCGAATTCGAAATGAAACTCCACACCGTGCGATACGTAATTGTGGTTAGATGTACAAAGATCGTGAATATTTTTGATAAAGACCATTTGGTCGTTTCAACATTATATAATAAAAAAAAATATATTTTTTTTACACTCGTCACTCATAAATTATATACAGGTACAAAACGTGAAACGTACGTCTGAAACGTTAAACAATTGCAAAAACAAATTCGTTTTATGCCGTATACGCGGGAATAAGTGAACCACGTCAGTCGTCAAACGTCGACGTACGTACATCATGTCCTTAGAATAACGTTAATAATATTCACGGCACTGCCTGTAACCGTAACGGTGTTTATCGTAAAAAAAAAAAACCCAGAACCTCGGTAAGTACTGTTACCACACGAATTAACACCTTTGACCGCGGTTATAAACCGCGTACACTTTTTAATTTCAGTATATTGATTTAATTTCAATCCACTTATTGCTCGAATCGTGTCGGCCCACTGTTAACAAATGTGTTGGAGAAGGGGGAGACAAATGCTCACATTACTATGCGTCTAAGTAACAGCAGTGGATGACTTTTGACGTAAGTGTGTGAGGTGGGTACTTCATAGACGGATTTCCAGATTGTCCAGTCGTCTGATCGCGTTTTCTCCCACCTTACGGGTTCCAACGATAAACGTACAGAGCAGAGGTTCCCAGACTTTTTATAGGTGCGACCCACTTTTGACAAAATTTCAAATTTAGCCGACCCACCCAAATTGTTTAAAATTTTTAAACGGAATATCCGGATAATTAGGACATTATAAATAATAAAAATAATTTATATATAGTAATAATGCGTGATTTATTTGGTAAACGAATGTGAAAAAAAAAAGACCGAAAAACCGATTTCACAAGATTATAATATATGAAGAATCGGACGGGAAGCAACGTTTATAGCTCTAACAGAAAGTGTTAGGTATTTCGAATAGAAAACTCGAAACCGGAGCGATTGAATTGGCTCCCAAATCTCTAGGTAGCCGATATTTTTCCGTTAAAAAGTTAAACGAATAAGTATAATGCCACATATTTATATTGTTTTGTAAAAGTATAGACGCATATAATATGCAGAATACGGCGGCGATGAAAAATATTCGATAAATATTATTGGAGTTATTTGAACGGCGTGTATTCGACTATTTGACAAATATTCAAAAATACACGAGTCACAGTACTTCAAAAGTCCCTCGTTAAATAATATTATTTTATGCGTTTCGGGAGCCGCAATTCAACGGTCGCCACTATAGAACTACCGCATTAAACTAATTGAACTACATACCACGTTTATTTACTGTAAACGAACTCGTTTTTATTGAATTGTCTTCAGAGTATCGAACAGATCAATACTACTTATTTTTCACAGCTCATGTCCTATACGCGCGAAACGTTTTCGCTATATACCTATCAGACGTGCAAACGCTTTTGGGTCGCGATTCACTGCTTGGGAACCTCCGGTACAGGGGAAACGCAAAGCTGAAACAATTAAAAAATAACACGCGTGTGTATTATTAACGGCGTATTGAAAAGCGATCGTATCGCCACTGCGTGTGGCGAAAATTCGTCTTGGCGCGCAATAATAATATTTATAACGACCAGTGGCGTACATTCAAATTTGCTCTGGGGGGTTTAAAAAAAATAACCAACACTAAAACTATCCCTTTAAACGGCGCATGAAGGAATTTATGAGTAGGAGCCGATAGTGCACACAATACCTGTGCACCGTTGTACAGTGTAAAAATTAAAACATGTTATAACGCGCAACAGGCCTTATAATAATATCACAATTTTTTTTTTTGGTCCTGGGGGGGGGTTTGAACCCGAAAACCCCCCCCCCCGTATGTACGCCACTGATAACGACGATATAATAGTGTTCGTTAAAAAAAAAAAAGTGAAGAAAAAAAAAAGGTCAGGAAGGAAACCCGCGGAAACGTTGTTCGCTAACGACGACGGGAAGAGAGATCCCGGGGGCGGAATGATCGGATGAGGTTTCGCGCGCGTGTACCATAACTTGTTGGCCCTTCCGGGCTCCCTGACCGCTTTCGCCGCCGGCGGCGCCGACCCATTTGTCTTTCGCGCGCGCGCGCGCGCGCCAAAAGCCGCAAAGGCTTTGGTGTTGGCTTGCATGTGATCGTGTGTGTATTATTATAGTCGCGACGACCCTATTTATTTTGTTTTCTCTGCTTTTTTTTCCCCGCGCCCTTTTCGCTGTTTTCGCCCGTTGGTCCGACCGCTGAAAACCCTTCGCGACGATTAAAGTGATAAACTGGTTTTCGGCCGCGAAACGTTCTCCTCTACAGAAATCCTAAATGAAATCCGTGATATATTTTCTATTTGAAACGTGTACGCACATAAAAACGCAGTGAACGGGGAAGAAACGGGGGCGGTTTTTTTTTTTTGGCTCGCGATCCGTTTAATAATTTTTTTACTCCCCTTTTATTCGCGGCGACTTGGAACAATTGCGCGGCGGTCATCGTCGGCGCGAATACGCGCGTATAATAATATACAGCCGTTATTAAAATTTTATTTAGAAAATAATCGAAACGAAAATGTAATAGAAAACGCGTCTATATAAATCAATATAGGTACTCGCGATTAATGAGAACACACAAAAAAAAAAAAAATATGGATTTGTTTATTGATTTCCGAAAAAGATCTGCGAACGGCGCGGTATTTTTTTTGAAGATTCGGAAAATCGAATTTAAACGCTTTATATACATTTTTTTTTTCTTATATTACTATTATGTATTTTTTTATTTATTTACGGAACAAATGCCCATTTAACATACAGGTAGTATACAATAATGATAACAATGTTGCAATACATATTCAAATTAAATAACGTGTAACAAAAAAAATATATATATAAAGAAAATAATTTAATAAGTACAATAGAGAGTAAAAGTTACAAAATACAATATATATATATATATATATATATATATATATAGAGAGAGAGAGAAAAAATGTATAGATATAAACAATAATAAAATATATAAATAAAATTTAAAAAATACTACAACTCCGTCGTAAATATTATTCCTATGAAATTACAAAAATTATTATGTCGTAATACGTTAACAAAAAAAAAAAACAATCTCTTTTTAATCTAAAACACTTATCTCCGCAATGCACGGACGTAATACGTATAAACGGACAAGACGTACTCATCGCTTATTATTACATTCATTATCATTGATTATTGTATAATTATTAATATTAATAATAATAATAATAATAATAATAATAATAATAATAATAATAATAATAATAATAATAATAATTAAATATTCAGCAAAGCGGTAAAATCGCGTATTCGAAACTTCGGAAAGAATTGAAACGAAGAAAAATATAACAATTGTATTGTACGCACGCGCGTACTGTAGAAAGAATAATAATATATTTTTTTTTTAACAACATTTTGACACGATATCAGACCGTTTCCGTAAATTTAATTTTGAATTTACAGAAAAAAAATAAAAATCTCAAGGCGAAAACTGTTTTCTCTCCTTCGCCTCGTCTGAAATTAAAAAAAAAAAAATAACGCGATTTTAATTTCAACAAACATAGCTGGTTCAGGCGGCGGTACACATATTATTCAATATTCGTACCATATAATAATATTATTATAATACACGCTCGGACCGCGGGAAAAATATAATTGATGCAGATTTAAACGTATACATATCCGACCGCGCATTAACATAATTATCTAATATTTTGTAAACGCACATACAACGCGGCATTACGTATATTCATCATCGCAGCGTGTAACAGTATCGTAAACGATATATCGCATAAATAATATAAAATACGAAGCAGCAGCTGTATAACAACACAATTTCATAAAAAAAAAATCAAGAGTATCGCGGATAACGTTGAGTGAAATAAGTCAGCGCGAAAACCGGCGCGTATATTTTACGTTGATTTATTTCGTTATGAATTCGTTAAAAATAGAGGAAAATTGAATATTCGAGAAGGCGATTTCGGTTACGGAACGGTTACCGCGGTGCGGGTCACGACGAGTGATGAATTTTCAATTATACGCAATTTAAGATTTCCAATGCGATTTGAAGAAAAAAAAAAAAAATCAAACGCTGTTCGTCACCAAGTCTCCGGATACAAAGTAGTAAAAATAACGTTATAATTGCCGCAAAGTGTACGAATGGTCTTTTGATATCCGCGGCAGTCGAGGCGTCCTGTGACGTATTTTACTGCAAAAAAAAAAAAAAACAGACTGTCTATACACACGGCATTAATATTTAATGTAAATAATATGTAAAAATATTTTACGCAGTAGTTTTTCGTCCCCGTCATTAGAAAACAGGAAATCACAATGAAAATTCCCAAACGCGTTTGTTTCTACGGGAGTGATTAGGCTTTATTGCTGCGTGTTCTTACCGCCAATCGTGAGCTGACGTATTAGAGCGTTTTCAGTCAAAAATAATAACAGAATTTTAACGTTTCTTTTTTATTCAATGTCCGACAGCGGCGTTACTACGTGGGGGTTGATGCGTGTGATATAGTTAAAGTGAGTACATACACTTGAATTTTTAAATAGTAAAATTTTTCTAAACATTAATGAAAGTGTATGTAATTAGATATTTCAATATTGATACGACCCGTATTGTGTTCTAGGTTGTATTTTCTTTACGGTTTACCGTAACGGACTTAAAAAAAAAATACTTGGTAGGAGAAGTAGGTACTACTGCAATGCCTAAACGATTTTGAAGAACAATTCTGACAATGAAATATCGTTATAATATTAATATTACAATTTGTGAGACACCTATAAACGTTTATTTATACTAGCGACTAAATACCCATATCACCCCCACACCACAACAAACTAAATGGTAACCTAGTTACGCCGCTGATGTTCGACGAATAAAATTATTCCTATAAATACCAGCTCTGACGTAATGTATACGATTTCCTACTCTATACTCTTTTGTAGTTTTGTGTGATTGCTAAAAAATCTTAGCGTCTGTTTTCTTTAAACGATTGATCCTCTGGTCCAGTGGTGAGAGAAAAAAAGCCGAGTTCGTCGAGAAACAAACGTATTGTAGTGAAATTCGCGACAGAAACGGCGTGTAATAAGAACTATTGCAGCTGCTGAATACACTTGCGGAACGACACTGCTCGCAGTGTACGCGCGTTCCGACTGGATTTCGTTTTTTTCTCTCCGCGTAATCATACGCGTATAAATTCCGAATTTTTAATTTTTTTTCTCTTCAAATAACGTCGCGCGCGTGAGACGTCATCGTAAATTATTCGGGGGAAAAAAGAAATATATATATATTTATCATTTCGGGATAAACGAGATCTGTGTCGGATCATCTGGTTATATTATTTATATAAAAATAAAAAACAAAATACTCTCTCTCTCTCTCGCCGTCGTTTCGTCGGCGTCGGCACACGAACACATGCGTAACACACAATGGTCAATTTGTTATATATTATTGTGGTGCGAGCGCGTTTTCTGCAGGACGCGGCCGTTTGCGCGCCAACGACCTCGGCATATTTCGATGGCGTTGAAATACGACGGAGTCCGTGTACAAGAACAATCGACGCGAAACCGATGGAAACGAAACAATTTTTTTTTCTTTTATATACCACAGCGCGATAAATTCGCCCGGCCCGTCTCGCCTCGACTCGCCACAGCGTATATTATGGTTTTTTTTTTTTTTTATTATTTATAATAGTCGGAGTGACAACGGATTTCGGTCTTGCGTAATAACACAGTATTTACAAACTTTAGACCGGTGCTCGAAACGGAAAATTAAAAAATAGGAGCTCTGCAGATAATAAAAAAAGAAAATCGGCGTTCTACAAAAAAATTCACTTCAATATGATACGGAGAACACCGCTATCACACGGTAAAATGTCCTTCGAGTCCTCGGACTGGACAGGGCTCCGGGGGCTTCCTGGGGGATCCAGTAGAGGGAAAAAAAACGCGCGGGTCTCGGAGACCCTCGTCGAAAGCGGAGTTTTCTCATTCCGGTTACGGAGGCGACCAAACCGAGAATAATTGTCACGCGCAATGCGACACACATTATCAGTTTGTAATAATAATTGAATCTGTTCTGTGATATAATTGTCAAACATCATTTCTAGTATCCGGTTATTGATAAGTACGGTATATAGGCGTGGTCAAATAATCACATAATAATTAAAAAACATCAAAACTACCGTATTTATATCAGGGGTGTGGCCATAGACAACAAAATACGAGTTCAGAAAAATAGCGAACAGCAGTACGACCGTGTATAAGAAAAAAAAATATTGTACAAATTATTTCCTACCCTGTTTATACCTACATTATGTGTTTTCGTCCGCAGAAAAAAAATGCAAACGCGTTTATTGTTGTCATTTGACTCGATTTCTTTCTGTGCTTCGATGCTTTATTATAAACTCTATGGTATAGTGTAACCTTGTCCGCCCGCCAATCTAATATACGACACTCGAACGAATACTGATAGAAATCAGTAAAATTCCTAATTGGGTGACTACAATATTTTACTCCGCCAAAAATATGGTCACACTGCACTTCGCCATTTTGCTTGCTTCGTATTGCTCTGTATACAAGTGCACCTCTTTATACTCTGTGTACGATAAAGATTTGCCTACCGTACACGAACAATAAACAAACGTACAAATACGATAATTATTATCGTACGTCTGGCAACACTGCAGCAGTGAACGGTGTATACCTATATATATGTTGCGCGTTTTCGTGACGATTTTTCGCGGTTAGGTCCCCTCCGCAACCTTTGTAAGCTTCGTTTTAAAAAAAAATTATTTGGGCCACGAAGATTAAAAAAAATAAAATAAAGAGTAGAAGAGCACCGTCCCCCTGCGCATTCCCATTCATCCATTTCGAGCACTGTTTTTTAGACGCGGATCGCTTTTGAATTCTAAAATTTCACGTCGAAATGGACAGGAGAATGCTTTTCGTCGCGAATTATACGGCCGATTTATATGTACGTCTTGTAATATTTATTTCCGTCAAAAATTTATTCGCGTTTTTCCTGAATTTTCTCAAAAATGTTGTTCAATAAAAAATTCGAAAAACTCGGGTGGAAAACTACTTTTCTTAACGCGAAAAAAAAGTGGACTTAGAAATATATACGCCGAATATTTGCATTAAATTTCTCCAAATTTCGGGCTATATATATAGCAATTATTAGCTGTTTAGGTCATATAAATAGTATTTTTTTTTAGGCGTCAAAGAAAAATTACGTAAAAAAAAAACGCGTTTCCCTCGAAATCGATTATCGCGTTATTTCTTCGTAATTCTGAAACCAATGGGATGTATAGAAACTCGAATTAGTATATTCACCAAATATGTAAATTCGTATTGTATTAGGGATAAAAAAAATTACTTTCACTATTGAGCTATTTATAGCAATTAGAGATTCTGAAGTATTTGATTATATAAAAGAGGTGTAATATTAGGTTTTAAGGTTTACAAATTTAATACAGTTTCATATACGTACGCGTTACTTCAAACTATATATATATATATATAAAAAAATCTCGAAATCGATAGTAAATTTTTTATATAAACATTAGAAGTTTTTCGACAAAGCGTATTTTATTTTTTGTGGACGACTACAATCGTTCGTTTATTAATAATATAAATAATAACGTTACGATTGTGATTAATAATCGCACGTTTTATCGCGAATGCCAACGGATTCGTCGCGTCGCTTTCAGATTTATAGTAGCAAAAAAAAAAAAAAACTCTTAAATCTTTATTCATCTACAACACCCCGCGGCTGGCTATTATACCCTTTTTATTATTGTAAAATGGCCAATACTCTCTTTTAATACACGCCGAGATTCCGTATAGACGATTTAGAATTTTTAATTTAGTTTTTCGTCCGCATTCACGGGCACGCCCGTAAATAGTTGTAATTATTATTAATTATAATATAACTACGTCGAACCGACACGGATTTCAGGCGTCTGCCGTCGGAATAACACAACAATATTTTATTTTTATTTTACATTACATACCGCGGGCGTCTTACGAAACGACACGTTTTATAACACCCGTTATCCGCAATACCTCGTACACATAATAATATAATATGTGGAATTATTTTTTCTCTTTCATTTTTCCTTATTAATAAATCTGTCGATGATAATAACGTTCAAAACGCATTCGGTGCAGTTTGACGGGATTCAAAGTTACAGATTCTCGTTGTTAAATAAATCGAAAATTACGTCTGGTTTTTGCCGTGAAAAAACACTGGGCGGGACTATGAAAATGCGTTTTGGCCAGTCGATATTACAATACTCGAAACTCGTCACTGCGCTCCAGCAGGCTGCGCGTTAAAGCGCCTTAATTCGTCGTATAGTACTCGGATTTCAAAAATGTCTTTTTTTTTTTTTCGACGCGGTATCGAATTTCTTTAGAGTATCAGCTCTTATAGTGTGTAAGAAACAAAAAATATGCGGCTCTCGGAACGAAATTATTTTATTTCAGATAAATATGTGTACGATGCGAAATGGTGTTGAAAGTTATGATTTCATTACTGACAATCGCTTCTCGATCACTATATACAGTCAAAATTGGTCGACTCGAAGTTGAATGAACCAGTGAAACAATTTTAGTTATTTAAAAAAAATACAAAAATTAAAATTTTGACGTAATTTTGAAGCCCAATCGACGGATTTATCTGGTTCGCCGGATCGTTACAGCCAAATCTTACTTCGAAAAATGTTTCTTTATTTTCTAGACAAACGGACAATATTAGCGTTTTACGGAATACCGATTTTTTTCATCGAAGATTTCCGATCCATTCTAAAAACTTTTTCCTTTGCGAGTCAATCTGCAGATAGACACGCATCTCTCCTTGGAATACGTAACGAAGCACTAGAGCCCCGTCTCCCGGTACGCGAGTGGTAAACCAGTCATAATGACTATTTATTTCTAATAAATTCTAGGGATCGGAGAAAAAGTTAACCGAATTCGACTGTATAAATACACTTCCAGTGGCTAGAATTTTTTTTGCTAAGCACTAAAACTTTGTTGAATCCTGAAGATGTAGATCCTTCGCCTCCTTAATCTTGTGAACTATGGAGGATCTGTAAACAAAACGCGTATTCGCGTTCGCAATCCAAATACCACACCGCCGATAGCAATTCGGTCGAATTCGTATTATCAATTGCTCCGGTGGATATAACGAGGACGTGTGAGTATATGCACCGGGCGTAATACCTGACTATGTGCGCTTGATTGACAAGACAAACGAAGAAATTACTCGGCACTCAAAATCCGTATAACTCTCTCGGGTATTATAGAAAAATATAAGTCTCACGACGCTCGTGTCTCTAAATAACAGTGTCCCGATTTCGCCGCGTCTCACCGGACCGCATTCTTTTACGACGACGACGACGAACTTTCGATCCTCATAGCTTATAGCTCGTGTAATATTTATTAAATGGTAGGCCATCCGAGAAATGTTAGCCTTATCGCGTGAAAATCCAAATTTTCTAAATTTTTTCTCCATCCGCAAACAGCCTATATCGTTTTCTAGGCCTTTATCAACGAGAACCCTTCAAGTGTGCCGTTTTAAAAACGTGCACAGCACCGTCCGATCGTTAGAGTCAACTGTTATACTCATCTGTTTTGCGAGGCGATCCAAGAGATTCACACATTTTTTTCGACCACGAGACCGAATACGATCACCGAAAAGCTCAAGACCATTGACGGTCTCGAGTTCGTTGACGCATCTTTGTGGCTAACACACGTTTTGATCGACACGAGACCATGAAATCCTCCGAATCGAAGCGGCGTCGACATTTTCGGCGCATAAAGCAATCTGCGCACCGATAGGTAAATGCTCGTTCTGAACCGGTCACAAAACGAAATTTCGCCAACTCGTCACGCAGTTGCTTTCGAATTTTTCCGTTTTGCTGAAAACAACGAAAATTTGTCGACATTTCGCGTATTCTCAAAAACTAAACACGCGTACGTACGCTGAAAACGCTCGCCTATACATCGCGTAAATTATTTTGAATAATATAACGTATTATCCTATTACCACATCCTACACTCGTTGTTTCCTCCGGATTGCCCGAGTGCTTCCAGCATCCGCCGCATTTATAATACGCTGTACCCTCGTCTCGCTCTAGCTGCCACTTTTCGCCGCGTCGTAAATTACCCGAATTCGGACCGGATCTGAGGGGCCGAGTTCAAGACGTTGACGGGCAACGAAAAATTTACGTTCCCTTAAAACCGTTGAATTTTCTATTTTATTTCTATTTTGTATTAAAACGTTTTTATAAAAAATATTATTTTCATTGATCGCTTAAACGTAATACGCAAATGCTGTTTTATTGTACGCGTGTACAATCCGAACTTTCGGTGAACGGCTTCTATCTATCTACCTAACTCGATTCCAAAAGTGTTCGACTTCATCTTCAAGTCGTTGACCGGTTTAAACAAAATTAATGTATAATCACAGTATTTACGTAATTTTTTTTCGTATTTAGACTGATATCACTTTTTAAACACATTTTATTTACTTTTAATATACTCGTAAGTATTTACAAAATCGTACAATACATTTCACACAGAAATAATTAAAATAAATACAAATCAAAAGCACTCTAACTTTAAGTAATTTTGAAAAAAAAAAAAAATTATTATTTTTTGTTGTAAACTCGTATTTTATATAAGTCCCGCCGGAAATTTTTTATCGTTTTAAATATCGATTTTATTTGGAAATATATTGTCTTAGGATGACTTAAAAGTTCAGAACATAGTGATTATGAAACGAATAGTAATAACACAAATCTCGAATCGCGGTAGACCTTGATTGTCGGAGGCCCGTGTACGATGGAAACCTTGCACGCCGTGTAGCAATTACTACAGTTTACTTTCGGCTAAAGGACAAGGACTTTTTGAAAAAGAAATAGTCGGTAACTTTTTTATACACGGTTTCGAGCATCTTTTAGGTCCGGATATATTTCGAACACACCAGCTCGTTCGCGCAGAGGTGTACGAGACCCGAAACAATGTAATATATATGCGAGCACCGTATAATAGGTTTTTTTATTTATTTTTCCTTTTTTTTCTTGTTATGCAAATAGCGTATAGGTTTTTTTTTTTTTTTTATTCGACACCTGATCTGGCGGCCGATTTTCCTCGGGGCGCGGGCCCGAAGCGCTCGCCGCCGCGCACACGATATACGGTTGGTGAGTACGTACGTATAATATATAAGTAACAAACGCACGTGTACAAGCGTTTATACGTATACATTATGCGTGTACGCGTTTCCAGCTGTCGATGATTGAGTTATGTTTATTGGTTGTTTCCGAGACGAAATAAAAACAGAGACGATAGGATTCGACGACGGCGTGTACGACGACGGATACCAGCAGCACCGGTCGTATTATTAAAAGAAAATGAGAAGTAAAAAAAAAAGTATATATATATATATATATAAAAAATCAATAGAAAAGATATCGTTAAAATTCTTGACCTGGACGTGTCCTCCCCTCCTCGTACCTCCGTACGGATCGCTTCTTGTACGGTATTTGACGACGACGACGAGGACATGGTTTTGTCTTTCAATGCGCACAAACACACACACAATAACCGTATAAGGTGCATGTACACACGGGAAGGACCGCAGTCACTGCACAAGTTTCGTTTAATTGATAGCGTTTGTGTAAAAAATATTACACGACACTTTCGACCGCAGTTACGTCACGCAGGATTCGGTTAAATCGTATTAATAGAACTCAAAAAAAAAATTAAAAATTAAATTGCAGCGGTGTAGTGGCGAACTTGAGAATGGTCTGCACTTACGTCGATAACGTATTTTACCATCATGGAATATTCTGCAATTTTTCTTGACAGCAACGAACGGTATTCGTGTCTTTTCCGTTCCACACACGATCGTCCCAAAAGGCCATTAAAAAATTCAAAGGCATTAAAAAGAAAAATACCCTTCAAACTCCTGGCTCATCATTGATCGAATACGCATATTCTCGGAATGCGAAGACTTCGATGACATTTAATTATCCCCGTGTGATTAGAGCGGGAAAATAATTTCGGGGGTGGACTGTTTAAAATTAAAAGCGATCCCTGAACCATTGAAACTATTCAAGGAGTAAGTTTTGCTTTGAATTTGTACCGAAAGCAAACTAAAAATACGTTCTCGTGATGATTTTTGGTTAAAATTCTATAATGAATGTTTCGTAAAATATTAAGTGTTGCGAACAAACGTGTATTTGATACGTTTAACTTTTTTTGTCGAGTCTACGACTATTTACGAACTTAGTTCGTGTTGTTTATTGCACCATTATCGAAATTCGTTTTGGCGATAAACACGGCTGTAGATAGAAGGTCTTTAAGACCATATCAATCATTACCACTTTTGCGTTATACAACAAATAATTTTCGAATTTTATTGTAACTTTTTATAAATATTCGAACCGATCCCCTGAATTCAAATTGAAAAGCTAAAATAAGAAGGGGAACGCAGTAAACCCATCACTTTAACAGTAATGGTCATCCTTTATAATTATTATGTCGAAACAATTTGAATTGCTTGAATTTTGAACTTTATGTGAGTTTAACAGCTTTTTTGTTTGTTTCGAGTACCTAACGTTTATAAAGGTATACTAAGTCACTGAAAAAAATAACTGGGGATATTTCCAGTAAAATGTTCATTCAAACGTGGCCAAATTCTACAGCTGACTAAGTTTCCGACGTACAAAACTTCGATAACCGTCCTATTGCGGAGTCCAGATTATTTCATACCATATAATATCATATCAATGGTCGAATATTATAATATTAAATTCGCAATTAAAAATATTAAATTACTTTTGTAACGATTGTGTATATATATATATATATATATAATTTCACATAACGTTTCCAACGCCGTACACTACCCCTTAAAGAACTCACGAGGCGTCTGCCTCTAAAATCCATCTCCCATCGTCACGCCACTGCAGATGTATATTATACAAACGAAACTCGCATTATCTCGGTTAAAAACCTGTTCCGCCGTTACGCAATTCCGTCTTCGCATCACTCGTTTTCATAAATTCCATAATTATCCGGTCTTTATGTGGCGCGCACAAATTATTACACCGTTGCACCGCGGCCAAACGATCTTTTCAGACGAACCGTACACACGTATATAGGTAGGTATATGTAATTATTATTATGGGCCGAGTTCGTTAAACTTGATGACGCGCTGATAAAATAATATAAAATATATATCCGCAATAATATACGAATAACGTTTATAATGTATGCGTTTACCTTGACGGTTTGGTCGTCTGCACGAAAACCTCCGTTTTTGTAATATATACCTATACATAACGACAATCGTCGTAGTCATTTCGATGTACACGCTGCACAATCGAGATTACTATAAAAATATTTGGAAAGTATTTGTTAAGTACGGCGTGCTGTCGGAGTCGTATGCAGAGCTGGTGTGGTGTAGGAGCAGCTACAAAAAAAAAAAAAAATAGAATAATAAATAAATCAGAAATGGTAATTACATAATTCTATATAAACGTTTCGTAGCTAAAAACGGAGATTTTTTTTTTTCGAATAACTCCATCTCCCGCGCACGAACTGGACTACGTAATACTATAACGTGTGCAGTGCTTGAAATGGAGTTTTATAATAGACGAGGGATGTAAAAGTGTTAAAAATAAAAACGCGAAAGAATTACGTCGACTATATTTTTCATCGTGCGATATTAAATCATATAGCCATTTCATTTTATTTCCACAAAATCATAATATTATATAATAAACATTTTTTTTTTTTGGTCATAAATGTATCAAAACGAGTACAAAAATTTCTGTAAATCGTTACTGTTTTTTCGTTTTTACGAATAAAATAAAAATTCGTTCTTATTACTGAAATCATAATATCGACTATTTCAAAAAAAAAAAATCTGTTTTGGGTTAATTTGGCAAAAAAAAATCGAGAAAAAAGGGTTCCGACCGTCTCGTTATAATTACTTTGCGCGGGAAATAACTCTGAAGGCTACACAATCATAATTTAAACAATACATTTTTACACGATATAAATTATAATAACGCAAATAAATGTCTTTAATTCCCAAAAAAAGTTATAAACATTTTAAAAATATAATTCTTACCATTTTTTTTTTAAACGCTTATAACTTTTAAAGATATTTAAAAAACCACCTCTGTTATTGCATAGATTTTTTTTTTAAACAGCCCCTCGAGAGGAACTGTACATGAATATTGCGATCTATTAAGACTGATTTCTTAAACGAGTAAAATAATTATGACGAAGTGGTTTAAGTACATATTATCTATTGCATGGATAATGTAATTTATTTCGTGTCTCGAGTACAGACGTGTGAATTTTTATGGAATTTTAACATGTATATGTCTTATGGCTGGGGTCATCCAATACATATATATTTGTGCGACACCGAGAAGCGTTATCATGACGTCATGAACTCGGCTCTACTCACCACCCTGCCAGGTCCCCTCATTTCTATACCGTCGTTGACAGTTACATTGGAACAACGATGTCAGCGCGATCTATATATACATATATATATAGATAGATATAGATATAGATATAGATATGTCTATACTCTATAGGTACTCCTGTTTTTTTCCTGTTTCAATTCTTTCAATTTTCCGTATTTTGCGCGGGTTCTCTGGGACGTCCTCGAGAAAAACTATAAAAGGGATACGGTGAATTTCTTTAGGAAAAAAAACATAAGCTACTATAATCCGTCCCTTTACGATTCAAGCGCAACAGTCCTATTTAAGCGATGTTGAAGCGCGTACGCGGCTAAACGGGTAGTGTAACTCGTAAGTATATAAGTACGGAGCATGAAAAATCACACGTCCGAACGTCTCACCGTGGCGGCGGCGTACGTATATAATATTTTATTATTTACACGCGCGGCGTCGCGAACGTTTATCACTACCGTTAAAGTCTCTCCAGCAGCCGGCTCGGTCCACGGTTATCCTATACGTATACCTAATGCGTATATAAGTAAACCGCGGATGCTGGGCGGCGCAACGCTTCATCTCGTCGCAGCTTGTGTATAATATATAAATATTATGGGGAAGTATTTATAAGTAATTGCGTCCGATATCGCGCCGTCTGGCACGGCCGCGCGGCTACCGCGTACAATCTCGTTCGGACGCTGCACGAGACTATTATATATATATATATATAGACGAGAGGTTATGTAGCTGGTATTCTTCTTTTTAACCCGCTCGCCGCTGTATCGATGGACCGCGGAGAACTCACACACGCGCGTTTATAACTTCGGTATCCCCATAAGGTATGGTATATAATATAATGTACAACAACTGTTGTTGTTAACCTATGACAGTCCATTACTTTTTTTCCTCTCTCACAACCCGGACACATATAATATATATATACGAGTTGTCTCGCTGTCGTTGGCTTTTTCTCTCTCTCTCATCTCGCGCTCCTTCCATTTTATCCGTTCGATTCGTTTCTTTCATATTTTTGTAACCTCGTCTCACGAGTCGTCCGAGTTCCCGCGCCGACCGCTGCGCGCCCATGCCCCGTCGCACCACAACCAGATCCACACACACACACACACACACCGCGACGACCGCCGAAATTTCAAAACGATAACGGAACAAACGAAATATTTTTCGGTTCACACCATAGATAATAAATATACGGATAGGCCACATGGCCACTCCTATGTTTTAATGTGCATGGGTAGTGGTCCATTTCAACTGTTAGAGTGGTTCTGTTTCTCGCATGGGTTATATTTTAAGGTTATTTTTATGAAATTATTATATTTTATTATCTATATGGAAATTATACACTGTGATAACAGTTATTTTCAAATTTTGATATTACATGTATACAATAAAAATATATGAAACATCGCCGAAATCCTCCCTGATGACTGGAATACCTGATTTATATACTTACTCAATTAGATCAATCCCGCCCATACAAAAGTGCTTATTCGCTATTTTTATTATTTATTATCACATTGTGGCATTTTAGGCATGGAAGAAACAGTAACTTAAAATGGAAAAAAGAACGAGCGATCACATATAATTCTTATAAAATGACCGAAAGATAAGGTGTAATGACCCGTCCCGTAGACATATAAACAACTAGACCAGGAATCGGGCTAAATGCTTGAAGCTAACATTGCGGTATTACCAAAGATGTTATAAATGTGATAGAAACTCCCTGGTATAAACATTTTTCCTTTGATTATACCGCGCCCTTTCTTCCACTTCGACCCGCATCCCCTCCATACCGCGCGTACCACTACGCGACCCAGCCCCCCACCGTTATGTAAGACCCGGGTTGGACAACGAAAAATTTTATAATTTCTTGGAATAAACGATAACATATGTTTTGTCTACCATGGAATTTCCGCAGACTAGTCTAACTCTCTCGCACATAATATGTTGACTACATTGCATTACACGTATTGCGACTATCATTCCTGGTCTAGTTGTTTATATGTCTATGACCCATCCGTATATTTATTATCTATGGTTCACACTCACCGAATTCACCGGCGCTGCCGCCCACGGCCGCGTTTTAACCGTAAAGCGTCGAACGGCGTCCGTATACTTTTTATTTATTTATTACTTATTATTACATGTTTTTTTCCCTCCCCGGTCGAGCGTCGCGCTTTAAATAACAATAAAACGTCGTAATAAAATTAAAAAAAAAAAAAAATCTCGGGCACTCGACGATATTATAGAATAAAAAAAAAAATTACTACACGCGCACCGCGGCGGTTATAATGTTTTATTACCGCGGTAATTGTGCGCGCGCATCCTGCCGTTCGCAGGACAGCCGGCCGCGTGCGAGAGTTATCCTGTATACAAGTGCGATAATAATCAGGAAAATACGCGTCCGTACGAAAACACGCGCCACTTCCTTTGACGTTTTTAATTTTTTTTTTTTAAAAGGAGAACACGTTTTTCCGTTTTATACCGACGACTTCCTACGGATACGCGGATAGTATAGGAAAAGTATAGTTTTTTCCCCTACTCGTTCCTTTTTTTGTTTCTTTACCACTTGAATTGCCGTCGCGTAGTCCGTCTCGTCACGTTAAAAAAATATTACACAATAACATATCGTTACAGTAGCCGTCAGCTATTGTCGCGCGCGTTTTCCAATGCCGCCGAACCGATTCGCGCGGTGTACACTACGCTGCAGTGTGCGCACAGAACACGTAACACGATAGATTTCGGATGGGTAACCGCCGCCGTGGTGTATAAAACCGTCTCTGTGCGCAGTATACGTGCGGTAACGTGACGAGAATTTCGTTGGAGAACGAATAGAGAAAAAAAAAAGAACCTTATACGCCAAGGAAATAAATACGTGAGTATATATATATGTATTTATTCGACATTTTATGTTTGTTTTTTTTCTGGTAGGTACCTGTTAGTTAAGTATCAGCACACGTTATTATTACACGTGTACGAGGTTGGATTATTATTTTTTCTTTCGTCCGTATAATTTGTATTTCGTACATTAATAAAAATCAACTGCGTATTAATTAAAAGTGTAAAGTGTTAGTGAATTAACGAGGAAAAAAAAATATCGAATAATGATATACGCATCATGTGAGATACATTGTTTTATGCAAAACCACGTTAATTTTATCGTTTACTCTTTAGAGAAAAAAAAAAAAATACTAAAAGTGTAAGAATAGTGTCTCGTGGAGATTTTATGATTTTGTTCCGTATTCGGCATTTTAACGTAATTATTTTTTATAATTGTAATACTTGCGCGCTATAACAAAAGGTGTTTTTAACTTGATTTCAATCATAAAGGACTTAAAAAATTAATTGCACATAGTTTTTTATTCTCCTATAAATGTTCTCTCACAATACGATTCGTTGATATTATACCATTATTATTTATATTAAAAAAAAAAAACGATCCAAAGCTCTCGTTCACTTCTAATATATCAATATCATTGCCGTTCCGACTACGAGTCATACTTTTGCAGTTAAAGGTTTGATTAAAAAAAAAAAATGTAGTTTTTTTTAATTCGAATATTTTTACTGTCACTAACCTAATCTATATAGTGTACACGTCGTTTTACTATTTTCAATACTCGCGTTTGTACGAAGTATTCGAAATATTATTATAACGTTTAACGTCATTCGATAATTGTATTATTTCTGGATAATTTCCCGTGTGTACAATGTGTAACGATAATAATAATAATGAAACGGTCATTGAAAATCGTGTGCGTATATTATAATAATATGTAAATGCTTTCTTCACAATGAACAGTGTTTAAAATCGACCTAACCGGTTCGGTCCACATGACGTTCATTCAAGTATCTTTTCGTGTAGTATATACACTGCGTGCGAGTATAATATACGTCCAACGAGAATTGATTGAGAATAATCGATAT
Organism: Slavum lentiscoides; assembly: GCA_032441835.1. NCBI lineage: Eukaryota > Metazoa > Arthropoda > Insecta > Hemiptera > Aphididae > Slavum > Slavum lentiscoides. The sequence continues at coordinate 2,090,677 of CM063710.1, read as the reverse complement.
CGTTCTTCGTCTCGTGGTCATCAGCATAATATACGGATATATTACAATAATACTAGCTGCTGTCCCCGTGCACTTTGTTGCACGTAAAAAATGCCACTTCTTTTATATGATTCAAACTGTGTTCAATTCGCTAATCAATACTCGGTCGTATGGATGTTTAAAACTTCAAGAAAAAAGAAAAGATTTAAGTTTAATTTTGATTTTATTCTCAACACGATAATTATTTTATTTAGCACATTATAATTTACATTGGCGTTTTTATTCGTTTATTTTATAAAAGGCCTATGAAAAAAGAAAAATATAATAACAAAATTTTTCGGTCGTTTGTAGACGCTAACATATTAATCAACACCCAAATATAATGAATCGCGATAATTACCTGTTTGTTAATAGTTACTATGGCGTTGTTTACTATAGAAAATAACTATATTTTCATGTACGACATCATACTTTACCGTAAAATATTATACAAAGAATCTACTCGTTATTTCCTCACTAAATCCAAACTTTACACGATAAACGAGAGACGATTTTTTTTTCACATTTAAATCTAGTCTTTAAAATAGTATAATAAGAACGTTAGTTAAAACCAAAGTGAATTGATTTTTAATTTTTGAAGATTAATTTTTTTTTGATCTTTATTGATTTGTTATAATTACAGTATAAATGTTATTTATTTTTCGTGTGTATTAATTTAATCCGTTGTATATTCCTGTATAGAATAAACAGAAGTCTATGTAAAATTTGATATTTTACTCTCATAAAAAATTAAATTTTCATCCGAATTAACAGAATAATAATAATATAGTAATTTTTTTCTTCTATTATTCGCTTGTTGTTATTAATTAGTCGTGTGAAAAAAGAAGAAATTTAAAAACAAAAATTATTCATTTTAGCTGAACGGGTGTAATATAATATTAGACAATTACGTATCTATCGCGCGTGAATATAATGAGTTTTATAATTTGTTTTTTTTTATTTTCCGCAATAAAATCTACTATAATAATATTATTACCGCGTGTTTTGACACGGTGTTAAGACGAACGGGTGGGGGAAAAAAAATAAAATAAACGGGCGAGGAGGAATTTATAACGTTCGTGCGCGTATCAACGTGTGTATATAGCGGCTCGCGTCGCCGTGCGTATAGAAAGCAATTCTGGAAACGAGCCATCGCGATGATATAGAAAATATTAATGTAAAAAAAAAAAAGTAACCAGCAGGAGACTGATTGGAAAGCAAATAACGGATATACACTTTGTATCGAAATAAATACATAACGAGCGCGCGTATAACGACGAGACCGTATAATACGGCAGAGTGGAATTACAGGCGTTTTTAGACGTTAAACGGCGAAAGTATAATTTAAAAAAACCGTTTTTCCCCACAAAGTCACTTAAAACATTTCCGTCAAGAGTCACTGCTTTGCTTTTGCTTTTTTTTTTTTGCAGGTGGAGGCAGCAAGATTTTATTTTTCCGCGTAAAAGAACGCTACGGTATAAGCCGGAAACCGCCGTTATTCCGTACCTATTGACGTTATCCGCGAGCTTTTTTTTTTTAAAAAATGTATTGATTTTCGAGTTTACCCGATCCGTAATATTTGTATAACGTACGGATTGGTGTTATCCTGCCAACGTATAATAATAAAAATTTTTATTGGAAACATTTCGAAACTCGGGGAAACGCCTGCTAGTATTATAATTCTCGGATAGCATATTATATACATATAGAAGCTCTTTCCCTTTTAAGAGTGTGTAGGAAAGAAAACCTTAAAAACGTTACGTTAGATAAAACAATTTATGATTTTAATTTTGTTTGCGAATCAAAAAACTGCGCGTACCGTACAGAGGCGATGACAATCGTTCGACAATATCGGAGCCGTCACGAGTATATCTATTACGGGATGGGTTTTTTTTATTGAATTTTTTTAAAAAAAGGAATTAAAATAACGAAAACTTGGATCGCGTTATTTGTTTGAATTTTAAATTTTCACTGAGAAGTGAAAAATTCGACGTGATTGCAGTCTCGGATAGTTCGCGTCATACGCAGTAGTGCCGAACTTATAGAGAAGTTTAGCGAAGATTTTTATTTTTTTTTGTTACGATCCGCTTACATAATCTCACACACACGCACCCTCTAAGACTCACCCTCTTCTACTATATTATAGAAGCGATTGCTTCAATTCACGTATACAGATATTAACTACTACTGTGATGATAACAGTGGCGGAACTACGAGAAACTGGGCCCAAGGTTGACTCTTGTAAACGGGCCTCAAAGCGCGATAATTCCAAAGTATTTGTTGAAGAAAAATGGGATCTCAAGGTGAACAAATTGTGTAAATAATCTTTTAAAAAGTATAAGAAAAATCGCTATTTTCCTTCTAATACACCGGTAATATAAGAGAAATTAAATGATTTGTCGTATAAATTGTATTTTTCAACGCAGGACTCGGATTTTTTTTTTTGGGGAGCATCTCTACGTCGCAGGATTCAGGAGAAGTCATTGCAGCGACTTTATACGTATCTCAAAAGATTGTTTTTTTTTCTGTTTAACGGATTTATCCTGGAAAACGATTGAATCATAAACTATATATAATACGAACTGCGTACACTCAGGACGAGACGGCATAAATATAATAATAATATATATGTATAATAACTGCAGTTATACAAGGAGCGATATGCGTGTGGTCCGTCAGACGTCGCAGGAAATGGGCAAAGGGAGCAGTGAAAAAAGACCGGATCGGACGTGGAATATAATAAATAAAATTGACAAAAAAAAAAAAAAAACAACATATAACGAAATTTTCGTGGAGCAAAAAAAAAAACAACGTTCGATTTATATCGCGTAGTCGGACGACTTTTTTTGTCATTAATTTTTTTTTTTTCCAGGGCACACAACCGGTCCAGTAATCTATCCGACGGGTCAGGAGACTGCGCGGGACACTGTTGGAAACAGCGTCTTGGGCGCATTCCGCTCACTCTCTCTCTATTTCTCTCTGGCGCTCGCTAGTAAACGTTTATCGACCGTAGCGGGAGCGGCTCGGTCCGATATATCGTCATCAATCTTTCGTTGCAGCCTCCTCGTCCCGTCTCGACATATTATATATTATCCGTGCAGGTCCACTCGCCGCGGTATATATATATATACGCGCATTTATCTATGTATATTATAATACTTTTTTTTTCCTCTCTCTCTCTCTCTTTCTCTCTCTCGCGGTATTATTATTATTATTGTTATATACGACGAGCACCGAACACCGGTAGCCGACTATTATTATTATTATGTACTGCCCACCGCACTAGAACGAGGCCTCGTTTTTTTCCCCCGCCGAAGTTAATTTGCATACAGCGCGCGCCGCGATCGTGTATATAGATACGCTCGACACGTTGGTGGCGGCGGAGAGAGAAACTTACAACCGTAGCCCGTGGCCCGTAGGACGAGGAGAAGGACGAGGAGAAGGATGAGGAGAAGGTACTGTGTGATGGATACGCGCGAGTATATTGTTGTCGTCGAGATCGTGAAAAACCGGTTGTTAAAAATTAAAATAAAAAAAAAAAAATTCGTATTTTGGCTACCGCGCGCTACAAGCGTCGGGTTGTGTTGCGCGCGTTACTCTCGGTGTACGATATTTTCACAATAAAACTATACAAGACATATTATACTTGAACAATTGGATTTCAAAAAAAAAAAAAAATGTTTTATTATTTCGATATTTTCCACCGTTTTCCGCCGGGAATCGAGAAAAGTCGACAATTAATATTTATTAAAATCCGAAAATATAATTTTCAAACATTATTGACGTTAAATCGGTAAAATCGTTGACTGCACGCGTTCGATTTTCCATTTTTTTTTATGTATAGCTTTTTTTTTTTTATATGCGTCGTATTGTATGGTTGCGATCGTTTTTTTCAAAAGACAATGTAATACTCACTTCTTCGTATATTTATTTAGACTATTTTTTTTTTTTTAAATAATATTTGTTTTGAACAGTGGCGTATATAATATTTCATTTCGGTGAGGGAAGAATGGCGGTGTTAGAGTTTAGAGAAACAAATAAATAAATAAGAAAAAAATTTAATTAATTTTTAAATTAATTTAATTTTAATTAATTAATACGCCTATGTATTTTTTTTAAATTTAAAATTCTTTCTTAAAATTAATTTTTTTTCAGGTGGGTGAGAGAAGTTTTGATATTCACACAATGTAATAAAATATTATCGATCATCATTGGTTCTTATCGATTCATTGGTCATCGTAAGATTATTGAGATTTTGATTATACGAATTCTAAAAAAAAAAAAAATAATAATAATAATAATATTAATATTACACTCAAATGACGAATATTATGAAACAATTTTTATGCAAAAAAAAGTTTCGTGGGGCTATATTATCACCGTCGTTTTTGTTCGGCGTACTTTAAAATCATTTCCAGAACTTTTCGTTACACACGAATGCCAATATTATGGTTTGAGAATTTTCTTTTTTTTTTAGGAATATATTTACATTTATTTTTATTTTTATTTAATAAAAATCCCAGCAATAGTGTTATTATGTTATAATTATTTTACATCGTCCAAACCGCTGCGGATGACTAGATTTACTTTTTTAGAAGAAAAGGTCATAAAGCGTAACACAATTTTTGTTCATTTTTTTTCCTGACGGAAGACTATTACTATTTTATCACACGGCTTATATATCAGAAAAAAAAAACTGTGGGGTCGACAATTTATTAAAAATAAACGCGTTTTTTTTGGTCTGTTATGAGCGCGTAATGCGGTATTATTATACCGCGGTATAGGTTTTGTGGTGTATGGTGTTTTTCTAAATAATAATTCGTCGTAAACGTATGCCGAGGAATTCACTACGTAAATTAATATATTCATTAATCATTATGCGCGTTAAATAAGAGGTCGATGAGTGGTGACTCTCGCGTGTCCGCGAAGCGTATGTGCGTACACTGCTGTAACGACAACGAAATATTATTACCGTATAATACGTGTTAATAAAGCGACGGTACACTAATCGAGAATAATATACAAAAATATTGTACGGTTGCAGATAATAATAACCCGCGACCGCGACTTCCTGGTCGTGACGATATTGTAGCGTACAGTATATTTCTAGAGCTTATACGTATGTTTTTATCGATATAAATATTGGCGGCAAATTTATTACACCGCCGGTATTCGCGCAGGATTTTTAGTAAAAAAAAAAAAAAGAAGAAATTCGGGTAACGTCCGTTATCTCGGCTGTACACACACAATACACACTCGCCAACGAGACGACTGCAGTATACAGTACAGTCATTGAACTCAATACACGGAACGCGTATAACGATCGAAATATGAGGCCAGATAGGAGGCCGCCATATGCATTCGTTGAGATATAAAAGTCATGGACGATACGATGAAATATAATTTTTTCCATGATATTTATCACGTTTTATTATTTGCTTTGTGATAACAGGACGCAAGAAGACGTGCTCGTAGTACCGACGTTAGCACCGAAATCGGTCATTTTTACATAACGAAAACAGGAAAATAGAATATTGTATACGGGCCCATTTTTCCGTAAGTATACGAGAACAGTGGCGCCCAAAGGGGGCGGTCAAGGTGGTTCAATTGAACCAGGTGAATTAGGAGGTGGCGCCTTCGTCGTGATTTGTGTGTCCTGAATTATGATTTTTTTATAAGTCATATAATTTGAATATTATCAAATAATAATAGTAATTAATTTGTTCAGAATAAATATGAGGATCGAATGTTGAAAACGGGTGTAGTGAGTGGTGTTTTTCAAACTATTTGATCCACATATTTCAAAAGAGATGGTCGCCACTGTACGATAGAATTGTATACGGAACGCGCGTTCCGCGTGTTGAGTACGGCGAGTGCTGCTGCAGTACCACTCGTTGTGCTCTTCCGAAGCAAAACTTCGGTATTGTGTACGAAGTCGCGAGGAGGGGGTGTGTAAAAAAAAGAAATACTCTAGTATACGATACGCGTAATATACGCGAGAGAGTTTGGCATAAAAATTTACTGCGTTCCGAGGGTTACACGTACGGATATAACACTAATACCGAGGAAATCCTGCGGAATCCCCGGGACGCCTGCACCGCGCAGGCAGCCGGAGGGACGTGATATCGCCCGTTTAAAAAAAATTACTTTAATTTTAAAACCGCCGCCGCGGTGTGGCGGAGGGAGGCGTACGAAAGTCACTTATCTTATATATATATATATATATATATACGTATATAACAAGGAGAGGAGGGCCTCTGTTATTTATTGACGGGCACAACCCCTATTATTGTGAGTGCGTGCGATCGTGTACGTACGAGTGCGATTTCGTCCTGTGAGGGCCCAGCCCGGGTATATCGTATTATTATAATGCGTGCGAGACGGATCTAGGAGGAGACAGGGACGGTGTGACAGGGACGGCGTGGGTGGTAGGAAGAGAGAGAGAGAGAGCTGATATTGTAGTAAACATTTCCTCCAACCACCAACCCCCCTCCGGCAGCGGCGGCGGCCGTTAAAATAGGGATTAAATTAAACGAGCGCAATATCGGCGGCGGCGGCGGCGGCGGCGGCGGTTTTGTCAAACGACAGAAAACGATGACCGTAAATCGACGGCGCCGTATTGCGCAAATTATGAAATTGATAGTTAATGGTTTTTATGACGACTGTATAATATAAAACCGCAGCAGCAACAGCCGTATACTCTCCCCGACCTGCCGCCGGTCCCTCCGGCCCGTCTTCCGTGGCAGCCGAGCACGTCGGCGGGACCCCTCGATCGAGTCGAAATTAAAAACGTAGAAAAAAACAAATGACGAAATATTTCGAATACGTACATATATCGCGACCGCGGTCCGAATTTTTTACGACCTTAAAGCGAAACGAAAAAAAAAAAACGGTTTTCCACATTCGCGGTGCCAATAACGCGCGTTCTAGTTTTTTTATATATTATTTTACGTATAAAGGTCTCCCCACCCATCCAGGGGCGTAATTACGGGGGGGGGGATATGGGGGATGGATCCCCTCCCATGGGCTTTCTTTTTTACATAACATATTATCTACAAAAAAGTATAATAAGAAATATTGTAATAATTAAAAACAATAAAAATAATATTTTTTTCGCGTTGACAATACATTTTATCATAATTCATATAATATTTCTCAGTTTATTAATCGGTAACTACCAACGTCCAACTGGAATGGCGCGGTTAGGTTGGGTCACCGAAGAATGGTTTACTCAGACACTGAAGTAAAAAACACGATGAATTACTACGCTCAATAAATTAGCTAAAAAACGAAGACATTTTTTTTATATAAAATAAAATAATATGTCGTTTTTATTAAAGAAAACAATAAGAGTATAGAATACGAGCATTAATCACTTTAATTTTGATATTGGAATGGTTTTTACAATATTATTATCGGTTATCCAATGATAAATTTTATATCCCCTCCCATATAACATTCGCAATTACGCCACTGCACCCATCCTGCACATACACAGATTTTGCCGAAACCGAAGTGTACACCGCGCAAACGATGAAAACCTACGACGCTACCGTCGGGCTAACGTTTTGATGCGTAAACATCTATTACGGCGGTACGAGGGTAAATCTCGGGAAACGGCACGGAAATGTGCAGTAAGCTGTTGTCATGACAACTAATAATAATATTTATTAATATTGATAATATTAATTAATTTACTCGCAATATTAGTAATATTAATTAATTTACACGGATTGTTAATAATATTAATTAATTTACATGCAGTTATAAATCGCGCGTAATGTGCAAGCTGTTGTCACGACAACTAATAACAATATTTATTATCGAAATTTTACTTTGAATAAATATACCAATATTCACAAATCCCTATCACAATATTATTCCGTTTCATTTTCACCGCACACGCCACGTTTACACATCTAGTAACTAGTAGACTCGTTTTGAAAAAAAAAAAACCTTATGATTTCTCAATATTTCAATATAGTAGCTGTGCAAGCGTTGCTTAAAAGAGACAGATATTCACATAATTGTATTTGAACTTTGAATTGTAAATTTATGATGAAATAATAAATAAATAAAAAATAATAATAATTATAGAATTGTGCTAACAATGGCCAATTACAAATGCGCAAGTGCTGAAAGACGTTTTTTCGAAACTATGAAAAATTATTTATGGCTCACAGCAACGGCTCGACTTTCTGCAATTTGTGAAAATCTAGATTATTTTCAACAGTAACATTTTCAGAAGCGAGAACAATTAATTTCCATTAAATCGTATTGGTTTTTATAATTTTGTTTGTATTCTACTTTTTTTTAAAAAAATTATAAATATTTAATTTACATAATTACATAATTGATTCAATTCTTTCTTACACAATGCTAGAAAAAAAATGTAAATAAAACTTTAGGTTATAGGTTAAGGTCTTACTATCCGGCCCCCGAGGCCCGGGCCCGTAGCCAGATCAATTATTCAGGGGAAACAAATCAAATTGTAAGGGGAGAGTATTCGGAAAAACAATATTTTGGCTATTTTTTTAATTCAATTTTTATAAAACAATATTTTCAATTCACGATTAAATAATAATATATTATTAAAAAAAAAAATTGTTTTAGAATTATGTTTTAAAATATAATTTTTATTAATGTCTCTACTAGCCGATGAATTAATATAGCTGTGAATTTCTATTTTTTTTTTTATTGTTGTACTCCATTAACAATTGTCCTATATATTTAGGCTTACAGTCCGTTTAGACTGGAGTACCTGCAATTAAGCCAAAGTTGAAAACCGCTTATGTTTCCCCTTACGTTTTTCCTTTGTGGGTTTTCATATCACTTCCCCCCCCCCCAATATATCGATCAATTCGAAAACCGTCGACTTCCGTGAAAAATACTGGAGGGGAGGGCAGCGATCGGATCTAGGTGGCAGTGCACTCTTTTGCCCCTCTCCCTAACCGTGGTTACGGGCCTGGCGAGGCCTCACAAATCCTAAGAGCAGCCTTGCATGTATGATCGACTGAAGCGAAGTATTATAATATACTTCGTGGCACGGTGAGGGAATAATGACTTCGACGACGACGACGACGACGACGATAGAGATATCGCGGTGGCAATGGCAATGTCGACCAAAAAAAAAAGAGAGAGAAAAAAACGAGAAACAAACCGATCTACGTCGTGAATCTAATGACCGGTACCTACGACGGCGACGCCGCCTCTTATCCTAATAACGACGGTCGTATAATACTTCTCAAACACAGCCTCCGTACTTCGTCTTTTCCACACAGATCAACTCGTTTAGCACGCCACACGACAGACAGGTCGCCAACGTTTGTCGATTGCATCTATACGCAATAATACGAGTAATAATAATAAGAAGCGAGGCGAATATATTATCATATACCGTCTCGCGAGAGGTCCGCGACCGAGTCGCACTGCAAACGGTCTCACTTTCAGTCCTTCAATATAATTTAATTTTTTTTTTTTTTATATTATTATTATTAGTTTCGTCCGGAAAAAGAAGAAAAAAGTACCTGGATTCTGCAGGGGATTAGACGCAACCAGTGGCGTAACAACAATTTTGAAATAGTGATGGGGGGAGGGGGAGGCAAAGCCAAAAAAATATTCAACAATAATAATTTATTTTATCGTTATAACAATATTGTTTAAACTAGAATATTTTAATTAAGTCATTTAATTTATTAACAACATTGATTTCGACCAGTTTAATAATAATGAGAGACGTCGGTGAGATTTCGAAGAAAAACTGCTTAACCCAGCTCCGTCAGCAGCTGCTCATACCTACAACATAAAAGAGGTTCAAAGATGGTTATGACCATAAACCATCGACCGTTTTGATAAGAACTAAAAAAAAAAGAAGTTGATAAGAATTATAAGAACACTGACCCGTAGCAAATTTTTCAAACGTATAAAATAAATTTTATATAAATACGTACCAAGGTTTTTCTGCGTTAAAAGTGTGAATTTTTTTCTCCCCAAAACAGAAATTTTCAAAAAAATAGTATACCGTTAGAAAGTTTATTAAAAAAAAAATTTTTTTTGTGAAATTTGCACTCCTACGAGTGAGTTCTACCGTCGGATAGAAGTTAATTTTTTTTAAATTTAGAAACATTCGAATTTTAACATTTGCGCTTGTGCTCGTGAAAATAATATCGGAACTTTGTATGATATGTTTTCTTCGAGGAAATTCAATGCGATTTTCAATGGGATTTTTAAATCTGCTGTAGGACCAGTTAGTTCAGGAGGTACGCGGTTAGTTCAACAAGAAAAATCACGTTTTTCGTGACAAAAAAAAACACAAGAAAACTGAAATTTCTACCTTATAATCGAGAATTTAGATCGTGGATAAGAGGAACTTTTTTTTTTATTGAATTCGAGGCGTACAATAATCTCCCAGATTTTATACATTTTTTACCAGTAGCCCTGGAAGAAAATACGATAAAACAGTATAAAGCATGGAAAAATAAATATTAGCTTCCTGCCTATAGTTGAATGTCGGATATAACTTTACGAACGGCAGAAATAGTAGTTTAAAATTTTTTTTTTAGGTCATGGGGGAGAGATTCAAACCCGGTCGAGTCTCTTCTCCATAAATACGCCACTGCAAGTAGCACCTCAGCCTGCGGCCGGTTCTAATATATTAGATCGCGTGTGACGCACGAGATTTCGTGTAATGAATATTTTGCAGTCTGACGACTTTACACAAACGCACACGGTTCGACGTGTTGAAAACCCTTTTGATTTCGAACCGGTACCTCGTTTTTTTAATCGCTCGTGTCAAAAAAAAAAAAACGAACGAAAATATTACCAGACGTATATTTTTCACGTGTCGACTACCGCGGCCGTCGTCGTGTGGTGCAGTACTTATAGGCACGTCTAGCGATATATACACTTCAAAGATTTTTTCTTTTTTTTGTTCGGCTCGCATGCGACCGAGTCGTATATCTACTACACGGGTGGCCGTCCGTATATCGAGAATAACATCTCGGTATTATATATTATATATTTTTTTTTGCTTCTCGTCTGATTTTTACAAGTTACTACGCGCGTTATCGTTAATTTTTCTTTAATATAATAAAACTGTATGAAAAAAAAAAAAAAATCGCTATTTTTTTTTCCTCCTGCGACGGACGTGTATTTATTATACAGTCGACGGACGCGCGCATCCGCATTGAACGAATGTTTTTATTGAAGTATTTACTCATTATTATCAATGGTCGAAGTGGATCAAATTAAATGGGGGAAGGATGGAAGCAATTTCATGTTTTGAAAGGCTGGAGGCAAAGTCGTGAACGGTCCACATATTTGTTGAAAAATAAGCAAAAAAAAAATATATTTTTAACAAATTAGGCTCTAAAACCGGCCCTAACGGTGAATTAGTGAATTGTTATGATTGCGATTTGGTGACGTATAGATTTACCGAACGTTAACATTTTTTGAAAACGAAATAGTTCTTACAAAGAAAAAAAAAATGATTCAAAGATATTTTTCTAAAAAAAATAAAATTAGGCGACATAACTACGAATTATAAAAAAAAAAATTTTTTTTTAAATCCAAGAGGAATAAATAATTTTAATCCAAAATAAGTTGTGGGGAGGAATGGAATATGCTAACTAAAAAAAGTGGACGGATGGTATCCCCTTATAATCCTCCCCCCTCCCGCTCACTTCGACCATTGCTTTATTATAGTAACACTATATTTACACCGATTGCAACGCGACAGTTCGTTTTCTGATTTGGAAGACTTTGGTAAATTTTCTATATATTTATATATTACTTGTTGAGCTACAATATGGTTTGAAATAAAAAATAATAAATTTAAAAAAAAAAAAAAACGAGAAAATTTCTCGTCGACAAGCATTCGTCTTGGACGCTTCATTATCATCGTTAATGTAAAACAAAACACTATTATTATTATATATAATTATCAATTATAATATGTTTTATAATAATAAGCGATGAGTACGTCTTGTCTCCGTTTATACGTATTACGTCCGCGCATTGCGGAGATAAATATTTTAGATTAAAAAGAGATTGTTTTTTTTTTGTTAATATACGGCGACATAATAATTTTTGTAATTCATAGAAGTAATATTTACGACCGAGATGTAGTATTTTTTTATTTATATAAAAAAAAACATATATATATACATACGAGTATATTATTATTTATACGTTCTCGTTAAAGTTTATCGTGTAATAATAATAATAATAATACGTATAGAAACTCTTACCTTGTATGATATATATCGTATATATATATATATATATATATATATATATATAGTGTCCTTCAGTGCTCGTCGAGATTTCAAAGAAGATAATATTATATAGAACGACCGGATTACGCGTATTTATAATACATTATATAGTGTTATGAACACGCGGTGTGATCGATGAAGAATGGATGAAAATTTTTAGTTTTTTTCCCCTTTATCTCGTCAAACTCATATTATATAAAACATTAGCTACGCAGAGAACTATGCATTTTATAAGAATAAATTATGTAAGTAATTTAAGTTTTTTAAAAAAAAAACGAAAATTATATGTCCAGTATTTAAAAAAAAGAAATTTCTACAAAAAAAATGTTGACGACGAGGAAAAAAAATTTGTAAATTTATTTTCTCTTTCTAAATATCTATATATATATAAGATATCAAATGGATATAAATATGATTTACAAACGCGTCGAAACTCGTTTATACATATATAATTTACTATGGCGCTTTCTAGTTATACATTTTCACTGAGATTTAAGAAGCCGGGATACGTACGGCAATTTATACGGTGTTACTGATATGATGAATAGCATAAAAGTTCTCATCTCGCGTGATGTGGAAACGCTTTCGGGTATAACGGCAGTGGCAAGGAAGTGACGCAAAACGTCGTCGAGTCGCACAGCCACCTGCAGGATGAGGTTTTCAGCAGTTCCGGACTTTTATGATTTACGTTCATTTTATATAGGTACTCGAAATTTTATTTTAACATTTTTTTTAAAATTTTATACACCACGTTGTATGTACCTATTGTCGGCCATTTTCTACCGTTTGAATTATATAAAAAATAATAGTAAATTATATGAAAAAAAAAAGTATACAACGATCGCACTATTGTGTAGTGAATGCACGGACATGATTCCGTATAGTACAAGACCGGTAATAATTTAGTTGGAAGTGAATTCCATTTGAAAAATTTTTTTGACTTTTTAGATTCCGAGCGAAGCGAAAAATAATGTATTATACATTCGCTTGCAGCTACCATTTATTGTTCCAGGCTTACTTGTTTTGTCATATTTTCTTCCACGGTGACCGGTAAAAAAATGTATAAAATCTGCGGGGTTATTGTACACCTCAAATTCAATAAAAAAAACGTTCCTCTTATTCTGCAGATTCTCGAATATAAGGTAGACATTTCAGTTTTCGTATTGTTGACATGCGTTCCGATGACGAATTTTAACATTAGGATTTTCCTCGAACGCAATAATTACTATAATAGCACACTTAACCTCCCGGTAAAATTGTCGATATATTCGTTTCGCTCATTTTTCCAAGAGGTCGAAATCACAGTGAGCTTATAAATATTTAATAAACTACCGGGCGTCGTCGATGATTTTCCGTTTGCAACTCCATAAAATCTCTGCGGTCTAAGCAACACTCCGCACGATATCATCGCGCACAGTACTCGCTACCTTATTTTCTCTAGAAACTCAATATTAAACTATTCGAATCCACACGACACCCGTTTGTGTTCAAGTGGAATGGGCAATGCGTTGTTCGTATATAAATTGTACTTGACGGTCGAGGAGAGGGCATATTTTTTGGGGGTATGTCCTCGATTAGACGATTTTACGGAGTCTGTAGACCAAACCGAAAACGAACCGGCCACGTTTGAACATCGCGGTCTCAATACGGCATAACACAGCTGATGACGACCATCTTCGATGGTGAGAAGACTCGCGGTCGGGCACCAGTGGCGGATTAACCTACACGGCGCCCTGAGGCACGCTCAGTGTTTTCCGCCGCCTTTTGATAATACTATCCAAGGATCGTTATTTGAATTGGCTAACATCGAAGAGTGACGGGCAATCGGGTACAGCCGCCCCGGGAGTGAGAAATGATTCATAGGTATTATGGTTGAATAATTTACACTTTAATTCAAATATTGTATTACATACAATCTTTCAAGTTACAATCTATAAATTCCACAGAGAGTACGAATGATTTAATGCAGTCGTTTTCGAGCTTTTAACTGGGAAAAATCATTTATCAATAGTCGTCAAAAGTCTAATTCCTCTGTGATGCGATTCTCAACACACAGTATGGACAAAGCATTGAGTATCTTTTCGTCGAACATTCAAACATTTCCGCCGATAGATTTATTTGTATTTACTCGCGACGCACCAACAATATTATCGTCAATCAGTTCATATTTAATCGATATTTAATCATTTTTTTTTTTTTTTTGAGAATAAAAATAAAACAACATAAAAGATTTGCCGCCCCCTACAAGTTGCCGCCCTAGGCTCGAGCCCAGGGACGGCCTGACCATGGCCGCTAGGCCGCGAATGCGGCCGGGCCCCATCTATTTTTTTTTTATACCAATATTTTTGAACTCTATGTCTCCACCAGTTTTGAAACCTTTGCCTTGTATTATTATAATGTATGGAAAAAAATAATGCAAAAATTGATTTGAGAACAGCGGTTCGATCGAACCCCGCGAACCGTAGACGTCAAATCGTGGTATTTATCCACCGGACTATTATTATAGTGCGAGCCGAAAGGTGGAAAAAATAAACCTATTAAAGAAACACGGTAAAATTGTCAAATTTCAAATTGCTTTAACTTAAAAACTAAATCCGACCACCAAATTCTAACTTCAACATGGGTTCTTTTATTGACCTGTATAAGTGACTCTATATAGAAACAGAAGGCGCTAGTCCAAAAAAAAAAAATTAATTTTTTTTTCATAAGTGGCCCGGAAAATCTTATTTGCCCGGTAAGAATTTTAGAGTCACCCCGCCCTTGGATCTGGGACACCCCAGTCTTGTAAAAGATACTTTTTAAAAGTATTCAAATACAGATACAGGTACTTGTTTTTAAAAGTATTTAAAATACGTATTTAAATACTTAATAAGAAAAGTATTCGAGTATAAATACAGATACTTAGTAAAAGTATTTACAAATACTTTCAAATACTTGTAATTAAATTGTTTTTAACATTCGTTTTACTATAATGGTTAGACTCTTATTAGAACGAATGGAGTTCGACCTGTCGCGACCGGGGATAACACATAAATCGGCCTAATCGGGTTTACCTACATCGACTCGAACGGAAAAACCGTCAGTGAACGACGGTATACACGACCGAAATAGTGTTTGCCAACTTATCATAAACAATTATTACGAAAAACGACGAAAATTTTGTTTCGTTATTAGTTCATGCATTGATTTTATAATATACAGATAGCCCATCCCATTGTTAATAGTGGCAGCGGCTAAATGCATTCAGCCGCTAGACGTCGCATATTCGTTTGCATTCAAAGTGGATCAGTGTTGCCAGATGTACGAACATGTTCGTTTTCATATGAACATTTGCGAGTTTATACGAACTAAAATTTGTACGGACGTTATTTATGACCACACCGAGGTGAACAAATTACGGTTATGGTGTAATTTTAAATTGCTTCGCGCCAAATAATACTGCCGTATTAATTTTATTCCATTAAAACGTATAAAGTAATGTTTTGTTTAACCAAAAATATAAATACAAATAGTTAATGCACAATTTATATGTGGTTAAAAATGATTTGTTTTACAATAAAAATCGGGAAAACAATAATAATAAGTAGACGTTAAATAATAATATGACGTACCATTGATTTTATAATACTATATACCATTATAAAATCAACGGACGTACGTAAAATATTACGTAAATACATAATATTATATTGAAAATGATATTACCAAAAGTAAAAAGGTAATAGAAATAACCAATTTGTATTTTTATACGTTAATGTGTACATAAATAGTGGCGGGGCGGCTAATTAATTTTAGTCCAAATTCTGAACTACATCGTTATAAACGTGACACGGCAGAATTCGGATGATTTGAACGCATAGGCCAAAGGTCAAAACGACGCGGCAAAACCAATTTTTGCCGTAAAGATAATGTTTGTCGATAACATTTTAATTTTCATTAACGATACGATATAAGTATGGCAATCTATCGGATTTTTGAGTTACTATTATTTGTGTGTCCAAATAAACAACTGTATGGCTTATCTGAGTATTATAAGATCAATGGTTCATGTCACTAAAAAAGATTTAAAAAACGCATTTGATTTTAAATACAGATACTCCGAAAAAATTATTCAGAATACTACTCACAAATACTCTTATTAAAAGTATTTGAAATACGTATTTGAGTACGATAAAAGTATTTGAATACTTTTACTCAAATACTTTACAAGACTGCAGGGGCACCCTATATATGTATGTAATGAATCGTTTTTTATTGATATGTATTTTTTTTAACTTCGTATTAAACCAAGAGGCAGGGGGCTCCAGAATAAAAAGATCCATGGGCCTACGGTGTGCCAGGCCGACACTGCTCGAGCCTCACGAGCCCAGTGGTCAATGCGCCAGTGTCGGGCACGGGAGTGTGCGATGAAACCCGGCGTAGGTGATGTGGAAGTGAGAACGAGAAGACGAAGTATACGAACGGTCCGGTATACGATATGAACAGACAAAGGACGAGAAGTCACGAACGGGTGAACAATATATATATATATATGAGCGTACGGGTTTTGGCGTGTCCGTCGCGAGATATTTTAATTAGCGCGCGTTGGTCGGATAGATTATCTGCTGGGCGCGGACACCGCGACCCGCCGCCAACGACAGTCGGCCGACCAACGTCACGACGTCATCGCGTCACACGACCCGGGGGACACACCACCGCGCACGCCGTTAATATACGTTATAACACAAGACGTCACGGCCGTGTATCTGCGCCCGAAGATCTCTGCGTTCGGGCCACACAGCTAGGCCGTATTACGTATAATAATAATAATAATAATATATATTATTTTTATCGTTTGTTATAGTCGTCGTGTGTGCGCCCGGTTTACACACGCGAACGGATAGATCTGTATAACGCGGATACTGTAAGCTGCAGTTAGTGGCTCGTGCGCGAGACGTTTTTTTTTTCTATACACACACCGTATCTCGCGTTATTAACGGTGTAAAGAAAAGAAGAAGAAGAAAAAAAAAGCGCTCTCCGATGGAGCGATATTCGGTCGAGAAACGCAGCGGCACTCGCTACTCCCGTACTCACAATTTTTTTAGACGGACGGAAGTTTTCTTAAGGCATTTTAAATGGCAGGTCCTGTACCGCCGAATCCCGCAGTAGTCCTGAACTTGAACAATACCAATCGACGTTTTTTTATAGTACAGAATTTTGCCGTAAAAAATATAATATATTCGTTTAAGCGGGGGTTTTTTTATATATATATAAAGACAGTGTTTTCGCATTAAAATTAATTTACAGCGTAAAAATTTTAAAAAAACGTTTTTTTTTTTTTGTAATAATAGTTACCCGTACGAAAACGATAAAACGCGCTTCGTACGAAACCGTTTATTACAATACAGCGTGTTTCGACATAAACAGTAGTCTTCGGCCGATTTAAAAAAATTTATGTTTATTTCAAAAACGAAGACGCGAGGATGGAACGAAGTAAAAAAATATTCTTAATCGAGTTTTAACGAGTTCGGTTACAAATATGACCCCCACAGGCCGCCCGACATATACGTCTATATACGGTATTCAAATATTCCTCCCGAACGTCGATGATCGTATCTTGTGTCACGGTATTCGCAGCGTCTGTATTCCCGGGTTTTTGAGCTCTTCCAAGTCTGCAAATAATTATGCCGGTACATACAATTTCATACATAGCCCGATAAAAAAAAATCACACACTGTGAAGTCTGGGGAACGTGGAGGAGAAATAATTTTTTTATTATTATATTACGTGATTTTTTATTTTTTTTTAATTAGCTCTCACGGGCCATTTACAATTTGTTTTTCTTCTACAACTCGAATATTGGCGTAAATGTATTGAATTTCGTTTCTGGGCACACCATTGGCCGAATCGTTCAAATCACCAATACAAAAATATTCGTGAAATTCTCGGATGTGTATTGCTTTTCGTCTCTTGTTCTTATAAATTTTTTCAACCTACAGTAAATAAAATAGATTATTTTTATACAATTTTACCGGTAATATACCAGTGTAACAGAACTTATATTTATGAAGGAGAATAGGTAGAGGGCGGGGATAATTAACGTGACTTTTTTTTTTTATATATGGTCTCCTACCCAGTTTTTTTCTCTCAATTACGCAACTAATAGAAAGCCACTATTTTATAGGTCCCCCAAGACTTTGTAATGGCACTGGGTTTACAAGAAACTGTGATAAAAACAAAGACGTTAACTGGTCCTGCCGCAGCGTGCGTTAATACGCATCGTGAATTCAGCAGATCTCTCGTTCCAGTTCAAGCTAACACGATTTCCAGTAAAATAATGTTTAAACGATAAATAAAGCCGAAACGCTCGACTTGATTAGTACCGCTCCGAGTAGGTAAAAACAGAAATTCGCTGTTTTTTTATTGCTAAAAAAAAACAAAACAGAAATTCGCAAATGTCGTGTGCCCAGAGGTTTTGGCGAGACGTTTTCACCGTTGGGTACTGTAGAAATAAACGGAAAGAAATATATTATATTGTGAAATTTAATATACCGCGAATCCGGACATATAAACCGAAATATTCGTCGGATATAAAAATATTCACAATTCGCATTGAATTTAAATTTATTAGGAAAAAAAAAGAAAACACATTTGACCGCGATTATAATCCGATTAGTCCAAATTTGTTTGATGCGCGAAGAAAAAAATTTTTCGATTAATTCGTGCATACGCGTATATATATGTATACGTTAATATCTGAACTGATAATCGCTACGCAATTATTTTTACATATATATTGTAGGTTTAATTTAAAAAATAATTTTGATGACTATTTTTTTTTTAATTTATCTCTACAGA
The DNA here is from genome assembly GCA_032441835.1 of Slavum lentiscoides. Taxonomy (NCBI): domain Eukaryota; kingdom Metazoa; phylum Arthropoda; class Insecta; order Hemiptera; family Aphididae; genus Slavum; species Slavum lentiscoides. Next base: position 2,071,547 of record CM063710.1, on the reverse strand, counting down.
TATACAATATTATTCCTATAACACATATTACGTTAACGCGCGCAAAGAATACGCGTACACGAATAACTGTAAATAATTACAGTTTAATTGGATTTATATATTTCCAAATCAAAGTGTTCTCGAAAATCCGTCCCGTCTATACGCTGATATTATACAAATATATCAGCTTTAGGAGCTTATAGCAGATTAATTTTACAAACTGTTAAAGAATATATAAACGTTATACAAAAAAAAAACAGCCAATTAAAAAAATTTAAAATCACAAAAAAACGTATATATAACCAGATGACAGTAATTCGATTGATTTTTTTAACGCGACGCTATCGACGCGGCACTTTATTTCGTCGGATAGAATTAAATCGGAGAGCTAGAAAAAAGAGAACTGTCACGGTATAATTAAACTATCGAATGAGATATACATTTTTATTTTCATTTTACGACAAATTATCGGGTGTGGAAATACTCGAGAAGGCCGTATAATTTTTCAACTAAATTACGATTTGAGAACGTATATCGTTTCCAAACGAATGTTTCCATTTCACCGTACGACATAATAAGTTATTATCAAAAAAAAAAAATTCAAAGCACATTTATCAAATGAAAACAGTTCGGCTGAGACACGGAGAACGCTATTTCGTGTACACCATAATATAATCAAGCGATAACAATCGTTCCGTACCGAAAGAATATTTTTTTCAAAAACGTACAAGAATATGATGTATTTTAACTACGCCGATGTTATATAGACGAGATTTTACTCGACAAAAAAAGGCGGGGAAAAAAATACGATAATAAATATTATATGTTTATACGTTTTTTTTCCTTATTTTTACTACTATTTCTATGTAGAAAAAAAAATTCAAGGGAGGTTTGAACTCTTAAACCCCCTCCGCCTCTGGCTACTCCGCTGCATAAGAATTATGTTGGTAAAAAAAAAAATCGTTAAAACATAATAATATGCAATATACCGACACTGCTGCGAGACGTGTTCAAACCGAAAACGCCAAAGGTGAGCGGTTTTGAAATTGTTTTGCCTCGGGGCCGCAAGAATCCTGCGTGAATAGTCGCCACCGCGAGATATTCGCTCTATCCAAATATATTTTCTAAAAAAAAAAAAAAAATTTTGGCTTTACAGCAGTTATACACGGGTATTTATACTACGACCCACGGGTGAAATTTCTATTATTATTATTATTTTTTTTTAACAAACCACACGGGAATCACGCTATAAAATCGAACGTCGCGTTCCACCGATCCGTATACATGCACACACGTTACAGAGAGATACGCCAGTTGTAGAGTAACATCTCCGGAAACGGTGTGGTCGTAGGTACTATATGTTATGTGCGTAGGAGGCGTAGACGACTTAACCTCGTCCTCGTACACAATAGGAACCGCGTTTTTCGGGGCGCGTTCGGTTCAACGCACTTATTGTCGGTTCGGATAAAAATCGAAGACATAATATTATATACGGTACGACGAGACGACGGCGCGGTCCGCGGGATCGGATCCTGCAGCATCACCGCGGCGCCGAACGTATAAACATATTTATTTTTTTACGCGCGTAATGATCGATTTGGGGGGTTTAAGAAAATTATTTCCGCGCGCTTCTTCTAATATTGTTTTTAATCGAAAACGACGTGTACCCGCGCGATACTTTCGGTCCGCGTCGATTATAGCGAGACTATGCGGTATTAACGAAACCGCCGGCGATTTGACGGCGGGGGGTTGATTCCTGAGGGCTCCCTTTCCTTTCAGGATCTTTTTGAAAATATTTTTCCAAGACCAAAAGCGGGTTTTCGCGGAGCTAACAAGAGCAAACAGTTTACTAAAAGACGTATTTCTGTGCTGTAGTGGTGGATCGATTACACTCCTGTAATCGGTACAATATCGGTAACGATTACATTTGTGAAACGAGTAGTAACGAGTAGGTGGCAGGGGCGTAATTACGGGGGGGATATGGGGGATGGATCCCCTCCCATGGGCTTTCTTTTTTACATAACATATTATCTACAAAAAAGTATAATAAGAAATATTGTAATAATTAAAAACAATAAAAATAATATTTTTTTCGCGTTGACAATACATTTTATCATAATTCATATAATATTTCTCAGTTTATTAATCGGTAGGTAACTACCGACGTCCAACTGGAATGGCGCGGTTAGGTTGGGTCACCGAAGAATGGTTTACTCAGACACTGAAGTAAAAAACAGGATGAACTATTACGCTCAATAAATTAGCTAAAAAACGAAGACATTTTTTTTATATAAAATAAAATAATATGTCGTTTTTATTAAAGAAAACAATAAGAGTATAGAATACGAGCATTAATCACTTTAATTTTGATATTGGAATGGTTTTTACAATATTATTATCGGTTATCCAAAGATAAATTTTATATCCCCTCCCATATAACATTCGTAATTACGCCACTGGTAGGTGGTACACTGATCGTCTCACATTCGTTTCATCGGTACAATGTTTCCAACTACGAAATTGTCCCCATCAGTGGCGGTACCGCGGTGCAGGTCGACTGGTTACTATAGTTGTAACGATACGACGGTTGCTTATAACAAAATGTGTCTACTCGTTATGCGTCCAGGTGTTGCCGGTGTTAGGGATTTTTCCTCTAACCGGAGATTGTACAAGATCTCGAGGATTAATAACTTAATAACCGTTACTTCTTATTGTATTATATTATATCGTAGCTTCTTAATTTTACGTACCTATAGGTTATTTTTTATTAGTTATACCTTTGTTATTTCATTTCTTTCCGTGTCCCTAAATCTCAGTACTATCGGGTCAAAGTCCAAGGTTCTGCTAACACGAAGATTTTATTATGAAAGTACCTAAGAGTAACGGACTATTTGGAATCGTTACATTAGTGTAGCTGTACCGATAGTAACGATACCTGCAGGAATGTAACGAAAATATACAATATCGCGTTATCGCGTTATCTTCCTCATACCGGTAGAGACGGTAACCAATTCTGTTGTATCAACGCGGTTCCTGCCGTCACCTTGGTCGCGTACACTCACAAAATGTCTTAATTTCATCGCGATCGATCACAGAAACAGTATGTAAACTTTTTGTATTTGCAAACGTGTTTATCGGGTATAAACGAAATGCGTGTCGAAAAATGATTAGTGTAATATCATTAAACACCAGCGTTCACTGAACTATATATTATACACTAATAATACAGGCATTGAGACACGTGTACAATTTGTTTTATGCGCCGAATAAACTGAAAATTGTACCCGTGTGTTTTTAATATTATTACTTTCAGAAATATCTATAACTATTAAGTACACACAACACTGGTATATATAGTGTCTTGGTAGTCATTTAAGAGAAATTTTTATGGAACACTATAGTAGAGGATAAAATGGTAAAAACGCAAACACATTGGGACAATGTCAAGAACCGCCGTTGAACGAAACCGCGTGACGAACGCGTTTATGAAGATATATTTTCAAATAATAACGTATTGCGAAATGAATCGATGACAATTATGGTGGGTGTCGCGCAGGCGTGTCCCCGAGGAGATGGTCGAAGGGGCGTTCGCCCCCCTAACAATTTTTAATGTATAAAATTACTTAAAATTTGTATAAATAAATTACTTTTTTACGTAAGCTTATTTGTAATGCATTGTAAAAAAAAAATTAATTCAGTAAAATTGACTCGAGTTCGTCCAAACTTTTGAAAAATACGCATAGGGTAATTATTATTGATTTAAAAAATAGGTTCGCCTGCCTCCTCTTGAAAACTGTCTAGGGACGTCCATGGTGTCGCGCGCCGAGGCTGCGCCGGAACACTTCAACGAGTGAAACGGCGAGGCGCGTTTTGCCGAACGTGCGCAAAAATTTTTTTTTATTACACCGCTGTTTTACTATAATAATTCGATAAACGGATTCGAGCGCTGCTATACGCTCGTTTTTTTTTTTTTTTTTTTTTTTTTAGTGTATTTTCATTGCGTAATACGACGACGTTTTATTATAATATACGAATCCCCCCGCGACGGCTAATGGAATTTCGACATTATTTTCCCGTCGGCCGACCGAGTATAAGGTTTTTTTTTAATTTGAGCGTGAGAATGATTTCGAGTTTAAGCCGCTACGACGACGACGACGACCTTCTTCTCCGCGACCGTATACTTCTGTCACAACGCGGCGGCGATGACGATAAAAACTAAAAAAAAATCCGATATATACAGTCGTTGTTATTACACACACACACACAAGCTGGTCGCTAAATATTTATGAAGTAATATATATATATATATATATAAATATTATATTATATGTATAAGAACGCGGAGAGAAAATAATTATTAATTAATTATTATATGTGTGTGTGTGTATACTTGTAACTACTCGGGTATATACCTATTTGCAGCGAACTATACGTTCTCGATCGTAACGTCAGATATCATCATCGCGGTACCTACGTCGTCGTAGAGATTGTCGCATTAGCCGATGAAAAAAAAGAAAAAAAAAAATAACACGTCCTGCGCATCACCGGCGATCACTGAACTCTTTCGTGGTAATTGTAGGAATTCGAAATTATTATTATTATTTCCTAGATATACGCCTGTCCAGTGGCGGCGCAAATACACACATAAAAATGTAACCGCGGTTAAAAAAAAAAAAAAGCATCGATACGTTTCGATTATAATATTATGTGGCCCGACAGAATTTCGTGTGGAATTTTTTTTTTTTTTAACATCAAACGCGCCAGTTATAGTATACACATAAATATTTTTGTTTTTTTTTTTTTTGGCTCATTCCAGGACATGTTTTTAGACCGCTTTCACCGTACGCCACGCGCGTTTCCAATATTCAACGCCGATCTTTCTCCGTCCCTGAAGATCTACTCGGTCTGACTCGCTGATCATTAGCCGTCTGATTTTTCACACGGTGACTTCGTCCCGTCTTCCGCTCTCCACGCCGGGCACGTCCTGCCCAGCATAAGTCTCTTCGGATTTCCAGAATTTTTTTTTATAACGTATCGGGTTCGTTAAACATTTCCCTTAGTTCGGCGCGTCGTATATTTTCGTTCGTTCTTGTATCGATTATTGTTTTCAGCGTTTATACGTCTTTTCTTCTATTAAACGTTTTCTTCCAATAGTCTTTTCTCGTCCGGTCACGCTCCACACGCAGAAAAATAGGACCGGCACATTATACGGAACTGATTTTCGTCGTCCTTGTTATAGTGTAGATTTGGGAATTGTGACTCATTTAGATTAATCAATTCACTCAATCGATCAAGTCAATTCCCAATTCACAAATTCGTTACCAATTAATATATCATATCACTCCTGAACCTAAATCACGAATGATTATTGTAAATCGAATCAATTCACTTAATAAAACGTGTGTATTAGAGTTTTGCACTGTACTGTTCAGCCAAATCTTTCAAATTCAACTGGTTCAATTCATAGCAAATCGACTCACTCATTCCGAACACAATTATTATTAGAATTGTGTTGGTACTTGGTAGTATAGATCAACAGATACTACAAGCTACTTGCTTAAAAGTATTGCATTTAATCGCTGATTTGTGATTCAATTCACTAAAAAGATTCGACTTTTCGAGTCGACTCACTCACAAACTACCAATCTCCAAAAGTTTTGAAGTAAACAGCGTGCGAGTTCGATTCACGTCTTTACCGAAATATTTCGAGTTACTCTTTTTCAAATGTCTTATCTGAAATCAACCGAAATATCATCAAATAACCAATTTTAAGAATTATATTTGTTAAAATATTATTTTTCGGAGTACAATTAATTGTGTATTTCGAATAGAATAGAAATAATACAGTTGATTGAAATCGTAAACAGGAATGGAAATCATGTGTTCTCAATAAATAAAAGTACAATTAATCAATCAAAATATATCTTATGTAAATATGAAAAAAAAAAAACGTGACAAAAAAAAAAATCATCTCATAATTAAACCAGTACTGCAAGGAATAAGACAGGCCTACTACTGTACGTCTAAATGCGAGTATAAAGCGAAAATTGGGGAACGCAAAAAAGGAAACGCTCGACAATTTTCACTCCCCAAGCGGAAAGGTCTAAACGCCGCGTAAGATGTTTTCACATCAAAAAATCAAAAAAATCTAACAGTTAAACGATTTGAATATCGTTTGCCGACTCCGAAACCCGTGCCAATATCGTCAAATTGAAATATATATATATATAGCACAACACACCGCGCGGTGCTTTCGTTTTCGAAATCGCGTAACTATACCGCGCGTTGACAATGTTTTCGTTCGTCGACAATAATATTTTATAACTCTTTACCAACATAATATATACATATACATATTGTGGTCGTGGCTGCGGTTAGAATCGACAATCGGTTATTTTATCCGTTCGCCGTGCCGGTAATAATATTATTTACAACGGCGTGTCGGAATGCATGCGATGCGTGGCAGGAGCGGTGTTCGAAATTTTGCAACGCGTCCGAGAGAGGTCCGCCGAGAAAGGAGTAAAAGTATTAAAAAAAAAAACAGAAAATCGACACGCGAAATGCCGTATTTTCGAAGAAGAGCGATTTTTCGCTATTTGCCGGCCACGACAATAATTATATTTTAGTCGAGTATACCTATTTTTTTTTTTTCATAATTTTAAATCGGTGACGAATTCACTACAATATTTCCGCGAGCTATTTATTGAGCATTTTAGCTCGAGGCGGACTATATATATATAAAACGATCGGTGCTGTATTATAGGAGACGCTTTATCGGCGAGATTTACAGACGACGGCTTTATATCGCACAACGATAAAAACGACTTACCCCTGCAGGAAATAAAATCTTACAGTTTCCAGTGACGAACTTCAAAAATAAATAAGCAATAAGATTTCACTCGAATCTTTCAATTAAAAGGCGCAAAAACAGGGCGACGGTAAATTACCGTTGCGCGCCCACTGATGTCATGGTGAGAGGAGCAACCGTATTCAGCATATATTATAAGCGTTCCGCATACGAGTTCGGCATCTGTACATAAAACGTATGGCGGCAATTTTACTAATATCGGTGAAATTTGCGCAGTCATGGGAGAAAAACGGAAAAATTGTTATTCCACGAAATCATGACGTCAGCCGCGTGTGCCAAATATACGCGTATTACTCTATGGCGCCAAAATCAGCGGTACAAAAATATTTTTCCCAACTCTTTTATTTCAATTACGCCATAGATTATATTATTGCATAGAGATGTTTGGCGCACGGATAACGTCAACTGCTGCCGTACCTAATTTTTCAATCGCGTAAAAAGTATAAATCCCGGTATTATTTTATGTTCCACGACATTTATGATGTCAGTGTGTTATCAGTGTTATACTCATCCTAAACGCTCGCTAAGACACCAGCTCCACTCGCTCGGTACTGTCGGAACTCAAACTAAAAATGTCGCGGATGGTCTGTGATAACGGTAACGATAAAGTGAAATATTTGGCGGTATTTTCAAACGAACCGATCACAGTGCAGGTGCCGAGTTCATATACAGAATGTCGAAATGACGCCCGGATGAAGGCGTTTATAAAACAGTACCACCCGAACGAAATCGCTTACCTTTAGGTCCTTTTAGTCGTGAAAGTTCGGAATCCGAGACAAAAAAAAAACCCGCGTTTTCGCAATTCTCACATTTTGAGATACACTGCGAGGTGTACGCAATACGTGCGCGTGTGTTAATTACCGACTTTTTTATTTTCTTCTGTGTTTTTTTTTTTTACACTCTGTGTCACAAAGACGCCGATGTCGTCGCCTCGCAAAGACTTTGCCGTTCATTAGACGTCATTGTACCGGCCCCGGCACGTCGTACATGAGAAGCTGCGTATATTACCGGAGTATAGTGCACACACATGTAGTGATTACATTTTTTTTTTTTTTGTTGTATTTTTTTACACGAGAGACGAGACGAGATGTGTGATGGTCCACAATCGTCCGACCTAATTGCCGAACAATCGTCCGACTAATTTCCTCCATTGGACACACGACGGCGCGATACGAAAGTGTTATTATTACAATATTTATAAGAATAAACCGCGTTCTTGTACGTATTTTCCTGCCCGCCCGTACATCTCCGCCGGTTGCTGCGGCTCAAAGATTTTTCTTTTCTTTTTACAGATTTCTTTCGGGCCTGCATCGCCGCAGTACATCCTTCTTTCGTTATTACCATATATTGTGCTACAAACGCTTTTTTTTTTTTTTGTTTCTGGTTTTTTTTCTCTCCATTTTTTCATAGTTTGTCTTTACACGCCGCGCCCGCCGTTTCGACGAGTCCGTTGTATCTTTTTTTTTCACTGGACCACACATTTTATTCGGAACAATATCGTGTGTTCGAGAGTTTAAACGATATAGGTCGCCCCTTCAAATACGTGTTTTTCTCGTTGTTATTAGTATAAAATACGTCCAAACGAATATAAAAATCCGACAATACATTTCCACCTCTTTCGCGCGTTTTACAGCTCGTGATGGATTCCGATATACTGCGCAGACAGTTGACGATACCAAACAAACGAATATGAATGGCTTGTAAAAAATATAACGTATCAAGTGGAGAAGTTGAAAAAAAAAATTTATAAAACACGTATTATACTAGAAAATCGACAAATCTCGAAAGTGTAGACAATCAGTTGATTGTACTTCTCGATATCTATTTTATCACTTTATAATAAATTAAAAAATATATCGAAATTCTTTTTTACAAGTATACAAAATAATATGTATAACATATATAAAAACAAATACAAATACACATATATATATATGTATAATCAAGCCAAAGAGTACCTATAATTATGTAAAATAAAGAAAAAATAGTTGTTATTATTCATTTTTTTACTATCGACAAGAATTCATTATCGGGTAATTATGTATGAAAAGAAAAATACAACAACTGAACGAAAAATAAAAATGAACGAGTCGCGTGGAGAGAATTATGAATATCACAATAAAAAGACACAGAACTAAGAAAATAAACATTTTTTATAGAATTAAAAATATATTGAAAAACACGCGACATCAGTCATATCCTTCTCGATTGTCCTTATTTATCTTTAGAGCGTTCGCGTTTTCGTGCTTTACTTGATTCCCGCGAAATTCCTTTTAATACCCATCACGATCTCCTTATCTTTTTTACACAAATCCGCGGGCTGTCTATTTAAATTTTTGTAATTTATATAATATTATTTATTTATTATTTTGTATTCAAACAGGTCATTATTAAAACTAATTGCTTCTATATGTACAAAGTTTCAATAAAAAAAAAATGTATACCTATAATATGGAAAAACACGGTTTTCAAAATACACAAGCGTCGGGTTTTTTGTGTAAAACAATATCGATTTCTAATAAACGATATTGCCCGGCAACGTCCTCAAAAAAAAAAAACAAATATCAGGAGAAAAATAAAAATCGATCGGTGTCACGAACTGACCGGAGGTGTTTTTTTTTTTGGGGCGTATTAGCGCGTTTTATAATTAAAAATATGTTCTACAAGTAAAATCGAAAATTTTTGTATATAAAAAAAAAATGATGTGAAATTTTCGGAAAAAAAAAAAATCGAAAATTGTAAATAATTCAAATTTTTTTTTTTTTATTCGTATACTCGCTATAGTAATAAATAATAATAAACGTGTGGTGGTGCGCGCGGGTTTCGCGTCGTGGGAGTTGGGCGATAGCCGCGTGCACAGTTGTTTGGGCGTGCAGCGGCTTAAAGGCGCGTCATACGCGAAGACGGGATAAGATGATTTATTTCATAAAAATGAAGAGTTTCGTCGAATTTATTTCGTATCGATTTTGTGTATTATTATGTTTCCGCGAGATATTCGCAAAAATAAGACGTTTATGGGAATCGATGTGATACCTATAAACAGGAATTATTAATAATGAGTTTTTATCAACACGCTTTAATATATATATATATATGTATGTATTTTTTTAGACGCGAAACGCTATAAAATTATTCGTTTTTTTTTTCTCTTATTATTAATGTTGTTATCGAACAAATTAACAGAAAAAAAAAAAGATAATTCCGTCTTTTTTTCGTTTATTATTTTATTATTAAAATTATTTGTCCATCTATATAGATAATTATATAAAGAATAACAAAACAGTGCGCCTGTTTTATTTGTCCTCGATATACTTAAAAAAAACCCGCCGAACCGATATTCTTACGTGGTTTAAAGAATCTCAAGGAGAAGGCTATATTTATTATATTTTATTGATAAAATTCGTGTACTGTATACACGCATATAGCGATTGATCACGACATCGACTTCTCCCATACCGCAGATTTTGCCGAGGCGCAAGGCGAAAAGTGTTGGGAGTGACTGTTCCGGTATTAGTGGGAGGATATAAATATAGAATGTAAAACCCTTTGAAAAAAAAAACCACAATAGACAATTTTAACGGCTGTACCGTGCAATTATTTTTAATATTCATGTATTACATACATATATGTATATTCGTTTGCACGGATAACGAATGAATTATTTAACAAAATAATGGACAGTCGTTTATATAATAATATATTAATATTTTAATCGTTTTTCGTTGCGGTTTCTGTCGATATAATGCGGTTTTCGTGCGATGATTTTCAAGACGGTTTTTTTGATGTCCGTGAAGTTGGCCGCCCGAACTTCAACGGCCGACTTCAAATTCGGTTATTAATTTGTATAAAAAAAAAAAAGTATTCTTGTTATATTCACTTTACACGTAGTACCTACTAATAAAATAATACTATTAACTGTTTACACTATACGCATTTATTTGATAAGTATGTACGATTGTAATTAATTATAAAATTTGTTTTTGTCAAATAATTTACTGTGCACAATGACCTCGGGCGTGTATTTCAACGAAATAAATATTATTAATTAAATACATGTAGGCAAATTTTTATGAAATTTTCAAAAAACTAAAATTCTAACGGTTTCTAAAATATTTGAAATATAGTTCTGTGTAAATATGTTAAATGTGGAATGAAGCACCTGCTTGATGAACAACTGTATCAAGATTTAATAGTAATAGTAAATCTGTAATAGAAAATAGAGGACAATATATATCCGAGGGAATCTCATATAATTATGTATATTGCATAATATAATGCGTAGAGGTCGGTGTGATGAATGCGAAAATACATTTTTTTTCTCTTTAAATCCCTGTAATTATTTCTTCGATCGATGATTTTTTTTTTTTGTTAAAAGTGGTTATTTCTCGTTTTTTTTTTTTACTACAGGTGTTTTATCTTTGAAATCGCTCCGAACAGTACTTTGTTTTTGTTTCACGTGAACACGTTTCTTTACCACTGAAAGTCATCGGTGAGACGTCCTCTCAATAAGGCGATGGACGTCTTTTTAACCGTGTCGTGCAGGACTGCCGTGCAGGACTCCGTGTGAGCGGATAGTAGTAATATTTACGATTACGTTATGACCGCATTAACGTGAATTAACGCGGTACGCGTATTATAATATGTAGTCCGTTAAAAGGGTTCGGTAATTATATATATATATATATGTTATTGTGACCGGAAAACCATATTTATTATACTCGTATGTGTGTAGAGGAGAGAAAAAAAGCTGAAATATATTAAATTATATCGCGAGCGTTATACATATATATATAGTTTTTTTTCTAAACGCTATACGACGACGTTACGCTGTCAGCGTATTTTTTTTTTTTACTATTTGTATATAATATAATACAATTTATAATTGAACATTTCGATGCAAACGATTTTCAACAGGTAATACGATTTACATAATATTACACTATCTATACGCATCTATATATATATATATATACAATGACGTGTACGCTATCGTATTATTATTATTATTATTATATAGCGTCGCGATTAAAAACCGAAAACGATTTCGATCTTACAACGACGACGGCTCTCACGTGAAATTCGATAAAAAAAAGACGAAAAAAAAATAATTAAAAAAATACTATTTGTATACGTATACCTAATGCGGTATAAACGAGACTTTGTGTAACGCGCACAATCGTATATATTTTAAAAAAATGTATTCATTTTTTTTTTTTTATATACCTTTTTCGATAAACCGATACGCTTTCGGTATATCGTTTATGATATTACTCGTGTTCAAGTCGCATCAGTGGTTCCGAAGTTGTATACTCGCTGCGGTGAAAGTCTCGCGGTAAACGACGGCTATGCGCAGCTATATAATACGTCATTATAAATTATATGTGATTTCGTAATTTATTTTTCTTTTTTGTTTTTTTTTTTTTGGACGAAGCCAACAAAAATACACACGGAATTCCGAAATATTTTGTTCGGCGATCTTAGTACACGATCTAAATGTGTGTACAATACTGCGGGTACATATATAGATTATATGCGCCGTCCGCGAGAATGGATGGGAATCAATTTGATAGTAAGTAAGAAAAAAAAATTTTTTTGAGGAAACGAGTTAGATATTTAAATGAAAATACAAACACACGCGCAACAGGTAATTTCGGGAGTTGAATTTCGAGGTGGCTGCGTGTGAGGAGCAAGGAAGAATAAGGCACTAGCTCGATACTACAAACGCGCAATATCGAACACCATTTATAGATAAGAATATATGGACAGGCCACTCCTATATTGAATGTACATGGAGTCCATTTAAAGAAAGAGAGAAGTCACTATTGGAATGGTTCTATTTCTCGCGTGTGGTATATTTTGAGGTTATTTTAATGAAATTATTATATTTATTCTCTTTGGAAATTATATACATGGTGATAACAGTTATTTTCAAATTTCGATATTACACATACAATTAAAATATATTATGTAACATCGCCGAAGTTTTCTCTGATGACTGGAATACCTTACTTGACTATACTTATATACTTACTTAATCAGATCGATCCCGCACATACAAAAGGACTTATTTTCATTATTTATTATCACATTATGGCTTTAAGGCATGGGAGAAAGAGTAACTTGCTAATGGAAGAAAGAATAAGCTACCCCATATAATTCTTATAAAATGACCGCACGATAAGACGTAATAACCCATCCATATATTTATTATTGTCTAGGAAAATCGTGCGGATATCTGATATATTTTATTTTATTTTTTTAATTTGACTTACATTAATAACCCGGTGGTGTTAAAAAGGAGTCAAGGAAATCTTTTGGTCAGTTCCGTTCGAGTTTAGGTATATATATATTGGGTTGTCGGGCAGAAGAGCGTGCAGGGACGAAAGGAGTTTTATGCGATTTTCGCAAAATTTTTAATGAAAGAAAAGGTGATGAGATTTTTCGAACTTCAGGATGAGTTGTTGAATGTTTTTTGCGCGTTGTTATATTACAGCGCTGTAGACGTTCAATAGATATAGACGCAAAAATAACCTCGCGAATTCCGTTACTACGACATAAAAAAAAAGGCTGAAAATTATTTTAGGAGCGTCAAAATTTGTTTTAATAATCATAACTTATACGCGCGCCTACTTAAAAATCTCTTTGCAAAAGAAAAAAAAATTAACAATATAAATTTTAAAAAATGTTTTTCTTTTCGTAATAATGTTCGCACGTAGACAATTCGACAACATTTGAATTGCCATAATTTTTCGATCAATTTTTTTTGTTCGGTTCTTAACTCGGTTTATTAATGTTGCATTTTTGCGCTTGGAAAACCGCGGCCACCTATCGTAAATTTCAATTCTCGGCTCGTATACCGCTCGTCCATCGCGGTCGAGAGTGTAACTATACGCGTTCCATATACAGGCTCATTGAAAAAAAAAAAAATTATCTGAATTCATGTACCCATATAATATGAGCGCGTATTTTTAATGGTCTGTCCCGAATTCGTTTTAACACCGAAATGTGTTTCACGATTCACGGTCAGTATATAAAACGTAGCGTATTTCGGGCTATTTTAAACGAAATAAAGAAGAAAAAAAAATTAGAGTCTCGTATAACGAGATAACGTAGTATATTATAATGTTATACGAAAAACAATCGTTCAAGATTATTACAATACATTTAGTGTATTTTTACTACCCCTTAGTTTTGCGGGATAAAACGCGTCACTATGTTTCATTCAATAATATAGTACGCGTTTGATGTATATTTAACGAATTCGTTTTTTTTTCCCAAAATAAAATGGTAAACTTTTTTTTTACGCGTGTAATTATAATATTATTATGAGAAAACCGATATAGGAACGTTCCTCGGACTGGTTGACACGCCGCGAAACGGGCAGTGCGAACCGCGGAAACAGCTTTTTTTTTTTTTGCTTTCTCAGATTATTATTGTACGAGTCACATATAAATTCGTGGAGAGATGAAAAAAAAAAATAATAAGAGAACACGACGGCGTTCACGAATTTTAATTGATTTTTTTTCCCATCCGTATTGGATGCTGGGTCGTCGTCGTTAAAACGACGTTATACACAGTGCAGTGCACTGCACGCGCTTATCTCGCGCGAGATTTCGAATCGCTAATTAATGGACCGCGCGAGTACACAAACCGCGACGACACACTGCAGCCGAGCGGACCGTTCCGACGGGTTTTATATTATAATATATACGAGTAATATAATATTGTTTTATTTTATTTCCTTATTATTATTATTTTTTTTTATATATATAATTCCGCGTAGTAAAATATATATATATTTTTTTACTCGGTTTGTTTTCTCGTCCGTTCGTTCGTTTTTTTTTCGATTCCTTCGGTCGGTGTGGTTCTTCTCTGGTGTTTTTATTTTTTTCGCTCGTTTCTTCCGTTCTTTTTATAAATTACTACGCGCCGTGTACGCTCGAAACAATCCGAGCTTACCCGCTCGCGTCCATATACACATCGTCGCGAATAGGGTAATCTTCTGAGGACGCTTTTTACCACCATCAGAGGTAAGGGGACTGAGTCCCCACGTCCCCTCACTTTAGCCCCTGTATATATAAATATATATATATATATATATACAGTGGCGCCCATTGAGCTAAACATGTAATGCAACTGCATGTCCACTCAGTAGTGGTGGGTGTGGCCATGGGGATAGTATGTCATACCTATCATATATTGTTATACTGTCATCTAGTGTCTATAAAAGTATTGTAGGAAATAGTATGTACAATAAAATACAATGCAATAAACATTATGCATATTTAGGTATTAGGTACTAATTAGGTAGTAAAATTTGGTGGGTGGGTATAATTTTACCTAACTGCATGTGCTGTTGTAAAACCTCTGTGCGCCACTGTATATATATATATATATATTACGTATATTTACGTATTTGGTAACAATTTCAAGACTTTAGGACTATTATTTACTATAATTTAATAATTATTATTATATTTATATATAATATTATACATATATCAATAGTGAGAATACTGAGCTCCCCCCCCCAGGGATTTAGTATCGTGATTTTTGTAAAAAAAAAAAGAATTCAAATACGAGAAATTATTTAAAAAAAAAAATGTTAAATGTAAATTTCTTATTTTTAAACGATTATACGTTTTATTCTGATTTTAATTAAGCTTTTATCTTGCGACATTACATATATGCTTATAGTGATAATAAACTATTAACGATAATTTAACGATTATTTCGGATCTTATAAAGTTACCGGGACAAAACCCTTACTCATAATTTTTGGTTAAAAAATGATAGGACTGAATCCCCCACCCCTCCCTCATTGAAATTCTCTATTTGCGCTTATGGTCATACACTTGTTTTTTTTTCTCTCTAATCGACTATATTATATTATATAACACACCTGCATTACGACTACACTGCAATATACAGGGACGGGATAAATACGATTGAATTTCGTATAATTTACGTAGCGTATCATGTTTTTAAGAAGCAGTCGCTTCTGGATTTCAGTCGATACGGGTGGTGAGTCTTAAGTCCGTGTAAAAAAAATAATCGAGTCTCTAGTATTCACGAGTAATAGAGACTCAATTCGGACCGATTTCTGAATAATAATTTATTCTAGTATTCGTGGAAAAAAATATTACAGCCAAACACGAATTTCCCTCACTTCGCTGTGTATATAATATATATATATATATTATATATAAATATATAATAATAGAATATATATTCTATAATCAATGCTACTACGTATATACAGACAGTGACGTGCTCAGGGTGGGGGAAGGTTAGGGTTTTTATCCCCCCCCCATTGACTTTTTTGCCGACCTACAGAAAACAACTTATTAGTTATAAGAGCTGTTTTAGAGTCATTACTTGTTTTAGATGACGTCGTAAATGAAATGTGCACAAAAGCTAGGCGATTGAATTTCCGTTTGGAATAAGTAATCTACTTTCTAAGTATTTTTTTATTTTTTTTTTGTTTATTTTTAAAAATCCAATACATTTTTTCAGTTTAGTGGTGTTATGTTAATTGAACAACTTGGTATTATTAGTGTGTTATAATTTTAATTCATTTTAATATTATAGAACAATTTACAAATGTACACAATATTATGAGCTAGAAACGATTTTGGAGAGCTTGAAACATAAACATTTGAGTTTTTGGTATTACCATGACAATTCATTAAAATGTATTATTACTATTTACTTATAACATCCCCCCCCCAATTGAAAATTCCCGGGCACGCCACTGTATACAGAATGCCACTACGCGCAATACACAATAACACCGCGGTGTAAAATATGACACGAGCGCGTGTGGTTCATCACTCGGTATGTTTTAGAACGCCGGCAATCGCAACGGGTTATTGGAACACACACCGCGCGAACCCTTTAAACGTTTTCGTTTCACCTCGTGCCGAGTATAATATGCGCGCGCGAGTTCGTTAATTAACGGGGACGACATTAAAAAAAAAATAAACCGAAAACGAAATAAATGACGAAAAAAAAACCGCATACGTAATGAGCTCGACTAAAATATAATATATATATACATAAATACGTATAGGTTCTCGCGTAATTATTGTATACTATTATATATATATATATATCGTATTTGGTATATTATACCTCCTACTACGAAGATATGACTTCGGTGCGTATAGGAAGTACGCGCGCATAATACGGAAAGACAAAAAAAAAAAAAGTGTTATTTTTTTTTTTAAACGACCAACGTGGCGCGTGCTAAACACGCGCACTTTATACAATATCGTAATGAAATATTGTCAAAACTCACAGACACGGTCGGCTTTTCTACTTTTTTTTTTTTTTTTTTTTCACTAAATAATTATATTAATGAAACGCGATTGTAATAAATGGTACTGTATACGCATGTAATACGCATACTTTTCGATTGTGTACACATACATACAGGGCGATACGATTATCGTTTTATCGTATCGCAGTATTGTGCGAAGGATATCCTCCCCCCTCCCCATAGGCCTTTTTTTTTAATATAATTTAAACTCCAGTTCATCGACATGTAGTTTTTACGTACCTGTTGTATAAATGTGAAACACGTGCTTGTGATGATAACAGCTGATATAATGTGATACCGTAAGACATTTAAGACGTTAAGATTAACCACAAGATTCGCACTCTAATCGTGGTTGTAGCCCATACATATGATTTATATACAAATATATTTTTTGTGTTCCGTTATAGTAATGACACAGAATAACAGACGAAATGTCAGGTTATATAAGGTTTAAAGTTAAGTCTGGTAATAATAAATAATATTATCAATACCCGATAATTATCAGTTAAATTTCTAATTAAATATCGTTTAATGTTTTAAACGTTTTTAAATAATAAGTTAACAAATTCGTATTGTTCTTTACGGTCAAACGTAACGGTTCTACATTTTATCATTTTTTGTTTACAAACGTTTAGCAATTCTATTAAATCACGCCCAAGTCTTAATACTATCAGTTTAATATGGCACACCGTAACGTGAACATACTTATTATATACTATAAAATTTAGTACGAGATAATAATAACGAATGATTTTTTTGTTATTATAATAAAGATTAAAATATAATACATTTTCGTTGTGCTGGTTTATGACATCTCCAATCCCAATCCATACGAAATTCCTGCGCACGCCACTGATCGTACCAAGGTGATGGTGGTGGTTGTGGTGCATTTGCCTAGAAATTCGAGATGACGCTGAAAACATTTTTTTTTTTTTTACAAGAATACGTGTTTTTTACATCACGTTCGACGAATAAAATAAACTCGACTTTGGAGTCGATTGTACAAAACGAGTTTGGAGTTTTTTTTTTTTATTTTACGTTTGGAACGCGTTTACCGCGAAACGGACGACAGAGTCCTTCTGTAAAAGCTTCAAAATCGTTTTCACTGTTGCGGATGATTCGAAAGACGTGGAACGCGTTGTGGATTTATACACGCGCAGAATTAATTGTGTTCAAGTGTAGTACTATTGTCGATGAGAATCACGAAAGCACTTTCAATAGTCCGATGGTTCATTTCCACAGTATTACATAGTGTGTTGTTTTCCGTACACTGCCTGAGCGGAAAGAACAGTTTTTTTTTTTTACCCGAAATTTGATTTAGCAAAATTAACGAAATAAAATCGGTCAAAAAAAAATGGTGGGGGAAAAAAAAGCTTTAAAATTTTTAATATTATAAAGTTTTCACTTTTCGTGTTCATTATACCCCGGTTAAGCGCCTAAGACTAATCACGACAGATGTCGTGATAAGAAGAAAAACACTCTGTGTACTGCGGTATATAACATGCTTTGTCTCTGATCAGGATGGGACGATATGTGCGTCGAGATGAATTTTTCAGGATTGGGGAAAGGGTGCACGGGGTCACAAAATTGAAACAGCGGCTTTTAAATTTTCACAAAAACACATGATTATATTATATAATACAGTAGATATATACGCTGTATAATAAATAACGTGATATAAAGAGAGTAGGTATACGAGCGCCACGTCTTGTTACCACGCCTGCAGTAAGTATAACATTTTTTATTTCCATATCACCTGCAGGTGACAACGTCTGCATAATAAATGAGTTTCGGTGTACATTTCTAGGTCAAGTATATAATAACATACATATAATATCTGTATTCTATACGCAGAGTGAAAAAAAAATTCGAGAAATTTCGCCCTTCTCGCAAGTATTTCGCTATAATACTCTGTATAAATTATATTATAGAGTGAAAAATTCGAAACTAAACAGCAACCAGCAATCTGCAATTTACATGGGTATCGCGCGAATTACGCGAAATGCAAATGCGTTTATTTGGACGACAACGGAGATGTACAGATATACAGAGCGTAATATAATAAAGTGTGGAAAAAAAACAAAATGCTTTTTTTTTTTTTGAGAAAACCGTCGAGTACTTCTATCGTATTACCTGCGTTATACGCACTTGAAATCCGGCAATCGCGTCGCTCGTTCCGGGCAAAGAGGTGCTCCTCTGCGCGGAAATTCTCGTTTCTGTAGAACAGGAAGCTTTTTATTTTATTCTAGAAAACGCCCCGAAAGGATATACTATTTTATATACTACTCTCATCACTATAAATATAGTAACCGAAACCGATATGGTACAAAATAATGCACGTTCAATCGCGTGCATTAACAGTTGGGTCAAAACGGAGAAATACTAAATTTGCTTCAGGTATCTATCAGCATCTTATTGTTTTCGGCAGCAGCGGTCTGAGTTTCTTCTTCATCTCAGTCACATAAAATGTTACAGAAATGAAAAAAAAATATCGTCCAGTATCGATAACAGCCAGCTGTTCTCCCATATATATATATTTATAAAGTGGGATCTCCGTTCCGAAATGAAATTTTTATAAAATGAAAACTAAAATATATAATTTATAATATTCTTCTTCTTCACTGGGTTAATGTAGGAAATTTAGGCCCTTCGCCGCAGCTACCACTCATCTCCATCTATTACTGTAAGTTGTTATTTCCTCACCGATTAGGATTCTTCTGTACTCCATCCATCCATCTCGGTCCAAGGCTCGTTTTATCACTTTTCGGATCATGTTTTTTTTTGTGCTATTGTTTTTAAACCAAGCAAACATCGGCTATTATCTGCGTTTATTCTCTGTTGAATTTCCTTACGATTATTTCCACAATGAATTTAACTCCTTACACCCACGCGTATTTAAAAGAATTTTCTTCAAAAGTTATAATAATCGTACAAGTAATAAAATATACAATATATACCTAGTAAATTTAGTAAATAAACCAACTTAATAAAAAAACTCTTATATATACATATAAAATATAAATTCACATATGCACGAATAAGCGAATATACAATAACATACCATAGTGTTTTTTGTTTTGGTTTTAACAAATTAATTCACTATATGTATATACTTATCCTATATCTATTTTTAATTTTTAATTTTATGTCTTTTTATTATTGTAATATTCATCATTTTCTCTACGTAAATTGTTCATTTTTATTTTTATTTTTCAATTGTTGTATATTTCCATTTGCTTAATTACCCGGTTACTCGAAATTGTCAAAACCGGTTGTTAATAAACGTATTCAATTCGACAACAATTATATATATTTTTTTTTTATTTCGCATAACAATACTGTTTGGCTCGATTGTATATTCGCGTACACAACGTAATATATTATATGTGTATTTGAATTTTTTGTACACATTTATATTCATAAATTTTTTATTTACCAGTATTAATTTATAGTTTGTTTCCGTTTCTTTATCTTTTTTCCTTTTTATTTATTAATTTCGGTGTTAGTCAATTGCGTCGAATATTTTAGACTACCTGTTGTAGTGTATACATCTTTTGCGCCGGTGAATTTATCACGGATCAAAAGATATACGTCAATTGCGCCAGTAAAATATCAGCCAGGTATACCGTAAATAGGTAATAATTTTAAAAAATAAGCACCAATTTAAATAAATAATATTAATAATACAGATTTGGAAAATGGTATTACAGGTATTAAATGATACGTGAAACTTTATTTAATCATCAAATAACATTATATAGTGGCATTTTCCATATTTTATTTCCAACAACTTCTATAATTTTTAATATAATATTTTGACTTTACCGTCAAAATACGAAAATAAATTGTCGACCGCGTACTTCAATATTTTTTTGGCGCAAATAATGGTATATACCCATTTTATTTTTTTTTACTTATATAAGTATATGTTATTTATTTCGTTTCGCTATTTAATTATTGTTTGACTCTCGCGTTTTATAACGTCCGTTGGCTTCAATTAATAATAGTATATACATATAAAATAAAATAATTAAAATTTTTTTATACATTTTTTTTTTCTTTTTTTTTTTACATTTTCATTTAGGCCCGCCGCCGTCGGCCACGCTGTTATATTATTCGCTCGCACGTATACTTTTCGGTGACAATTCATATATATATATATATATTGTAAAATGTATGACGACGACACGTTACTGTATATCGTATAGCGTATATATTATATTATATGCAAAATAGTCGCGTTTAAACGCGTTATACATCGGCGTTTTCCTCGTGTGTCGTGTTAGGTACAAAAAATACCTATATGGTTACACGAACAGCGCGGTATACGTACAATAATATAGCTGAACGTATATATTTCGTGTTTTTCATATTATATGCGCATACCTCTGTATATTATTATACACATAATTTTTTATTTATTTTATTTTTTCGTTAATTCACGTTGTGTCCAACCGTTGTCGGCCGATTGACCTTTTAGCGCTGGCTCCAGATTCGTCTAAACAGGTTTTTTTTTTTAAAGGAAAAAAGTGTATTTTTCTTCTCTGTATGTGACATAACTCACTCGCGGTGTACGCTGTACAGCACAAAACGTATACACGCAATTCGACACCGAAAAACTACGCGTAGGCGAATAATTCTACTACAATAAACATATTTTATTACTATTATTATTATTATTATTATTATTATTATTCAGGTTCACGTTTTTTTTTTTTTTACACGCGTTTTGTGCTCAATATAAACACACCACGAACGGCGGCGCGTATATTATATTACCGATACGTGTACGCGATTACGAGGTGCGCGCTTATATAAACGAGTTTTGTGTGTTTTTCAACCGCGATTTCCTCGACGCCACCCGTCGTATATTATAATATATATATATATTTACTTCGAAAACATCCGCGAATAGTGTATATGATTTTTTTTTTTAATTCCCGTAATTAACACTTTTTTCTTTTAAATTTATTTTAAATACTCGCGATAATACGCACAAACGTAAAAAAAAAAAAGCTGAAAACGAATCGCTCCTGTCCCGTGTGAATGTTCCCATTTCATGTGAAATATTGAAAAATTGAAAATGTCACGCCTTATGAAATATTGAAAAATATATATATATTTTTTCTTTTGAGATAGTGATTGCCAAACGTCATTTAACCAGTTCATATATTTTACGATAATATCGTTTCGGCACAATGGCGTTGTGGTAATAACTGGTATAGGTAATAAGGAAAAACCGGCGTGTTGATAACAAATGTTACCGAGTTTCCTAATCACGGCCATGGAAGACGTTTTAAGACAGTGTCCGTAATCGTTGCTTTTCAATTATTACGGCGGTTGTGTTTGTATTTCGTAAAACGTATAATATTCGTCTGATAATAACTTATGAAAATTTAAATGATTCATAGACTATTATAGTTTATACATTGTAATAATTAATACTTGCCGTTGTTAATTGTAATAAATCAGTTTTAATTTATATTTAGTACAATATTATTAATACAAAAAGTATGCCGTAATAAATGAAACAGAAAAGATTTTATTTTTCACTGAAATAAAACAAAAAAAAATTTTTTTTATCATTATCGAAAAGAAACAAACATTTTTTATTTTTCACTCGTATGAAATATTTCAAAAAAATTAATTTAATGAAATTTTAAAACCCTATATATATATATAAATATATAAATATCAAACGAACTGTTTCAGATACTTATATATAAATTTCAATAACTCGTAAGAGCGTTATCTGAAAGGAGTGAGGAAAATATTGGTTTTACAATTTTTTTATTTTTTTTTCTGTACCCAAAAATTCTACAAGAAGGAGTGTTCCGATCTTTACAGATCGTATCTCCTGTTCTCGGTGTACACCAATGGGGGACCCCGTGGACCCCCTGACCACCGTAAATACGCCAACCTTTTAGGGGGGTGGACAACACTCGGTCGACTCCGAGGCGAATGTACCGGCAGCGTCTGCTCGTTGCCTGCAGTATAGCGGGCGCGCATTTAAAACCATAGGAATATATAGCCGTCGGAGTCCGTTCTCCGACAAATTGATAAGAAAGAGCTGTTGGGTTTCAGACCTAATCTCGCACTGCTCTTAATACCAACATCAATCTTTTAAAAATATACAGAAAGAAATTTTGTAATTTATATTATAATAAATCCCTGATACAGTTAAGATTTATTGTTGTTCACTTGTTCAATAAATTAAATTTATCCTATGATTACGTCATTCATCATATAATTATATCGTGATACAGACAAAAGTTCCATATGATTAGAGGTAGTCGGGTTAACGGTTGTTATAATTTTTAATTATTTGTTGAGAACACTTTTCGTCTTAATTGTTGGTAGAGTACTGAATTCTTATCTACGCCAAGTTCTTATCAACGTGTCGGATAACGTACCCAATCCCAATATATAGACCGCGAACGACCAGTGTATCGCGCGTAATGCACTAGAGCCAAGACATTATGTGCGAGAGAGACCACACAGACCTGTTAATTATAGTTAATAAAGGTGCGTATGAGAGACACCGACTTTGAAGAGGTTTTTTCGCGGAAGATAAAACATAATTATTGTGACAGCAATACATGCGCAGCGAACGGTGGCACACGATTATTTATTCATCGGTGAAAAAACCTCTTATGGCCGCTCTTTATTCTCACTCACGCACATATATATTCGTTCCGTACACAGGCGTGACTACGGTGGCAGCCTAGGGTGCCTGGGCTGCCCCTGCAATTTTAGAAAGGCGCCGGTCAACCGAGTTAAAAGTCGGTGACTTACAACTTTTATTTAAAAAAAAATAAAATGTCTTCTGAATTGATGCACTCGTTTATTTATGATTCTTATCGCAAATCGCAATATAATATCGTGTAATTATTATGCTGGTACCGGGTAACTGTCAAATGCCAACTGGTACAATTTATGAGAAATTGGTAAAAAACTTACTTACCTAATTATAATATGGTGTAATCCTGTAGATAAATAAGATTTCCGAAGTTAAATTTAAAGGTACTGAAAATACTGTACATTTATTAGGTAATTAAAAATGATAATACAGATTACAAACTTATTTACATAAATATTTAATTGGGGGGACTATCCCCCCTTTAAATTGTGTGGTGGTGGGGGTATGGTGCTTATTTCGGTGTATTAAGGTGGCGCCGGTCATTAGCTAGGCTGCCGCTGCGGATGAAGTCTAGTCACGCCTATGGTTCCGTACTTCTTTCTCTAATCGCGGTCTATATATTATATTATGTCTACGGTTAAAACCCATTAGATTTTATATACGTTTTTTTCGGTGCGTCGGTACGACGCGTGCTGCACAACGGCCGTGTCGGCTGCGGCGGCGGCGGCGGCGCGGAGCTCATCAACTATTGGAAATTGGTTTTTTTTTTTGTGCCGTCGCGCGGGGGCCGTAAAGACTCGGCCGCGCGCGCCACACAGTTTTGCATGGTCCCAGTCCGCAGATAAAACCGAATGGAATAATATCTTCTTAAAGAGTTTCGCGTGGCAGAGAGGGAGCGCCGAGGGTCGTTGCGCGCGCTTAAGGGCTGTAAGCGAGAGCGGCGGGAGAAAAAAAACACACACACACACAACCGACTTTTCCGCCTTATTTCCTCCCTACCGCCGCCGCCTCCGCCGTAAAATGTGATTTATACAAATAGCTTAACCTTCGATTGGCAACGACGGCCGGGAACGAAACGCGCAGGCAGGCAGTCGGAGGAGGAAATTTCGCGCGTTTGTTTTTCGTTTATTGGTCGTCAATCTTATAGGCCGCCGCCGCCGCCGCCGCCAACTTTCGCGTCCGCCGTTTCTACGACGCGTAATGAATCCTCAGGACGCGTTCCTGCAGCGTATACACGGGACACAAACACTAAAAAAAAAGGAACGACGCGCGTTATTATTATTCTTCCCTCTTTTTTTTTTTTTTGTCAATTTTAATAGTGTCTTTCTCTCTTTTTTCCGCCGCCTCCCCTTCCGCGTGTATATTATTATTACTCCGTTCCGCGCTTTGAATCGCGTTAGACGGCTAATGAATTTCCGCAGGACTCGCGCCCGAAACACAATGTTCATTCGTTTCTTCTTCTTCTTCTTGGCCCATTTGTAACCAAATGACGCTTTTTTTTTAAAGTAACGAAAATATACGCGCGTAAAAAGAGGAAAACTGCCGCGAGCGTATACGCGCGACTTTGGTGCGGATTATCGACGAGAGAGAAAAAAGTGGAAAGTAGAAAATAAGAAAATAGACGATATCCAGAGAAAATTAAAATCCTTTATACCCGCCAATAATATGTAGTACAGTCAGTCGACTGCAAGGCCGTAGCCAACATGGGGTTTAGGGTTCAGACCACCATCCTCCCCCCCCCTCGAAATTTTTCACTGCCAGCGAAAGCACTCTCGTTGGAAAACAGGCTTTTTGTTTGTTCGGACGAATCCGTCACAACGCGTTTTTGTCAGAACTCGCATCCACAATAACAGTAGCCAAAGACACGCAATTGTCAGTTGAATATGATATGCGATCAAAGAAACGCGGAATGTCTTCTATTTCGGCTTTCGGGGATATCGACGAGTCGAATTTTTTAGAAAGCGTTTGGGAAGTAAGTCGTAC
Source organism: Slavum lentiscoides (assembly GCA_032441835.1). NCBI lineage: Eukaryota > Metazoa > Arthropoda > Insecta > Hemiptera > Aphididae > Slavum > Slavum lentiscoides. The sequence continues at coordinate 2,045,756 of CM063710.1, read as the reverse complement.
CCGATCCGAAAACGGGAAAAGGGCTTTAATAAAACGCGATTAGACCCGTGCGGACCGCGGACCGCGACGGTGGGAAAACGCGATTTTTCATTATTTTATGCAGTTAGTAAATTGAAAGTAATAATAACAGACATCAACGGAACATAGATGGTTTTCAACTTGGAGTGTGAAAAAGGAACGCATTTCGAGCACTTTTACATGAACGTTATAATACTGGTCGAGAATAAAAAATAAATTGTCCTTTTCTAGTCCTTTCAGTCGGTTTCCCGTCGTCGAAATTAATAATATTCCTTTAACAAACGTTATTATTATTTCGTGCGTACGGGATGACTCGAATCACAGCTCGCGTGACACTGGATCACTTGCTGTATAAACAGCGAGTGTACGATGACGATACACTATATAGTACACACACGAGTATTAAATATATTTATACGTTAATGAGGGACTTCATTATTTCTTATATAATACATTTAAACGTATGTCTGTGAATGACTTACTGCTACGGTAGTTGCGTATTTATCGTTTTTTTTTTGTTGTTATTATTATTATTATTTGTAAAACGCGAGCGGGCGGAGAGTGCAGCTATAGAGGAGACGTAATTTTTTTTCTGTGTTTTTCGTCATTTCAACGGTTTGTAAAACGCGCGTATACACCTTATATTTGTATATATACTGTTGCAGTCTATATATCTCCCATCTGTCGATTTCAATACATTTTTTTCTCTCTTTAAAGTCGTATTGTCTTATTATAGGTGTGTATATATCTAAAAAAAAAAAAAAAAAATATCTCAGCCGTAATAACTCTTTAACGTTATAGGTACATGCGTCCATAGATTTTATTTTACAAAGAACGAAATTTCCGGTATACTTGCACGGACTGCTATAACGCTTATGCTTATGTCTGTGAGTATTTTTAAATTTTATATCGTTTATATATATTAAAATACGAACGTGTACGGCGTACGTTATAATTAAAGCGACGGCGGCCAATTAAGAAAGAAAAAAACGCAACATTAAAGAGGAATAAAACAAACATCCGAAATTTTATTGTACGTATATATGCCAGCTATTAGTTATATATATTACGTCATTACGTTGTCCTTTTTTAAATTTATTATACCAATTACTATATAATATATAAGTTACGCTAGAAAATGACGGGATACGCGTGAACATTTTTCACGTATTTATATTATTTAACTGATTAGTAGGTGTTAAAACATAATATTATAATAATAATTACGCTCGGGGAACTGAAAAAATAATTATTTATTCGTTATTATTACGAGATACGCGAGTTTTATACGTTTTATAATTTAAATATTATTTAAAATGAGGGAGTCGCGTTGAACAACGGTTGTTCGTTTTTTTTTAAATTTTAAATAGCCGCACGGAATTGCCGACTGAAAATAAGCGATAATATTATCCGGATAAAATACAAATTCTATTATTCAGTTGAATATAAAATTACGTTATTTTTTTCTTTCTATTTTACATTAAAAACTATATCGGAAAAGATGCGAATATGTGCAGGTAAATGACATTTTCGGAACGAATTTTCATCTATGAGAACGATAAAGATTTCATCTATAAGACAAGCTAAAATAACCAAAGTCATAAACACCCAAATCCTAATAAGATATTATATATTTGGTAAATGAGTTTTAATACTATTTCACATCCGCCGCTTACGTACGTATATTAGGAAAAAAAAATCGACAAACACAATATATTTTATTTTATTTTATTCTATACCTACGTAATGAATTTGAATGTTTTGGTAGCAGATAAGCGTGAAATTTTCGTCGAAAACATCGAAATTCCGATTCGTAACGGAATATTACGCAGAGCTGTGAACGCGAATGTCTTATGTTTTAAAATTGAAAATATTTATACGGGTTTTCAAAACCCTTATTGATCGGGTTACACTTGTATAAATAGCCTACAATATATACGACGTATTATTCATAAGCTCTACAGGCCATAGTGGCCCTTGGCTTCCAAAACTCATCACGATTCTTAGAAGCATTTCTCCAGTTCCATACACACTTTTGTTGTAGATCCGTCTTCACTTTATCCATCCATCTGCATTCTACTTCAATTAAAATATAATAATATTTTTATTATAAAAAAGAAGGACAAAAGGACGTAAATATTAATCGATAAAATAATGTAAAAATATGACTATAAACTTTAATAACCGTACCGTAGTTCTATAAGAATTTTTAAGTAACACCAATGTTCGATTCGCCCACAATTCGTTTTCTTCTTTTTGTTTCCATTTTATTGAGCGTATTTGGATTTAAAAAATTCTCGCTTTTTCTCACATTCACGAGCCAACACATACATGTCTATTTAGTTTTTTTTTTAAACTTTTTTAACCGATTTAATTCGTTAAAAGCACACAAATACCGTTTGTACTTTCTCGTTCAGTCACTTAGATTGATCACGAGAAACTAGACCATTAAACTACTCAGCAATGGGTTGCATGACAAATCCGTGTAAATCGGAGGTCACGTAATCCATCGGTCGTAAGAATAAGCGAGTCGTGAGAACGGTGCAGGTCGAGAGTTTGGTATTCTGGCCCGGTGTTCACGACTCAACGTGACATTACGTAATGACAGTAAACGAATTTTCAAATATCACCTGAAAACGTGGCGACGAAATTTGCAGGAGATCGATGTGTGAAATAAATTTTAATTTCAGTAACAACGGAATATTGTAATAATAATAAAAAAAAAAGATCAAAGTATCTACACTTCATGCTGATACATCGGTACATGGATATGTCTTGTGGCTACTGAATTTAGTCGACATAAGAATGTCAAAATAACAGCAACGGTTATATACTAACGGACAACGGTTTCGTTCATGACGTCATCTTGGTAACATTCTCAGTGTCGGACAAATTTTCGGAATTATCCCCAGCCATAAGACATATCCGTATCAAAAAAAATAAATATATATATATATTAAAAGCTATGAATCCGTTCCTTGGTAAAATCCAGCGCACGGTTAGGTTAGGTTAGGAAAATTGCGATTTATTCGTCGCGTTTTGGCGTTCTGTGGTTGGTCTCCAGCACCAGCAGCGTTCAACTATGCGCTCTAAGATTGATTGATTTTTCCCGCCAAATTTAATAAAAATATTAAATTATGTGATTATTATTAGCTGGTACTTTTTTGACCGGTTGCGACCGGTTGTTGGTGTGGTGCTGTTACTTAAAGCAAACCGCGCGCATAACACGGAATACGTTTTTATTACGTACGTTGTTCTATAATTTTTAAATTAAAACTTTTTCCAAATCAAAAAATTCGTGTAAATTAAAAAGAATAAAATAAACATTGACACCCCGGACCACCAGTCGTGAAACACTGAACTCAGTACGTGGAAAGCGCGTTCTGTACAATTCTCGTATATGAAACGTTGACCCCTATAGTGAGTCGCCATACGCATTTCGTTTCTATTTTTCCGTTTTTTGTTACCGACTTCATTATGTAAAAATAACCGATTTTGGTGCTAACATCGATACTATGAGCACGTCGTTTTGTGTCTTGTTATCTCAATGTAAATAATAAAACACGATAAATATCATGGAAAAAAAATTATATTTAATCGTATCCTCCATGACTTTTATGACGTCTTATAGAACGCATATGGCGGCCTCCTATCTGGGCTCGTATTTCGATTGGTACACGCGTTCCGTGTATTCGTCGGGGAACCACTGCTGTAAATCAAACACTTGGTTTGTGTTGCCGTTGGGCTACGATCACGCTTTCGACTAAAGCGTAAAAGTGATGCGTTTAACCTAATCATATGCTCACGGGCGCGCTAGACCAATCAGAGCACGGGATTTATGTAAGCGGTGCCGGAACCCACTCCAGGACGCGTCGGAATTGTGGAGAATCTTTACGGGATTTTAAGAGGGACGTTAAGAGGGTGCAAATCCTCGAGCGCATGTAATTTCAGCGATCGTTTAATCGCGTTTATACAGTGCGGATTTTCGAATATTTCCGAATTTCACACTGAGCGGTTTTCACGAGTACACTTGTACAACGCTGTAACCCATTTACGTATTATAATAACCGCGAACGACGCCGCCTCCGGTTGTACGAAATCCGTGTGACACACGACGGCGAAGTGACGACCTCCTCCCCCCAAACCACGAAGTACACTGCACACTTCGGCACACACCGCATTATAATATTAATGCGATAAACCGGATGGGGGGGGGCTTGGGGGAGGCTCGCGAACGAACTGGTCGCGCCGGGGCTTGAGGGTGTTCGCCGCGCGATCGGCGATCGCGTTCGTCGTCCCGGAACAAACTAAGAGTGATCCGTTTAACGAGGACTGCTCCCCGGGACGACGGCGCGAACAACATAATAATGGTCCTCGACGATTATTGAAGTATATATGTATTTGGCATTAAAATATTATTATAATATATAATAAAATAAAAAAAAAACAAATAAAAGATAAAAAAGATGTAAAAAAAAAAAAGAATAGAAACAAATCATGAATTAATGATTTAATTAATAATTTATTCGACTTTTTGTTTTTGTTTTTCTAAACCGCGAGTAAATATAAATACGTATTCAATACGACAACTGATATATTTTTTTCTTTATTTCGCACAAAATACACTTTGGCTTGGTTGTATGTATTCCAATTTATGTATTTATATTTTTTTTTATATAGGTACGATATATATTTATCTATAATGTTTTTATAATATATAGTACATAATAAAATAGTAAAAAAAAAAAAAACAAATAAATATAATGATGAAAAAGATGCGTTAAAGGAACAGAAACAAACTATAAATAAATAATTTAATTACTAATTTATACGAGTTTTTGTCGAAACCGGTAGTAAATAAACGTATTCAATACGACAACTATTATATATTTTTTTGTTCTTTATTTTGTACAATATTATACTCTTTGGCTGGATCTTATATATATTTGCATATGTGTATTTGTATTTTTTTTTTTATACATATATATAAATTTTTTTATAATATATAGTACACAGCACGACTCGATCGCGCGCACTTATTATATTGTATAGAAATATATAAAATTAATAAAGTCGCGAATCGGTTTGAAAATTTCGGACCGATAAGAGCACGACGACGATTTTTTTTCCTAAGTTTTTATTTTTCAAGTATTACGACTTTAAATTTCAGACGATATCGTATATTATAGTTATACGTTCGCTCAAAACTGTTCGTGTTTTTTGAATCCTTAACGAAAATAATCGTCACGGAAAAATCATCCGTTTCACAAGAAAATTTGAACTTAAACCGTTGAAAAAATAATTATTTGAAGTTTTTTTAAATTTTTATATAAATGTCGCATAAAAAATGTATATTTCTAAAATGAATATTTTGTTAATTTTTAAACGTAAAAAAACTACAGGAGATTTTCGAACATTATATTATATAGTTTTTATAGCCCAAAACTGCGTCGAATTATTTTAACAAAAAAATTGCGAAAAATATTAAAACGAATAACCGGTAAAAAAACGTCAAATGGATCAATTAAGATACACTTTTAACGAACGATCATCGCTCACTCAGCACAGTATACAATAATTAGTGATGCCCTATACAGGCTCCTTGCCGTGTCGCCAGAATTCAAAGATTAAATAATTTTTTTTTCGTCGTTCAAAGCTTCAATTACACAGCACCTTGCTTGGCCCTGTATATTATATTATGTACTTAAAAAAAAAATTTCTTCTTTTCATCGAAATTCACGTAACGAAATGAATCGACGTGGAAAATAACACTACTCGAACGAAAAAAATTTAACCCCGAACACGTTGTTTTTGTATTTATTACACGCGTTATACGTTATGTACGACACGAACGAAAGAAAAAAAAATTATCGTGCATACCTCGTCGAATAATAATATAAATACCGAGTATACTAAAATCTACAACCAAGGTCGTAGTATAACGTTTCGTGGTATTATGCGCGTTAAGATAAATGTCACTAATTTATTATTATTGTTTCGATAAACCGATAGATAGTATTCGGCGTGTGTAAAACGAAACATTATCGAATATCATAGACTTACAGTGTCGTTTCACGTATCGCTAAAAAATAATTGTTTGATTAAAACGACCAGTGGAAGTACCTATATACTTTCAATGTCTTCCACTGGAGAGGCAGGTTAAAATAAAACGTACGGAAACCTGGTTCCCGCTATAAACTATTTTGAATTCGAGTAATTTTTTTTTTTAGAAACGATTAAAAAAAAAAACAGATAACCATATAAATATAGTTCACATAAATCGAATAGTACTGAATTAATATAAATAGAATTCTTTGTCACATTTATTTGAATTTAGAAAAGAGAAAATTAAAATTCCGAACGTCTGTTTTTGTTGAAGAGTTCAATGAGAACTTCGGGTTTGATTGCGTTCTTTATGCCAATTTTGAGCATATACAATACTAAATACCATTTAAGTGTTTCCTGTTAAAAATAATAATCGATTTTAAATTATTGCTTTGGTCGATAAAAATGAATATTGACTACATCACCAAAGGTCTGACGTAGAATTCCTCGAATAAGTCTTTTCGACATCTTGCAAATCTACTCTTTTGTGAGACTGATAAAAATATAAAATTACCATTATCTTTAATTAGAGAATTGGAGTAATGCGTGTGTGCGTTCCACTACGTGCCGAGCGCTTGAATGCAACGTATTTGTACCGAACATTTCATGACACGAATTGTGAAGGAAATCAAAAGAACGAGAGAGTTGAATAGGCCTTACGCTTGTGTACAATACAAATTGAGCAGTCCTAAAGTAGTATGCGCTGTTTTAAAACGCTATGATTTTGCAGTGCCTGTATTGCTATTTTATAATTGGAAAAAATTACTGCCCACCTGTACCGAAGCATAGTGTATTGGAGTTATAACACGATACCTAAGAATAATCGCGGGTTTAATAAAAAAAAATTGTTTTCAAGTTTTAAATATTTCGGTTTGAATGTTATCAAAAAAATTACGTTTATATAAAAATAATGAAAGTATAGAAAAAATACTTATAAGCGAATACATTTGAATTGCATACCATTTGAGGCGGAGCCAGCTTACCTTGTAGCGCAAGGTTTAATATTAAATAAGTTATTTTGACAAAAATTACGTTATACTCGTGAAAGGACTATGGGCCATAGCTGGTTTTGGGGGAGAACAGGGGGTTTAGCATTTTATCCGGTCACAAAATTCGCGTGCCGACTTGGTTTAGATAGTTGTGGTGCAGTTCTAAAATTATCTTAGCTCAAAACCGGCGTAGGATTTTACAAGGAGATTGCAAATTTTTTTTGTAATTTTATTTTTTTTTTAAGGGTTTTTAGGGTACGACAACAACGGACCACGTCGTGATTAAAAAAAAAATAATAATAATAAAAAAAAAAATTAGTAAGAGAAAATAAAAAATACTTATGTGAAGCAGTCATAAATTATTCCGTTCGGCCGTGTAATTGCCTTGTTTTTTTTATTATTATTATTTCGTTATTTGTATTTTTTCCGAATAATTTATCGAACGCGGCGGATAAAGATGCAAACAGATTTTTTTTTTTTTTTTAAGTATACGAAGTTACGAGTATAATATATTATACTTAGCTGGTACTCGATTATACGAGCATTATATTATCGTCATATATACGGAAGAACAAAATCAGGAATCGCTACCGAACGCGTATAAACAAATTACACGTTTTTTTTTTTTTGCGTTTCTATATAAACAATTTTTTTTATTTATATTTTTTTTTTAACAAACGAAATACTACTATATATTTTATTACACAGATTTTGAATTTAGCGAATATACGCGTATAATGTTCGTGCGCAATCGGTTAAATATTTGTTCGAAAAATCGGCTACACAATAATTATTATTAACTGCACTTTATACGCGATAATAACGGGTATTGTAGAATTTTATCGAAACATAAGGATATTACATTAATAACCATAGAAATTAAAAAAAGTTAATAAATAATTATCCGGTAAAGGAATCGCGCGTACGAAAAGCGTTTTAATTAAAAATATTTTGCATTTGTAAAAAAGAAATGCACGCTATATATATATATATATATATATTGACGGGATAACTAATTGTATAAAATTTTATTTTTTTTGAACTGGGTATTATTTCTTACTAATCCGTGTTCATCATCAAAAGAGTCGGGCCATTTTGATGGACCCTCGAGAAATTCAGTACCAAAATATTTTCTTCGGAGATGGTATTATACATGTTCTCTCGAATACTATCTATATCATGAATAAATAAACAGGCGTGTCAGCTAGATAACACTGCGCGTAGAAAATGTTCGACAGACTTGGAATAAACGACAAAATTCATGGAAAAAACTTTCCGGCATAATTTTAAATTATTACATTATTATGAATTAAAATATTCCATATTGACTTCATTGGATGCCCATTACACACCATGACTGAATCACGATTAAATAAAAATATCAAAAACCTCACCAAGACTCTTTCATCCATGTTATTGATATCGTTTTTTCCATGTCTGGGGAACATGCGCAGTGATATCGAAAATAAAATTATAGCTGACACGTCTGTTTATTCAGTCATGATCTATATGCGACTGTATGATATGACTGTTTAATAATTTATTACTGTACCTACACAATACTATTTTTTAACATACGTGTAGCCACGCTTAACTGGTGAATTTTTTAAAACAAAAATATTTTTTTCTAATAGGTCGTATAGAAATCTTAAATAAATATTTAAGGATTACTTTTTCGCTCTAGGCTCGCCTATACCTTAAGTCGGTCCTGTGTATAACAGAGTAAGAAAGAAAAAAGAGAAGCCCGGCACATGGCGAGTCGGCCGGCGCGCGCGACGACCGCGACCGCGAACAATATAATAATCGCGAGCGACGACGTCGTAAATTTACATAAATACGCTAACGTTCGTTTCCTGGTACGATTTCGGTTGTGGAGAAGGAGAATGGAGTTTCGCGTACCGTCCCCGGAGAAAACTCGCAGAAAATATAATATTATGCGTAAATAAATATATATATACACCCGTTTTAAAGTATCCATTACTCCCATATATATATATATATATATATATGATGTATATGTCACAAAATTCGCGTGCCGACTTGGTTTAGATAGTTGTGGTGCAGTTCTAAAATTATCTTAGCTCAAAACCGGCGTAGGATTTTACAAGGAGATTGCAAATTTTTTTTGTAATTTTATTTTTTTTTTAAGGGTTTTTAGGGTACGACAACAACGGACCACGTCGTGATTAAAAAAAAAAATTAGTAAGAGAAAATAAAAAATACTTATGTGAAGCGGTCATAAATTATTCCGTTCGGCCGTGTAATTGCCTTGTTTTTTTTTTATTATTATTATTTCGTTATTTGTATTTTTTCCGAATAATTTATCGAACGCGGCGGATAAAGATGCAAACAGATTTTTTTTTTTTTTTTAAGTATACGAAGTTACGAGTATAATATATTATACTTAGCTGGTACTCGATTATACGAGCATTATATTATCGTCATATATACGGAAGAACAAAATCAGGAATCGCTACCGAACGCGTATAAACAAATTACACGTTTTTTTTTTGCGTTTCTATATAAACAATTTTTTTTATTTATATTTTTTTTTTAACAAACGAAATACTACTATATATTTTATTACACAGATTTTGAATTTAGCGAATATACGCGTATAATGTTCGTGCGCAATCGGTTAAATATTTGTTCGAAAAATCGGCTACACAATAATTATTATTAACTGCACTTTATACGCGAGAATAACGGGTATTGTAGAATTTTATCGAAACATAAGGATATTACATTAATAACCATAGAAATTAAAAAAAGTTAATAAATAATTATCCGGTAAAGGAATCGCGCGTACGAAAAGCGTTTTAATTAAAAATATTTTGCATTTGTAAAAAAGAAATGCACGCTATATATATATATATATATATATTGACGGGATAACTAATTGTATAAAATTTTATTTTTTTGGTTTGGGTATTATTCCTTACTAAACCGTGTTCATCATCAAACGAGTCGGGCCATTTTGATGGATCCTCAAGAAATTCAGTACCAAAATATTTTCTTCGGAGATGGTATTATACATGTTCTCTCGAATACTATCTATATCATGAATAAATAAACAGGCGTGTCAGCTAGATAACACTGCGCGTAGAAAATGTTCGCCAGACTTGGAATAAACGACAAAATTCATGGAAAAAACTTTCCGGCATAATTTTAAATTATTACATTATTATGAATTAAAATATTCCATATTGACTTCATTGGATGCCCATTACACACCATGACTGAATCACGATTAAAATAATTATTTATTAAAAAAATAAAAATATCAAAAACCTCACCAAGGCTCTTTCATCCATGTTATTGATATCGTTTTTTCCATGTCTGGGGAACATGCGCAGTGATATCGAAAATAAAATTATAGCTGACACGTCTGTTTATTCAGTCATGATCTATATGCGACTGTATGATATGACTGTTTAATAATTTATTACTGTACCTACACAATACTATTTTTTAACATACGTGTAGCCACGCTTAACTGGTGAATTTTTTAAAACAAAAATATTTTTTTCTAATAGGTCGTATAGAAATCTTAAATAAATATTTAAGGATTACTTTTTCGCTCTGGGCTCGCCTATACCTTAAGTCGGTCCTGTGTATAACAGAGTAAGAAAGAAAAAAGAGAAGCCCGGCACATGGCGAGTCGGCCGGCGCGCGCGACGACCGCGACCGCGAACAATATAATAATCGCGAGCGACGACGTCGTAAATTTACATAAATACGCTAACGTTCGTTTCCTGGTACGATTTCGGTTGTGGAGAAGGAGAATGGAGTTTCGCGTACCGTCCCCGGAGAAAACTCGCAGAAAATATAATATTATGCGTAAATAAATATATATATACACTCCGTTTTAAAGTATCCATTACTCCCATATATATATATATATATATATATATATATGATGTATATGCGTATATGAACCGTCGAGGAGGACGTACTGATCCTGCGCGATCCCGTGCTGCAGGTCTCTCCGGGGAGTAACGATGCAGGAGACGGGCGAGTGCGCAGGAGCTGCGCGACGACCACTCAAAGCCTGCAGCAAGTCCTGTTGTGTATTATATTACGTATCGTATCGCCGCGTATTAAGCGAGGCAATAATATCTTTACAAAAATTTTTTTTTTTAAAAATGGCTCTGAAGGTTTTCGCGAAACGCGCTGCAGGTGAATACGTCGTATACACCAATGCTTACTTTAAAGTTTTTTTAGAAATGCGTATGATTTAAAATACTCTTCTCCCTTAACTTCTCCCCTTCATCCTTTCACCATTATCCTTTCTTTCCTTATCATACCTCTGCCCTCTCTCAACTTATCACTTTTATCTTCTCGATCCTTCCCACCATACTTTACCTTCTTATCGTAGTGTTCTTCTCATCACAAAACACAGAGATAATAGTAATTTAGATGTTTAAAACACGGATAAATACAGAGTAAAACGTATAGGTATGTTTAAATCATAGACATATTAACTTAGTTAATAGTTAATATGTCTATGGTTTAATAATGTATGTCACAATATTTTTCTTAAGAATACCGATACGGAAGGTTTTGTGGAACGTTTTAAACGTGTGGCTGTTAATTTGCTGAATACGAATTCTTCGGTATCAATGTGTGCCTCCGATTCGTTAGCAAATTAAAGAGAAATCAAATGTGAATTTTAACGTTATTGTATTCTTGAACAAAAATAATTAATAAATTATAACTAATGTTTATATTACGGGTGAAATCTTAAAACTTCGTTAAAATTTACGACTAATTTACTAAATTAGAGCCGCGCATTTTCTACTTAGAATTACGAAAAATGTGTCCAAACTCACGTTAAAACAAGCGTTGAACTATATACGGTGTCGTATTTTCGGTCGTGTAGGAGGATTAAAATCTCCTCTCCCCCGGGACCTAGAGGTCAATTTAAAATATAGTCGATCAATATTATTAACACGTTTAACGCGCTACTGTTCGACAATAGAAAACGGTTATGTGACGCGAAGATTGTTATCATTGTCACAAAATAGTACTGCATGGTGTAGAAGAAATCCTTACGATTTACTCGAGGAATACTCTATGTCAGAGTTTTGTTATTATTTTTAACGGGGAAGACTTAACGGCATATACGCTCGCAATAAAACCCGAAGAAATTCTCTCTCTCTCTCTCTCTGAATTATCCGATAAACATAGACGTTTGGAATTTTTGTCTTATAATTTTCCGGTTTCCGGTTTTCGTATAAAAATATATAGGTATAAAAACAACCGAGTTCTATTACTCGATATGCGAGTAATTTATCATCGTTATTTTAATTATAATATTAGCGAATAAAAAAATATTTTGATTCAAAATAGTTTATATAACGAGGACAAAGTTTCTACGTTTTATTTTAACAAATCCCCGCCACACCGAGAGACATTGAAAGCACGCCACTGACCATATATGTATGTGTACAGGTTTTTACTAAACTATGGATGTAATAAAAAAAATCGCGTGGCCAAACAATATGGATGTCAAATAATATTAAAAATTATACATTTAGACGTTATCAAAAGTACATGCGGGTTATAACCAGGTCTTAAATCGTCGGTTACAACTATTACCGCTGTTCCGGGTTTCGTTCGATAAACACGGTTACCATTAAAGGCAGGTGTACACGCGTACGGCGCATATTTTGTTTAGCCATTGTTTAACGTTTCAAACGTATGTTTTATATGTATAATTTGTGAGTGGCGAGTGTAAAAAAAAGAATAATAAATAAAAACGAAAAAAGCTGAAGGCGGTCTAAGACGGCGAGAGAGAGAGAGAGAGAGAGAGAGAAAAAATTTAACGAGCCGCAGAGCTGGTCACAAAATGTTTGTTCAAACACGTTTGACGTCATATGACAAGAGAAATTTTTCAAAACTTGAATCTCAGTTGATAATACTTATATATATATAAGTCGAGGTTTATGATACAGCTGGCAAACAGAAATGATAATTTCCCTTCCCCCAAAAAAAATGTATCGGTCGATTCGTGCCTGTATATGAGATAATAAAAATATCAAAATCGTGTAAAACGGAAATCGTATTGAGCTAAGTGGGAAATAGTTAAATGGGCTTTTGTCTCCCCCTTTAAACTGAAATGACGCCACTGCGGCTTTATACATAGTATGCACTTTTTGTATTATTAACATATTATTATATCGAATCGTCTCCAAATCCCCCTCCAAAAAAATATATATATCCGGCGCCGATTAAATATTCTATTACAATCGATTTTTCGTTCCCGGCGCGTATGTTTTATGTAAATAATTATTATATAAACATATATTTCAAAGAATATGACCGAGTGACTGAGATACGCGTATACCTACACACACGAGCTGCAAGGACACGGCAGCGACGACGACGACGATGGCGAAACGCGTTCACACAGTGGCGTAGCGAACCATGGTTTTAAAAAACAGCTAGTTGCTTTTGGATTTTAGTCGGACGGCTGGTGGGTGCTGAGTTTGTGTAAAATAACCTCAATCGAGTCTCTAGTATTCATGAAAAACTAATTTCCTCACAATGCTTTTTTCTCCGTCGTAATCTACTCTAGTAATTATTCTCAGTTTTGTGCATGATGAAGTTTTGACAAAATTGTTGTTACGGTCGCCTCAAAGTATATAGTATCTGTGGAAAGTTCGGTACTTCAGGAAAATTGGTGTATATTTGTAAAAATTGAAACTGTTTCTACCTCAAAAAAAAAAAAAAAATTGTCTACGGGAAAAAAAAAACGTTATTGTAAAATTCAAATTGGTGGGGTGGGTCATTGTTTGCTTCTTTCGTGTTTTAAGTTAGGCGACGCCACTGCGTCCACATAATATAATATAATAATACGCGCGTCGAGCCAGTGCCGGCGGTAGGCAGGGGCGAGCTGAGAGGCAATTTTTTTTCAAAAGTCCACGGGCTGCGTATCAGACCGGCCATAAGTACCCAGAATTCTGAAACATTTTACATACTTTAAATTTCAATGAAACGCGTCAAACATACAATAACATACACAATTCAACAACATAAATATAATAAATGTAACATAAATATAATATAATTCCGGATTTACACTTTCCGCGTTTTATTTGTCCGATAAAATATACACAATACACATAGATAAGAAATATATGGATAGGCTACTCCTATATTGAAAGTGCATGAGTATAGCGGTCCATTTTAATGGAGAGAGAAGTCACTTTTAAGAAAGCTTCTCTTTCTCGCACAGGGCATATTTTAATGAAATTATTATATTTGCTATCTTTTGGAAATTATACACGGTGCAGATAACAGTTATTTTCAAATTTTGATATTACATAAACAATAAAAATATATATAAAAACGTCGCCGAAGTTTTCCCCCTGATGACTGGAATACCCGACTCGACTACTCATATATTTGCTCAATTAGATCAATCCCGCCCACAAAAAAAAAGTGCATATTTGCTGTTTTTACTATTTATTATCATCGATTATTAGGCATGGAAGAAACAGTATTTTGATAATGGAAGAAAGAATAAGCGGCCTCGTGTAAATCGCACGAAACGACCGGAAAAAAGACGTGACGACCCGTCCGTATATATTTTATTATCTGTGATGAATGTACACCGCATAACGATGACGACGTAATCGCTATAAAATTTAAACGGCCCGGTAAATTCGAATGGACCGATCACGAAACAGCGGTCCTGTTAGCGATGTACCGCAGTGTGCACAGGCGTGCGCAGACTTTTGAGTCAGGTATGGCTAAATTCAATCTGACTACCCACCCTCCCCCCCTGTCACGGTCACACAATAAAAAAAAATTATAGAAATTTTTTCTATAAACTTCGAAATGACCATTTTGTCGGTGACTGGAAAATGTAAACAATCGTTTTTCATTAATTCACACATACAATTCATCAATATATTGATTTAAAATTAATCTAATAAAACAAATATAATCTAATAAAATAATTCAAAAACGTTCAAAATATATATATATATTATTATATATATATATATATAAAATGATTAATTATGTAATTTTCTCGCAAGTAAAGGCTCAGGTGGGGCTAAAGCCCAATCAGCCCTACCCGTGCGCACGCCTATAATGGCAGTGTGTCAATATGCCTCCCGGCCTGGATTTCGTTCCCGCTCCGCCCGCCCGTGCCGGATCCGCGTCGCGTATACGCGTTAGAAGAAAAAAAAAATCGTTTTGATTATAATTTTTTTTTTTTCATTGGATCGTATATAATATATTGTTGTGCAGTGTGCAGCGGACGCGTTTTTCTCCTCGATTCGTATTATTCGTTATCTTGTCGATCTCCTATATATTAGCTGCCAGTAATAGTAATAGGTAATAATAATAATAATCGATCGCGCGGTCCACAACACATATTATTTTATATAAATCGACGCGGACCGCGTTTATATAGGGACGACGACGACGACGCCGCTGCCGCTGCCGCGCGGCCGACGTCAATTAAAAGGTCACCCGACGACGACGGCGACGACGGATCGAAACGTGTTCCTTTTGAATAAAATAGGCCAACTCCATATCTGATCCGATAGTATATATATATATATATATTTATATAGCGTTGTTGCAACGAGCGCGTGTGTATAGCATTTTTTTTTAATTTTTTTTTTTATCCGCTCGGTCGTTGTATATATATATAAAAACGACGTGTGTGTGTGTGTATATATGTGAACCGGTGTGCCCACTCGACATACTCGTTTCGGACATTCTAGCCAACCTTCACAAGCTCTACGAGAATATAAAAAAAAAAAAAAAAATACACGTGAAATAAATAACTCGATACACACGCGGCGAGCGTATACGCACACACACACACACACACATTATATACAACGACTGACCGACTGTTTTCTCGATGGGTTTTCTATCGCGCGCGCGCGCTATAAATATATATATATATAAAATAATAATAATAATAATAATAAAAAAATACTTTTTAGTCGATATACCGGTTTTGAAAACGTTGAGACATTTGGTTGACCAGATTGTCGGTCGACTCGACGACGACGACGACGACTGAGAGAGAAGAAAAAAAATTAAATAAAAAAAAACCATCTCCTCTTATGTTTTTATATAATATTGAAATACACGCGAATCCGACGCGCGCCCGTCCCGTTATCGCATCGAGCGAACGGCGCGAGGTACGACGTCATCGCGCCGCCAGTACAGTAGGCGCGTTTTCCCGACGATCCACCGCGGTGGCTTCTCCCAGTCGGGGGGTCCGTTCGCCACACAAATCGATAAGAACGAGCTGTCCGCGTTTCAGATCTAACCTCACATTAATATTTTTAAAACACACACACACCGACATTTTGTAATTTATATTATATAAACCCCGGGGATACAGTTCGGATTCACTATATGTCGCGCGATAAATTCAATTAAATTTATTCTACGATTACACTATTCGTTATACAAACCGTGATATGATTAGGATATCACGCGATACAAACAAAAGTTCCGTACGATAAGAGGTATAGTTAGGTTTACGGCTGTCATATAGTTTTAGTTAGATTTTCAATTATTTGTTGAGAATACTTTTTGTTTTCATTGTCGGTACATATAGATAATACGTAATGGATGGGCCATATTCGTTATCATCACGCGTTCCCGAATCTTCTGTCTCACTCGGCAAATATTTAGAGTACCGATACGTTGATAACAGAACACTCTATTTTCAATTGTTATTCCATGGAATAAATTATTATTTCATGGAACAACAAATAATTTCTTGCTGAGTCTGATAGAAGGTATGGTTTTAACGAGGGGCTATAAAGTATCCGAAAATATTATAGCCGACAATAGTTTATCCGAAAGTATTTTGTCCGAACCATATTTAACCCGAAAAATATTTTATCCGAACAATATTTAGGTCGAAAAATATATACACCGAAAGCAATACTGTAGAAAATATTTTGTCCGAAAAATATATCATAAGAAAATATTTCATCCGAAAATGTATGAAAATAAGTGTGACCAACTGTTCAGATAGCATTATTGATAAGAATGGATCACTATGCACCACAAAATTGTTGTTTCCGATCATTATCAAAGACTATAACTGATTTTAATTCAACTGTTTATTTTAAATCTTTTTTAATTTATAATTATTTGATAACAACATTGTACCATTTTATCTATTCTGTGGTACCACCAAGGCGGAATATATTGGTCACCCTTATGTTTATAAATTTTCGGATGAAATACGGTTCGGATGAAATATTTTTCTGATAAAATATTTTCCACAGTTTTATTTTCGGCGTAAATAATTTCGTCTTAAATATGGGTCGGATAAAATGTTTTTCGGCTTAAATACGGTTCGGAAAAAATACTTTTCTATTGATATATTTTTCGGATAAAATATTTTTCGTCCAAAATACTGTACGGAAAGAATATTTTCGGACATTTTACGCGTCTCCGTTTTAACATTGCTATCCCTCTTCTTTTGCAGGAACGATGCCCGCTACACATATTGTATACACATGGTCCTATCCAGTATGTATTATCGATGTGTTGGTATTACTAAATTCTTATCTACGCCAAGTTCTTATCAACGCGTCGGAAAATGGACCCCGCCGGCCCGCGAAAATCATTCCAACAATACAATATCTCAACGATCGTTTTTACTACAGATACGCATATACGAAGATTATTCGTATTTAGTTATACATACGTAAAAAGAAAATATGGCTCAGAAAAATCTCTGAGCCATACAACATATAGTTGGTCTCACTGCGGTCTTATAGAATAAGAGCAGAGAATGTCTGTTTTTTTTTCTTAGCACTCCCATCCCGCAAACGTTTATAGTGACGCGACTCTGCGGCAAATTATAATATATTTTAATAATTATTTTAAAAACCGTCGTATAAAACGTACATATTATTATTGTACGAGACGAGGGTCAATAATATTGTATAAAATAATACATAATGCGCGACCGTCGTCGTCGTCGTTTCCGCGCTGCACGCCCTTCCCCGCGGGTGTCTGACCGAGACTTTCCGGGCGGCCGAGAACAATGTGCAGCGGGCACACAATAATAATATGTACTCGACATAAACGTAGAAGAAGTACCTTGGAAGGGGGTCTTTCTCTCTCTCTCGGTTCCGGGGGGATGTGTGGCTCGGTATACACCGCGATATTATATATGCTATAAAGCCGGTACGTTATTTGTATATATTGTGTAAAAGTGGACGGTGCTGAGGTCAGGGAATATAATATTTGTGTGCGCGCGCGGGTATCTGTGCTCGCGGGACGAGGACAAAGGAGTGTTTTGGCGGTGCCGAAGAGGATATGACGCTGTGAAAAGTCGACGAGCCGCGGGTTCTGCACGGGAGCAAATAATATAATCGACGGTGGCGAAATGGAGTGTGTTTGGCAAACCGACTGTAAATGTCCTCGGGGAAGAGGGGAGATGGAAATACGTATACCAGCGGGCCTATGTAATGTATTATCATTATTGCTCGCGGTTTATTATTATATTGAATATTGTATATTATACGGAGAAACCAGCCGTGCTCAACACCGATGAGAATATGTATATTCTTTTGAATAACAAAGAAGCGAAGTGAACGCGCTCTCGTCGTACGCTGCAGTGTTTCCTAAAGGTTATAGTTGAAAAAGTTAATGCATTTTTTTTTTTTTTTTAGGTTCCGGGCGGACCGAGGAATTTATTGGTTTTACAATGTCTGTACCCAAAAATTCTACCAGAAGGAATGCTCCGAGTGCTTACACTGTATCCGGTAGCGAATTGTATCTAGTTGGTAATCTAGAGAGGTCACTTTTCGATTTTCTCAAAAGCGTCTAAAAAAAAAAAAAAAAGAGAAACTCAAAGAGCATCGAAATATTATGGTAAAAAATTATTACGTTATTTGCGTTACTTTTTCGCAATTTTTACAATGATTATAGAAACTTGAAATATTCATCAAACGTACGACTCCAATGACATACAACTCGCTCACTGTCTAATTAGAAAAAACGTTTTAATGACAACAATACAACTTTTCGGAACTCTTGTCAACCGTCGAATAACCATTTCTTTTTGGATAATTCATATGTCGCGGCCACTGTTTAAGCTACGTTTTGGGTTCCGAAAAGTGAAAATGTTTGTGATTTGTCGAGCAAAGGATTAGAAGGACGATCTACATGCGAGATATATGCGTATTGTAAACGTCGGGCATCTTCGAATGGTGGAGAAAACACCGAAACAACCGCGTTTTACTTGCGGTTAATTATAGGCGTGTATAGTCGACGACGAAGCAGGTGACCGAAACGAATGACATTGTTATTAGACTGGAAAAGTACTTTTCTCGTATGCGCTCGGGGGAACACAGAGAGGAGAAGCTCTTATGCCTAATAAATATAGGTATACAGAGATTTGAAAACGCTTTATCTGACATTGTTGTTAATTTGCCGGGAGGATGCTGCGATGGTGCTTTGATGGCGGTTCACTATATTACTTTGAATTTATATCAAAACCTGTACCACTAAAACCCGTCGCGGGCATACGCTGCAGGTATATGGTAATACACCCGAAGTATATTACATTAATACATGCACAAACGGCGATCGTTTTTTTTTTGTTGCTTTTTATCTTTACGACGACACCGTTCATTGACAAATATAACACGGTCACACGCCGCAGTACAGTATAATATAATAATAATATCGCGTGACCCGTATTTGGAGAAAAAAACAAATCATTTTTTTTATATTTTTACGATCATCAATGAATCTGCGCAGACGTCGTATAGTTTATAAATTATGTACACTTGACGACGACGAACACGGCGGACGAGGGAGTGTGGATCACCTGTGCGAACGATCGCGTAATGAAAATAAATAACCGCGTGCAGAAAACCGATCGTCCCAAGTGTTTCTCCTCCATGGACCGTGTTTTTTAAAATAATTTTCTATCGGTTTCTTCGAATTTTTTTAAATATTAATTTTATTTTTTTTTTTGTATTGGTACTCCAAATTGTGTCTGCAGCGATATTTATTTTATATTATTGTTATCTATATAAGATAGTATATTCGCCACAAAATCGCAAACTATAGCATGCAAATGTCCTAGAAGAATGCAATATAAGAATGCACGAGGCTCAGAGCAGCAAACCGATGTAATTTTGCATTGAAAAACCTCTTCAAAACCATATCAAAGAAAAACTTAATATAATAGCTATATATCAGGTACCAGTACGGACCTATGCGTGTGCCGCGCGTGGTCCAAAGACTAAAGGCGATAAAGAAAAACCACGAAAACTTGAAAAAAAAGTACATGGCCCAGTGTTAAATACCGAAACACGGCAATGGGAACCATAAGAACGAATGCACATTTGACAGATCTATACAAAATAAGGGAAGATATCGTAAAATTTACTAAAGGAATGAGAATGCAACGGGCCGGACACGCGTGGCGGCCACTAAAAGAAATAATGACTTGGACAGTATAGAGGGTAAGAGACCGAGAGGAAGGCCGCGAAGAAGATGGATAGACATTAATGACGAGATATGGAATTCGGTTTACCGCATGAAGACAGTGACGTAGCCAGGAGGAGGCTGATGGGGGGGGGGCTATAATGAATAAATAATCAGTTTTTTAATAGGTACCGCCTGTACGCGTTAATTAATTAATTACCGGCCTCACCTCCCCTCCCCAAATAAAAATCCTGGCTACGCCATTGCAAGAATAGATTGGCAAAGAGCGTAAGTCCCAGCCGTACATTGTCCTGGATACGCCATTGCAGGTACGAGAGAACGTTCTCGCGCGAGGTGTCGAAAGGGACTAAAGAAGTAACTAAACGCCGATCGACCGACTACCGCGCGCGGTTTACGGTTAATACCACACGCGCCCGCGCGGTTGACCACACGCAACAGCAGCAGCCAGCAACCACGTCTGTCGTGCGAATCCGTCCGTGAAATTGCCACACGTCGCGGCGACGGCGGCGGCGGCGGTGTAATAAAACTGCTGGCGTTCTCGGAAATCCACTCTCGGTTCGTCGACTGCGCACGTCTCGGGTCGCGTCTTCTTCGCCCTTTCGCGTTTTCGACGAACGATGACGCGTTCGCGTTTCCGCCGTTTACACCACGTATTGCAACGCGCCGCCGCCGCTTAGGTAATGATTTACAAAATAATATTCATTGTACACACTATAGCGAGTGTATAGGAATTTTTACGTTTGGCCGGAAAAATTAACGAGTTCTCGACCGCGAGAAACTTACTCATCATCGTGTCTCGCGCGAGTGTACAAAGCGTGTGACCCCATTATAACGTTATGTTGCGCGCGTACGCGTTCCAGAGATTCGCTTCGTCCGTTATACAGGACACAATAATCATGTAATAATAATTATTGATAATCATATTCGTCTGTCTGAATTAATGAGTTCTGAAATACGGTCTGAAATGTCGACCATTATACGCGTTGTATTCCGTTGTGCTATACTCCGTTCCAAATAAGATGAATTGCGGTGCGTTCGTACTACTATACGTCACGAGCGTCTACATAGTCTATGTAGTTTGTATCAGTGGCCGTACAAGATGGGTGGATCGTTCCCCTAAGATTTTAACGGTGTAGTTTTCTATGATTTCATAGATGATTTATTATTTAAGAGCGTGTATCGATAATATTATTGTATTTGAATTATAATTGTTCTATCCAAAAAGTAGTGATAATAAGGGTTTTTATTATAATATTGTTGTATACTATGTTTAATTTAAAATAAAAATTATAATAAAAAAAATGTTTGATTTTTTTTTTGGCGTGGGGGCGGTAGAGATTTCTCGCTGTATGTCGAGGTAGATACGTTACAATTTTTAAATCTCCCGTTCCTTGATTGAGCTTCAGATACGCCACTGGTCTAGAGGTCTATATAGTGACATCACACAAGCAAATTTCCTTATCAATTATCATACGAACATAAATAATTAAATACTATTATTATATAAAATTGTCCACTCGGGTGTAGGGGTGTCATTTGTGGGGAGGAGTACGTTTTACTTTTAATATATATATAATATAGTCCCAATGGGCCTGTTTTGTTAATGGTATTTAATGTTGAAAAAGAAGGAGTTAACAATATCAATCTAGAAAAAGCTCTATTTGTTAAACACAAAAATTGCCGGTATCCGCTTATTTAAAATATAATTATTATTTTTTTTTTAGAGCTAATAAATCCAAAAAAAAAAATTATAGTAGTTATATTAAATTAATTATAATTTTTTTGAATTTCGCCTCAAAAAAGCAATTAAAAAAATATATATATATAAGTATTGTTTTCATATTTTCATATTTTTTTTTTTTTACGTAAAATTGTGAAATTCAAACATTTATTTTAAAATTTTCACCTGTAGGTTATTATTATCACTATACATTATTATTAATTATAACACTACTATATAAATCACTTTGGTATCTGTAGGTATTTTTTTATCGTCTATAGAATAGCAATATACAGGTATTGCACATTCAGGCACGGATCCAGAAATACAAAGATCAGCTACCCGAAAGTATACCTATTTAGGTAGTTACGTACTGATCCTGATCTAGAAATTATAAATTGGAAGGAGAAATGAATGCTTGACAAATAGTATAAGTATTATACGTATAATTTTTAAGCAATGATAACAGCCAAGGGGGGGGCTAAATCCCCTTAGCCTCCTCTCGGATCCGCGCCTGTGCACATTGGCGCAAGGCGATCGTGTAAATATTCGCTTTCGTTCTACTATCACACACCATACAGCTGCAGTGACGCGCGTGGTCCAATTATTATCCGACGAATTACTCTTTTTCGTGCACACGGGGAGGCGTCTCGTTGTTTATTTTTTTTTTCCTTCTCCTGTTATAATAATAATAATAATAATAACAATAACAGCAACAACAACAAGAGCAATAATTCGGGATCGTTATTGTCGAGGGCCTCTGTTCGTGCGTTTTGTGCGCTACACCAATATGTGCTATACGCGTTGCAGAACCGCTCTCTCTGTCTCTCTCTCTCTCTCTTATTCTCTTTATACACACGCACACACGTATAATATAATATCCTCGACGATAATAATTTATATATATATATATATATATTTTCTCCAGCGGTCCGCGGATATAATAATATATATTATAGCGGTATACGGTGCGCCTGGAGAATTGGCCGCCGAACAAATTGTCAGCTATATCGGTCCCGCGGGGACGGTACGGGCTGGAAATTATTAACGCGCGCGCGCGCGCGGCGCTGGGGTTCCTGCAGGAGAGAAGCCGTCGTCGTCGTCGTCCTGCGGGACAACCTCTATATTATATATTATAGTCCTTCGTCTGCAGTCGTCATCGTTGGACTTTCTGTGGCGTTTTATTGCATCGCCGCGAGTTTGACGAGCCCACGCGGACCTTGCGCTCCGCACGTTTACGACTACTTACTACTTACTCTGCTGCTGCTGCTGCTGCAATAACGTATTCGTACGTTATATTTTTAATTTAATAAAATATCGTTTTTTTTTTTTCTTTAGTGGCCGACGTGTGAGCTCTGCAGTAGAAGCGCGCGCGCCATTTAAATACGTTAAACGGCGTTTTGTGCGCGATTACCTTTTTTTTTTTCCTTATAACTATTGTTCGTATAGGATTCATCGTCTGACGATCTCTGTTCGCATTTACATATTATAGTATCCTTCGCGCGTGAAACCAGCTATCGCGAGCGGGCGCGTAGCGGCGTTTACACCGCCCTCGTTTTCGACTAAATTTTATTACGCGTACAATTGTTTGTTTACCCATACATTTGCGTTTTCTCAATAGATTTCAATAATATAATAACGCCCATTCGTAACAAAACGAATTCGTGAAACCGGTTTTTAACGTTCTGCGAAGCACCACAACTGACGGCGAAAAACCTATTGGAAAAATTGAAGCCAATATCAAATATTTTACGAGTGTTTCTTTAGAACGGTCTTTTTTTTTTTTTTTTTTAAACAATCTTTTTCATATTTTTTGGAAATAGAAAGTAACGCGCAACCGTAAAAAAAATTATTTGGGCGCGTGGCGGTATTTACACCGTCTTGACACGTGTACGTGGACCTGGTTGACTCCAAAGACTAAATACGAGTTCTCCCGAACGCGTTCTAGCTATCCCGATTACGTTATCACATATCTAAATATTAATAATTAGAGAACAACTCTAGGACTGCCGATAAGCCAAACTGGGACGTATTAAGGGCGGTGTAAATGCCGTTGGCGCGGCCTGCTCAAAGTGCAGATATATGGATTCGCGTTATAACTCTACGCGCCGTCTATTCGATTCCGTTTGTATTCTTAGCGGCTTCAATATTGTAAATCGAATGAATCTATTTTTTTCCAGTTTCAACACTGCAAACGTTCTTCGACCGATCGGAGGGGATAATCATAAACAATTTTCGCGAAAACAAAATTAATTCTCTATCGTTTTATAACCCACGCATTTTTTTTTTTTAAAGGTTTAAAACGAAAACGCGTGCCAAGGTCTCCTGCAGGAGAACCGGTATACGTGCAGTTCCTATACCGTTTTAAGAAAACAACGCGCAATACTTGGCAATAAGCCCCGTTAGTTTGTTTTTTCTTTATGAATACGTTACTCATTTTCACACATAAAATCGATAGGGACTTGAATTATAATCTATTTTTTTGAACTCGGTCTTTGGGCAAACATTTTTTTTTTTTGTATTTGAAAACTTTTGATTGCGCCGAACGATTACGACCGATGGCGTGAATAATTCGACGCAGCGGTACTTTTTTTCTCTTTTTTTGATAGTTTTATTGACACGCGTTTATATAAGTACTCGTTTTATTGTAGAAACGATTTTTTCGATCTCCCTGCGGTCCTATATAGGCACTCGTTAACCGTGTGTTAAGAGCAGGCGAATTATTTAATAACGTTCGCCCGCGGTCACGGCGCTGCAGAGAAAATGTTCGTGACACGGTATACAATACGGAGATGTATATAATATTATATAGTACAACGCGAACGGGTATATATTATTATTTAAGTACAAGGATTTTGGCTAAACGTCAGAAAACGTTGTGTACGTATTGCTGCTGCTCGGGGCAGGCAAACTGCGCAGCGATTTATACGGCGGACCTTGGCTTCTGCTACGGAGTTTTCGTGTATTTATATATTATTATTAGATTTTTAGCGTAGCGAGGAACCTATTGGTTTTACAAAGCTGTGTTTTTTTTATGTCTGTACCCAAAATTCTACCAGAAGGATTGCTCCGATCTTCATGTGCAGGCAATTTTTTCCGGTAGGAAGTCGCATATGTAGTTGGTACTCTAGAGAGGTCATTTTCAATTTTTTTAATTCATATTAATTATATAATGCTTACTAAAAACTATCATTTTATAAAAAAAAACTGAATAATAACCGTGGTATCATAAAAATATAATATATCGTCTTTATCGACATCGTTGTTTCATAACGCGTATAAACATTATTTACTTTTTAATTATATGCTCTATACGCTATTATTATTATCATAAAATATAATATAACGTCGGAGCTCAGCACAAAATCGTTTTGTCGAACGCAATGATTTATTATTGCCTTCAAACGTATATATAGTGATAACTAGGGCAGATGTCTTGTAGCTCTAAATGTGCAATCCTTTGTGCACTTAAAAACCATATAATATGCACTAAATATATGCAAAATTAATATTTTTTTCTATAAAAATGTAAAAATTTTTTTAAGAAAATTGTTAATAAAATTTGATTTTAAATAATACATTTTTATTGATTTAAATTTTAATTACAGAATAGACATCAATAGGTACATTATTATATTTATAATATCAAATAATAATAATTAATTTTTGAATTAAATATAAAAAAAAAACCGTACGAGTCCGCGAACAGTCAACTGTAACAATATTATATGATAAAAATTAATTTAAATTCATCAATTTCGTTTGTAATATTGAATGAAATAAAAACGTCGATGGAGGAAATATTAAAAAATTATTAATTCTATTTAATATTTTTCAAAAAGTATAAAATTGAAGAACTATATATGCTCTATAAACCAAAAAAAAGAAAACTCAAAATATGCGCACTTATATACAAAATAAAATTAGAAATCTAGCTTTGTTTTAGAATAAAACGTATTCGTTTCTTACTCATCTGATTGAGTAAAACAAAAATACGCAAACGCTACGAGTCCTCTGCCCTATATAGTGATAAGTTATCACTTATAGGTTATCACTGATAACCTTATAAAATCTAAAACATTTATCTAAGCAATACACTTAAGCGACATAACACAACACCCCGCGGATCGTTAACTTTTATTATTATTATTATTATTATTATTATTATTATTATTATTATTATTATTATTATTATTATTATTATTATTATTATTATTATTAAAAAAAACGTATACCGTTCGATGGATCGGAATATCGGATTCAAAGTTCTGTACAGATTTATAGCGCCGCCGCCGTGCGCCCGTGGTTTGTGACGCGGCGCGACCGGTCGCCGACGAAGCGGAGCCGGTTTTTTTTTCACCGCCGGCTCCCGTTCACCCGGGCGACGTTGCAGTCCACACCCCGATCGCGATAATACAACGACGACCTTATGTACACCCGGTTTTTTTTTCTCTCTTCTTCTTCTTCTCCTCTAAACGACGACGCGTATTACTGCAGATTTACCGGTAAACGCGTGGAATTCCTGCGCAGTACATCGCGCGCGCGCTCGATATACGCGGCGCGCGTCGTCACGTTATATTGCCACCGACACAGATAATAATTTATCGCCGAAACCATACAAGAATAATAGAGACGATTTCGGTACGCGTGACGATAGTAATACGTTTTTACGTTTTAAACACTACCAGTGGTCAAAGTGGAGGGGGGGACATGCCATCCCTTCACTTTTTTTAGTTGGCATATTCCACCCCCCCCTCCACCATTATTTTGTTTAAAATTATTCGTCCCTCTTGGATTCAAAAAAAATTTTTTTTTATAATAATTCGTAGTTGTTGTGTTGTCTAATTTTTTTTTTTTTTGTGAAAAATATCTTTGGACCTAATTTTTTTCTTTGTTTTTAAATTAATTCGGTTTTCTAAAATACTAACACATTCGGTAGATATAAAAGTCACTTGACCGCACTGCAATCATAAGAAATATATAACACCATATCAATATAAGGGGGACTATTTTGTGCCGATTTTGTTACAAAAATCTCTTTTTTTTTTTGCTTATTTGTCAACAACTGTTTGGTCACCTACTGTGGCATAATGCGTTTATAACAAACGTATTTGAAGGAAGAGTAAACGGACACAGAGATAGAGGAAGACCGAGGAAGACGTATTATATATAGAAACGACGATAAAAAATGTTAATATTGTAGCAGATATGTAGACATGTAAAGATCGGCTTTTAGCAGAGAGGAATGGAGAACCAGAATCGCAACGACAAGGCAAGGCCTTTAGTGGAGAAAGAAAAAATTTGTCAACAACATTTATGGACGACCGTGTTCCCCAGGACCAAAGCAAAAAGGTTAAAAAATTATATATAGTTTTAACAATGTGTTTTTTTTTATGTCTGTACCTATATTTAGTGCTCCGATCTTAATAGTCATAATTTGTTTTCGGTACCTAGTGAATTGCATCTAGTTAGTATGTTTTAGAGAGGTCATTTTTCGATTTTTTTTCAATGTTTTTTTTTTATAGCGTCAGAAAAAAATTACATAAAAACGCGATTTCGTCAAAATCGATTGTCGTTTTCTTTGTCCGTCGTTTCAAAACTAATGCGCATAGAAACCTGAAATTTTCACCAAACGTGTAACTCCGGACTTTTTTAACGAGACAAATTTTTCAAAAAAAAAAATCGCGTTAAATCACAATTTTTTATATATATTTAATATATTTTAATAATTTCGTTGAATTCGAAATATTCAACAAAGTTTCAATGTTTTATATAAAAAAACCCCACCCCCAGAGAGAAATCGAAAGTACGCCACTGCCCCAGCCCCCTCCTTCGTAATATACTTTGCAGGCTCTATAGAGAAGAAGAGAAATTAATACTTATTTAATTATCTACACCGAAGTGGATCGTGGTTTTTCAAAAAAAAATTTTTTTTGAACATCGAAATTCTCGTTGTTTTTATGCCCTCGGCCGAAGAAAATTTATTGGTTTTAAAAAACGCGCCGGAATAAATTGGGCCGTATAAATATACGAAATGCGCATGTATAACGACAGTAAACGCGTAAATTAAAAATTTTTTTTTTTTTAAGTCCATACTTTTTACTGTAACTAATCGATTTTCGCTGATGTAGTCGATCGCAGCCATCGTCTGGCTAGTATATAATATAATGTATTTTTCGGTAAACCAATTATTGAGACTCGATTTCGAACGCGCGCGCTGTGCAATAGTACACGCGTATATAGACCGGCTCCATATAATTAAGAAGCATATTGTGCGTGGACCGAATTACTTTTCGCTAATCTAATTTTAGCGCTCATTTTGATTATCGGCCGCGCAGCCTCAGCCGCCGCGTGGACCGCGCAGTATCAGGCACCGCCGCGCTCCTACGTGCTCGGCATTCCGATATGTATACGAGAGTATATATATAATATATATATACTCCAGTGCGATATATTATTTCTCTCCCTCCGCGCGCGGTTATTAATTTTATTATCCTTGTTATTAATATAAATTTTTAGAAACGTCATCGAGAGACTGTGCCGCGTAATAGGAAATCGAAATCTATAGTATTCGAATCGTATAGGAATTTTATTTATTTTTTTATCGATATCAGATAAGTCACGAAGTCTCTTTGGACATATAATGAGCTGTGCCTGCTATATATACGTACCTATATGTGAAGATTGTATAGATTCGATATATCCATAGATAATAAATATATGGATAGGCCACTACCGTATTGAATGTGCATGGGAGTAGCGGTCCATTTCAAAGGAGAGAGAAATCACTATTAGAGCGGTTCTCTTTCTCGCATGGGGTATATTTTAACGTTATGTAATGAAATTATTATATTTTATTACCTATGGAAATTATACGTGGTGATAACAGTTATTTTCAAATTTTGATATTAAATATATAAAAATATATGTAACATTGCCGAAGTTCTCCCTGATGACTGGAATACCTGATTTGACTACTTACATACTTACTTAATAGATCAATCCTGTAAAAGTGTTTATTTGCTATTTTTATGTAAATTATTTATTATCGAATTGTGGCATTTTAGGCATGGAAGAAAGAATAAGCAACCCCATACAGTTCTTATAAAATGACCGAAAGATAAGATGTAATGACCCATCCATATATTTATTATGTATGGATATATCGCACGAAATTTTTTAATACTCGTATAAAAAAGCGAAAAAAAATTACACAATAAAAAATATTTAAAAAAAAAAAAAGATTTTATTTAACAATAAAATATAGAAATGTACTAAAAAGGAAAAAATAAGTTTTTTGCTAAAATAAATTTAGGCCGAAAACAATGTTCTTCGCGGTATTTCTGTACTCGTACGACTATATAAATAAAAGCCTTGGCGCTCATTTGATAAACGAAAAGCGTAATTTAAAACGTACGTGCCAAATTTCAGCCCGATAATTTCAGTGGAATAGTGGGTGAAATATTGATTGCGAAATTCCAGGACACACAAGTGAAGTTAAATTAAAGCTTTAAATAATACAGTCTCGCGTGACTATTTCTCGGTGCTTATATGCGTTGCGTACATAATATGTGTTTTTCAAACGATTATATACTTTAAAACGATTATAATACATATATATATATATATATATATATACACAAATAATATTGTACGAGAGATCGTATTGCAGTAATTGAACCCCAGCGACTTTGCGAATGGCCCGAGGCACTAGCTGCAGCTTCCCATAAACAAATAATTAATCGCGCGTTAAAAAGAGGGTTGAAATTCGGTATTTACTCTCGAGATTCGCGCGCGTATAGCGTATTATTTAATTACTCGGTTGTTTATTATTATTATTTTTTTTTATCTCCGACTAAAAAGTATCGGACGGCTCATCTTAACACAATCGCGCGCTTTTCGAGTTTGAAATAATAGAGTGTATATTATATAGGTGCGATGAAGTTAAGATTTTTTTTTTTGCAAATACACGCTACCTTCACTTTGATGAGATATACGAATAAACCGTTGTAAAACAAAGGATAGAGAGCCGAAGTTGTCGTGCGCAGGATGTCAGTCGAGTGAATATTGTTTGGATGAAGAAGATTTCAGCTTGTGTTGTATTTCGCTGATTCTGAGCGGAGCCCCGGTGTTGTAACGTTATTTAATAATATTTATATATATAGCGTGTAAATAATTAACGATTGACCTTTACATTTTCGCGTGTTAAATCCTAAAAAATCACCATTTTTATGGAATAAAATAATATTTTTGTCACAATACAAGTATAGTATTATTAAAACCTTTTTTTTTTTTTTGATGTGTAAACATCTATTACGACGTTATGAGTGTAAATCTCGGGAAATGGGACGGTAATGTGTAAGCCGTTTTCATGACAACTAATAATAATATTAATTATCGAAATTGCTTTGAATAAATATACCAATATTCACAAATCCCAAACACAATTATTCCGTTCCATTTTTACACCAATGTCTCGAGTAAAAGCAGACTCGTTTTTTTTTTTAATAATAATAGTGGCTATAACAGCTAAGTGCGTCGTTATTAGATTAGATTAGAGTGCATTATCGCGATTTGAGCTACTACGCTATAACGTTTTGGAGACGTTTTTTCGAGCGAATGAATGGTCAATTACCATGTTTATTTTTTTTCAATATATTCTTTATTTATTGAGATGTTCGAATGAAACGAACGCGTCGTTTTATGTTCTCGCGAGAATAATGTAAAAACGACGTTTTAAACGGCGGCGTAAGCCTCGCGCGATGTCGTCATTGCGAAATAACGTTAATAACAACGAAAACGAGCAGGGTCAAGGCTATATGTAATATATGTATTTTTCTTTTTAAATATTATAATCGTGGGTGTACCACACTATATAAATATTTCCGTCATATTACATATATATATATATATATTACGTACGTCACGTTACGAGGAAAACAATACGCAAAATATTGTAAAAAATATATTATAAGCCGCTGTAGCACTTTGTGTGAGGTAATATATATATATATATATAAAAAAAAGAATAACTCGTGATCGCTTACGAATCGAACCGGTATAAGATATTTACTCGCGTATAGCAGTGTTAGTAAAAGAAGAAAAAAAATTGTTTTTTTCTTTTTTTTTTTGGAAGTTTCTGTTGTAATTATTAAACGTATCGCGAAGAAATTTTACATGAATTACAAAATATATTGTTCGTAAACGTAATTTATTATAATATTCAAACGATTCGTATATTATTATTATATATTAATACGCTCAATACTATAATATGCGTGCAGATTACGGTTTCACGTGCAGAATTTAAACAGGTTTTTTTTCGACGATGCTGTTTTCGGGTCGCGAAAATAATACGTAATAATAATAAACGCGACGAGAACGATAATATTATATGGACCGAAGAACTGTATCTATTTAACGTGCATATCGCGTATTGCATAAAAAAAAATTAAAAAAATTATTCCGGTATAATTATTAACGGCGTCATTTATCTATAAATATATATTCTATTCGCTCAACTCCTCGTGTTGTTATTATTAAATTGCGTCTATTTAACGTTTATTCAAATAATAATAACATATTGATATCTCCGTTAAATGTATACTTTGTTTTTTTTTTTTGGTATTATATTGTCATAATTGAGAATTGAATTTCTATGTTCCTCAATATAACTCGCGTTACTGTCCGACTTTTTCTATTCCATTCCATCGTACTTCTTATGGCTATAATAATCCTCTAGATCGTATTGCTTGAGAATGTAATGAATTAAAAGACTATGATTTGTTCGTATATAATACTTGCACACGTTAAACCAAGTTTCCTTAATGTTTTATTGTCGTTTGTAGATTGTTATATTATATTTACTCGTTACTATGAATACAATTTTTTTATAAATTCAATTTATATAATGTTTTATAGTGTCCTAATTTGTAATTTTAGGTATTATGATTAATGTAGTTACTTTACTGTAATTGAACTTACGGGCGTTTATAATAATAAATAAATAAGAAAAACCGGTACGAAATTGAAATATAACTGAAAAACCACATGGTTTGCCATGGCAGCTGCGCCGGAGAAAAACTCGTGCGATCCGCGTTTAGATCATAGGAGTTATTGTATAACACAATTAATCGCAATAAATAACATTTTAAGTCAAATCGATCAACAGTATTGTATAGTTTAATACTTTTTTATATATATATTATATATATATATATATATATATATATATATATAAGATGTATTGGGCCGGAGTTGATGCATAAAATATAGACCAATTTCGATAAAACTAATTTTACTACAATCTATGAGTGTCAGTAAGAGATTGGGTTGAAAAAATCGGCACGGAAAAATATCACACCTGTCCTTTTTTAAATAGTGCGTTCGTCTTAAGTGTCTTAAATCGAGAACAACGGAATTTCATACGTTTTATTGAGAGAAAGATACAAAAAAATAATCGTGTTGATCGCCTGATTTTTTTTTTTTTTTTTGTAGATTTTATCCGAAACCGATTGGCTAATTTTTTATATTACAAATTTATTTTTTCCTACTTCAAAAAACGTGTTTTATTACTTTTGATACTTATTTTTGAACAATTTAAATCTCGATGTCGCTCGTTTAAAAACCGCGCACTTAGAGAGAATTGTATTTTTTTTTTTACATAAATCCACGATTATACCAATATACGTTTTTCTTAGATTCCTAGTTGACGGAGTCAATTCGTTATTTGTTTTTTCCATACATAAATTCCGAGCATTATTTTGGAATAATTTAAAGAAGCTGGTAGATCTGAAGATACGAAATTCGTAAAAGGATTTCGGTAAAGTTATTATATTGTTTTTATAATGTATTCTGGCTAACCGAGCCGCGTGGTATTTATTGATTGTGCAAACGCGAAGCAAGTATTAATCGCGGAGAGATGTTTCGAGCCGAGTAATTTTTTTTCTGTAGCTTAAGTATAAATAGGTATATGTATGGATTACATTTATAATTTTATTCGTAATGCGCGATTTATATGTAGATCCCGTTTCGGGGCTTATTATTTATTATATACGTATTATAATTTGTGTGTATACCGAGTTATTAGATTATTGAAACGAAACGCGGATATCGAGTATATCCGATGGCCAACATACATATTTGAAATCTAATATATTATAAAAAAAAAAAATGGACGTTCCTCATAGGCGAATTAAAAAACGGTCGCACGAAATTCAATAAATAGATAAATTCGTCGTGTAACGTTTTTTTTTTTTTTTAAAGACATCGATCGACTAGCTATTAACTTGACTTTTAAGATTCATTTTAAATCTGATTTTTTTCTCGGTTACGATTTGGTCGCGTAAAAAAAAAAAAAAACGTTTAGCCTTTTAAAATACAAGACTGTACGCAGTTTTCCGTATTGACCGTATCCATTGATCAAATAAAATCAAATGAAATTATCAATTTAAATCCGTATTAATTATTCGAGTATGTGTACGCATCATATTGTATAATCGCACGAGTTTCGCGAACGAAATCGATAGGGTTCCATTATTTCCTACGGTATAATAGGGTAATTCGGCTAGTATGCATATATTTTATTTAAAGAGAACGTTTTTTTTTTTTAGACTTTTTTAAACGACTTGCAGTATAAATAATATTACGTACAAAACTTTCGAACTGATCGCGCGCGTGTATATATAGTATACCCTTTTCGAGGAGCGGTCATAAAGGGGTACACCGTATAAAACGTCTCATCTCCTCGTATTATCGTCGTCCCTTTCGTCAAAACCAGAAGGACTGCCGAGGCGGTGACGTTTATAAAAACCCTTTTTCCGTATGCAGACAACGATTTCTGGGTCACACACACACACATACGATATACTATATCGCGTCGTTTAAACGCTTGTGTTGGCGTATATAGAAACAAATAAATTATTCTATACACTCGCACTGGTTGTCCGCCTGTACACCTATAATATTATATGGTTTTCCATATCATTCGCTCTCCCCTACTTTACAACACTCCATTTGAATTAATTAAATATTATTATATTACACACGTCTGAAATCAAATTCAAGCGAAAGTACTGCTAAAATAACTGAATCCGAATTCAAACATTTTGCCAAACGTGTTTTAATAGAAATTGTTGGCGCGATATTATAATATTTAAATAAAATTCTGTTTACTGGATGAATTACATAAGACATATTATGTGTGCGTGTATAAAGAAATAATAAACGTGGTAAATTTAAAAAAATTTTATACGGGAACAGTTTTGAAAAATAATGTTTTCTATATATATATATATATTTAATTAAGAGTTTCTCAAAATTTTTGATAGGTCGAATTTAGGTGAACAATTCAATTTTTTTTTTAATATAGACATAAGGACAAATAAAATATTAACGCTCTATATATTTGAATAAAAATTTATAAAATAATTTATACAGTTGTAATATTGTATAAAGTATGTTTTATTTTGTAAAAATGTGTTACAGAAAAGAAAAAAAATTCGATTGATTTTTACATATTTACAATTTGTTAGGTAATGAATGTGAAGGGTTCGCTACTATTTTCGATTATTCTTGATATAAATGCTCATCAATGTCCGCGCATATCGGACGTCATTCGAGAATTTTTACAATTCAAATTTGTTCCCGAAATTTATCGCAACCGTAATAATTGAAAATCCAAATTTACAACGTCGCACGAAGAATCGAATGAGAAATAACGTCTTCGTAACACGTAAAGTGTATATCTTTGAATGGACCATTCAGAACTCCATTGATTATTTTTACTATTAGAAACTCAATTTTAACGATTCCGAATAGATCGATATTGTTTTTCGGCTCATATAATTATATTATCGTCATGTGAAAATTTCGGGTAGTTCGTGTCGCGACCGACAGTTTGCAGATAACGTTCGCATTGAATATTATTAATAGTAGTTTTTTTTTTGTTTAGAACAATTTTTATTCGCGCTATATGCCCACGATTTTTTCTTTAGAGTTTCGACATAATATATATCTTATGGCTGGGTTAATTCTATATAAATGTGTGCGACACCGAGAGCGTTACCACGACGTCATGAATCCGGCTCTACTCACCACCCGGCCAGGTCCCTCCACTTCTATACCGTCGTTGCCAGTCACATTGGAACGGCGATGGCAGCGCGATCTGTATAGCTTTATATATATAAATATCTATATCTATAGATATTGATATGTCTATATAGGTACGAGGAGACGAGGACTAAGCTATAGGTAACTTTTTGTCACGTGTAAAAAATAAACGAGATATATACAAGACATATATACACATGTATCGATGCAGTGTAGATACTCTTTGTTAAACTCTTCTTAACCGCGTACCGTTCGTAATTTTTTTTCGATTTCATTTTTAATTCCGTTGTTTTTCGTTAAACAGCCGCGAACGATGATTTTTTTTATCGAAACCGCGGTATTAAATTTAATATAAAAAAAAATTCAATTTACTTAATTTTTTTCTCACAACACAGCTCTTTTGATCGATCGCGTATAAATATTTTTGGTTTTTTTTAATTATTTAATATTCATCGGATGCGTGTGCGTTGTTTAACCGGGGTTGATAGAGAGTGAGAGTGACTGCGCGCAGAGACAGACAGAGTGCGTGTAAGTGAGAGTGGGGCGCATCGTTAATTTGAATAAAATTTAAATAGTAACGGCGGCGGCGGCGGCGGCGGCGATGACGCGTTGTTAGCCATTGCCGTAGGTCAGTTTTGGACGCGGCGGCAATGACGGTTTATGTAAATTTCGTTACGGACGGGCGGTGGGACCAGACGCGCGCGCGTCTCTCGTACACAATAATTATTATTATAATTAATGATAATACCGTTTATTTATTATAATCGTCTTGTATTGTAGTAATCGAGGCGAGTACTTTCGATTTCTCTCCGGGAAGGAGGGTTTTTTTTTTTTAAACAAAACATAAACACTCCGTCCTCGCACTCGATACAAACGATTTCGTATAATATATTATTACATTTTTTTGGTTAGTAATAAATTAAATAAAACAGAATATACCGCAGTAATAGTATAGTAATAAATTAGACTACTATATATTGCAGGTCATTACGGTACGTTTATTAGAATTTAGAAAACGGAAAAATGAATGTTTTATTCGAGAGTTCAGCGAGAGTAGTGCTCGGGGTATTAATCGCGTTGTTTCCGCCAATTGTAAAGCACACACAGCGTTCCTGGTTAGAAATAATAACCGATTTTTAATCAACGCCGTGTATTTAATAAAAATTGGATAATTTATGTTAACGGCTGCCTGATTATAAGTGTTATATGTTATTTTGTATAACAGACTGCAGTATCAGCTGTTATACGCATCCGATGCACAGAACTCCTCGGGTTTTAACGGTTTCCGATTTCCTGCTGCAGATTTATTGTTTTGTGAGATCGATCGCTTCGTTTTTTATTCAATTGGAGAATATCGGCGGAGTAATGCGCGTTTGTTGTCCAAGCAGAGTAGCGTTAAAAAAGTGTTAATATGGCACGTAAAACGCGCAATAATTTATTTCAATTATTGACTTTTTGTGTACCGCGGAGAGAGTGTTTAACACAATAATTCTCTAGTAAATACGCGCCACTGAAGTGGCAGTACGTATATGTCGATTTACATCGACACAAATTTTTTTTTTTAAAAACTATTTCAAGTAATATTTTCGCGAAATGCGATTTGTTTTTTTTTTTTGGTAGGATTAAAAAAAAAAATTATTTATTATCAAAAGAATCGATACGATGATTTTTGGATGAAAACGATACACGACGATGATGAAATTTTGTCTGCAAAAATATTCAATAACACGGGAAAAATTGTCTGTAGTCATCTATATATGCACTCGTATGTATCGACAAATTTTTTTCCCTCTCCGAGTTTCGTTAAAGTATTTTTTTTTTTTTTTTAAAGAGCGAATTAATACGCGACATTACGTTCGATGAGGATAATATGAATAATATTCGAATATCATATTAAATTTCGCGGTTCACACGGTTTCGAGATTTTTTTATTTATTTATTTATTTTTTTTTTTACTGTACTCGACGAAGACTCGTCAAATATACGAACGTAAAAATCGTTTTATAAATATATACGTGTTTTTACTTCGCGTGTTTACTCGTACGGGATAATAAAATATACGTTATT
Source organism: Slavum lentiscoides (assembly GCA_032441835.1). NCBI lineage: Eukaryota > Metazoa > Arthropoda > Insecta > Hemiptera > Aphididae > Slavum > Slavum lentiscoides. The sequence goes on along the minus strand of CM063710.1, from coordinate 2,008,280 downwards.
ATGTATGCATATTATATAGGTTCGTGGAGTATAAGAAGATGCGATGCTGCAGATGAAGACGGACGCGAGAAGAGAATCTTTCCCGTTCGCGATGAGATTCGATGGCGAAACGGAGATAAAGCGCGTTTTATGTTATTTACTATATATGCAATAATGTGTGTGTGTGTGTATAAATACTACGCGGCTATTAGTTTTACCGCTTTTGAAACCGCGGCGAGAGATGTTTTAAATGACAAAAAAGTAAAAAATAAAAAAAAAAAAATACCAATACTCGTTTCGTTATACTGTACGCTTTTTTTTTTATATTTATTATTTTTTTTATATATATATATATAAAAACCTGTTTTACACACAACACACACGCGTACACGCGAACGAACGGATTATTATCTTACTGATACATCGCATCATACAGAATACGCGTACACCGCGAGCAATTTTTGTTTTCACGCCAAAGATTCGAAAACCGCTGTTCTCCTCCTGCAAACGCGCGGGTATTCATAAATGGCAATTAAAACGCTTCAAAAAAAAAACCACCGTTTATTTGTATTATGTGTGTGTGTGTACTATTAACGAGGATATTTTTTTTTTAAGGCCGGCGGTTATTCCGAAATTGACGTCATCAATTTTGTAAGACCGTTTTCGCGACAATTTCCCCCCAAAGACCATCGATAATACGTATAGCTTCCTATACTCTTTGTACTAAAAAAAAATCGGAAAAAACGTTGAATAATTGTCTCCAAATACACGTATATGCACGATTCGACGTTTTTCCTGTTGCAAGTATACATAATTACTTTTTCTATTTCAGTTTTTTTTTCTCGGACTATTATTATCGTTATAGTATTATTCTTTTGGCGCTTAATATTCTCCAAGAGTTCTCCAAGACACACCTCGCATTTTCTCGATCCTGAACTATTTTTCTACGTTCTTTTACTGCCCCGTTCTGTAAAGGGTTTCCGTTACGATATCCAGCCATTTCTTTTTTTTTGCCCGAGATCTCTGTTGTCAACGAATTCGCTACTGTTCTACACGTGTATGCTATCGATCGCCTCTTCGCGTTACGCGTGGACTAGATTCTCTTGTGAATCTCACGCTGTTTCCCATATTTTGTTCCTGTAGTCCATGTTTTACATTTTGAACAGTCTCGTTTTGGTAGGGTTTTTTTTTTGAAAAGAATATTGATTTTCAAACACTTACTTAGGATTTATCCCTCGAACAGCGTTTAGCTATCAGTGGCTAAAAAAAGAGCCCAAACGTCCGTCGTATTACGGACACGCAACAGTGGCGGTTATATCAAAGTTTTGTGAGAGTGAACTCAAACCCCCCGATCATGGAGTTCAACCTCCGCCACCTCCCTGTTATCGGTATTATGTGTTTATGACTCAAATCAATTCCGGACAGTAGGGATATTTCAGTTGAAAAACACGATCCACATCCTCTTCGATTAACAATTTTCGAACAGGCCTGTATTCAAATCCTTCCGTTTTTCAAAATTTTACGGTAGGTATTTCATAATTTAAACTATGTATTTAAGTATCAAAATATACTAAAATATAGTCCAAAGAGGGGGGAGGGGAGATCCATCTATGCCTTCCCCCAGATATCCGCCACTGACACTCGACGACGACGTGCATTTCGTGTGTACCTATACGCAACACCGCGGGATACGCGCGCGCGTACGCGATGAAAACCGTTCGTTTACATGTAATTACGGGGTTAAGTCTGGTCGCCGTCACTATTTTTTACATAAATAATAAGCGTTCGTCCTACGGGCGTTTATATGAAATATTATGACACGCGTGTGTGTACCTACGTGCCGATGGCCGTCGGTGAAATCGCAAAAGCACACGAAACGCTGTACACGCGGCGAATAAACCGGGAAATTAAAATTTCGTTGGACGGAAAACCGCGAGATTTCGAAAGAGAAAAACGCGACGTCTGTAGTTGTTGTTGACCGGGCGTAATATGTTCAGAGTGTCCTTTAGAATGTGTAACGGCGAATTGGGCTGCATTTCTTTTCCTACGACCGCTGCGTAGAACATTGATAGGAGAGACACTCACAGATGATAACGATTTGTTTGCGAAATTCGCGAGACCCGGCCGAGAAGTAGGCAACGAACCCGCGAGGCACCGTCTTGAAGTTAGTAACGTTTATGAAACGATAACCATTCGGTCCTGGGAGCGAAATTTTCAATCGTGTCACGGTGTATTTATAACCTCCCACTTATATAACACAATAGTGATAAGCTATTGTTATCAGTGTATTATTATGATCAAACAGACGAAACACGCGCACTTCAGTGACTTTAGGTGGTTTTTCATAACAAATCAATTGTGGTTCCGGGCTGAACGTTGAAGGAAAAAGTCACATTTCCGTCGTTAAAGATCGGATTTCGAAAAATCCTTTTTTAACGGACGCGTTTATGCGTCTTATAATAACGGTATATAATTTATAAAAAACGTCATCTTTCTATACGAAACCAGTGGTTTATGTTTAAACCGTTTCGAGAGGGATTTGTATTGTCGAATGTGAGAAATTTCGTCATCGATGCGATCGTCAAACTAAAACTAAAAGTGCGATGTTTTTTTAGATAATGTTCGGAAACAAAAACGTGCTTATAGCTCGTGATCGACGTACATGTATGAATATTTCGTATTTTTGTTTGTATAAAACTGTACCTACATTGTCACGCGGATGTGATGGCGAAACTTGATATTTTTCGCTTTTGTCTTCGACGCGATGACGACAGGTACGCAATCGATGACTGAACTCGTGCAATCATACGTATACCTGTGGATATTTCACCGAAAATCTGTCACGATGCCAGAAAACTACTTCGTTACCGCCTTGTGTGTACGTATTATACGGCTATACCGCGCCCATCGGCCGACAATAACGTTTCTTAAATATAATATAATACAACGACGATATACAGGGCGTTCCACAAAGAACGAACCGATTCGAATATTTATAAATATTCATTGGTGAGAGATATCACAAAAAAAAAAACAAATAAAACACTCATAAACGTACTTAGACGGTATTCGATATTCCTGCCAAACATATGCGTTATACCTGGTGTGACGATATACCACCGCTGCTATCGACGAGATTCGTGGATTTCGATTCTTCTAACTTATAAGACGGCGTACACTTTATCATCTGCGTAACGCCAAAGGAAAAAGTCACACCGGTCATGATGTTGTCAGTATATATATATATTTCGTATGACATATATATACATTCGGGGTACGTCGGTAGACCGCTTCCTCGTAGTGTACCCTGGGCAACGTCTCTGACGGCTAAAGGTCTACCACCACCGGCTGCTGAACTGTTTTTCTTTCTAAACCTCCCAGCAACCACGAGCAACACCGCGGTGTCGTCAATAACTCTTGATTATGCATATTTGTTGATCGAATCGCGATGAGTGTTGCTGTCGCGCGCAACGGCGTGTTGAATTTGTCGAACGCGTTCTTAACCGCGGCTGCTCTAGCCCTTACAAACGCAGGCCTTTCTCTCTGGACTGATCCCGCCAGCGGCGAACATTCTTCGGACTAGTATACGACCAATTCCGTCGCCGGTGCCGAGAGCGGATTCGCCATTGCGGCGAAACACGTAGTGATGACTGGGACCGAGTCGATTTTGGACTCATCGTCGGCTTCTCGAGCCGTCCGTTACGTCCGCGAGATCAAAACAGTCCCCGTGAAAAATCTTTCGTTTCGATTCTCTGCGGAACGCCCTGTATAGTAATATAACGCGTTTCGGGTGTGCGGTTATATTATAATACAGCTACATCGAGACGACGGCCGAAGAGGTATTCGAACAATTTTTGGCCAAAATCCGTGCGTGTTGCTGCTGATGCTGACGCTGCGGCCTCCGCAGAGGGTTTGGGGTGGCATTCTTTTCTCGTCCCGGTCCGTACAGTAACGCGCGGCGCGGTACGCGTTAGGTGCGACGTTCCTCGTTTATATACGTACAAGCGTATAATAAAAAAACGAGAAAGAGTGAGTGAGAGAGAGAGAGACAGAGAGAGACGGAGGAGAAAAAAAAAACAAAGAATTTTAATAACAACGCGCTCGCGCGGTGTAGGCGGCGGAGGAGCAGGGGCCGTCGAGACCCGTTGCCGGAGATCAATTAATACCGGGGACGACCGGTGCGGCGGGCGCGTACTCTCGAATACCCTTCCGGCTAATCCGCGCCGGTAATAATTTATATCGGCGCGTTGGCCTGACGACGACGACGACGCGATGACCACGGGCGACAACGACCCCGGACCGGAGCCCGAACCCGAGCCCGGCACATAATATAACAAATATATTGTATTAAAATATAAACGCGTATCGGAACGGAAAAAAAATCCCATTTAATTTTACGCGCCGAGCGCGTAAATTTTAATTGTTCCACATAAAAAAAAAAAAAAAAACACTAGACCGACGTTAAATTATAGTTTTTTAAAACTATTATTGCTTATCGTGTAGAGCAATCTTCGTTATACGTGTACTGCGAGTCCGTCCGCGCGTCCGACGAGTCTATATTATAGAGTCGTGTGTGATTTACACGACTGAACCACAGATAAGATTAAACCAGATAGTTCATTCTTTGATTTACTGATAATTCGGCCCTCCTGAGATCAGTTTGTGCACATACGATAAATTAAATTACTGTACATATTTTTCTACAATAATATTATTATTGTATCCAATAACTTTTACCTTATCTGTGGTACAATAGCGGGACGCATAGTAAACAGTAAAAATCAGTGCTGTACATTTAAGGAACTCACAAAAAATTTTTTTTCCCCTCTCAGTGATGACACTGATCTCAGGAGGGTTTTAGTTTGTTTACATTTTTGAGAATTACACGGGCAGAATAGGAAATTTTAAAGAGTGAACCATCTGGTTTAATCTTATCTGTGACTGAACTATCAATACACCGCGGAACGCGCATTCCGTATAATTCTCGTTATATGAAATACGGACCTCTATAATGGTGAGCCGCCATATGCACCTATTCCGTTTCTGTTTTTGTTACCAACTACATCGTGTAAAAATAACCGATTTTGGCGTTAACATCGATACTATATTATATCATAGACATATATAATATATAGACCGCAAACGACCACTGTTATAACGCGTAATGCACTAGAGCCAAGATATGTGCGAGAGAGACCGTAGACCTGTTGATTATAGTTAATAGGTCTATGACAGACTTAGAAGAGATTTTTTTCGTGGACGATAAAACAAAATTGTAGCAGCAAGATATCCGGATCCGCAGTGAACGGTAATACACGATTATTTATTCATCCATGAAAAAACCTCAAATGGCTCTTTCTCTCTCGCACATATCTATTTGCTCCGTACTTCTTTCTCTAATCGCGGTCTATATATTATATGTCTATGCTATATACAAACACGTCGTTTTGTGTCCTGTTATCTCAAAGTGAATAATAAAACGCGATAAATATCATGGAAAAAATTATATTTCATCGTATCCTCCATGACTTGTATATCTTATAGAATGCATATGGCCACTTCCTATCTGGGCTCGTATTTTGATTGATATACGCGTTCCGTGTATTGATTTCAGTGATTCACACACACACACACACACACACATAGATGGAAATGACGTTCAATGGGTTATATAACTATGTCTAGCAAATATTGTTGATAATTTTCTCCTACAAAACGGGTGTATATAATTATACAGTTGATTATATGTTTTTGTAATATAACCTCCCAGAAAAAAAATGTCCGTATTGTATAATATATTAACGGTCAACGTACATTCCTGACGGTTCAATATTGTGTTTGTCGTTATTATTTTTTTCAAAAATGTCAATAAAAGACGAAAAATACTTATTAAATTAGTACAAATTGTAAGCGATCAGATAATCGACCTCGCACGGTTTTTCTAATATAGGTGGTCGGACAAATATCTCGAAATACGTAAATAAATGCCTTGCCCGTGTAACGCGTATTTGGATCGGCTACTGCACACAGTGTCTTTGGATACGTATTTTGTATTTTGGAAGCGGATTTTTCGAAATTATATCCGGTTTTTAAGTATGTAATTTATTTGCTCGGCGTGTATAAATTATCAAAAAAAAAAACGTTTTTTCCACGACATTCTCCCGATCAATTAACATATCCGACGATTAACGCGCTTACAGTATTACTTGATTATTGTCCAATTATGTCGAGTATATTTTATTATAATATCACGAGTCAAAAAAAAAAAATAAACGTATCCAGTATTTCGTATTTAGATATATTTTTTTTCTACTCATACTTGTCCACCGCGATTCCCACGTATAAGTGGAATCTCGATAACTCGAACCGGTCGGTGTCAAAAACAAAAAAAAAAAATAATAAAAATAATTTCGAGTTGTAGGAAATACGCAGCATTATCGGTGAGAAAATGTCGAACGAAATTTCTCAGAGTTTTCGCATCACGGTTTCATTAGACGACACCGAGGCGAGCGGATGACGACGTTATTAGGAAAAAAAATTCCCGTCTGGAATTTCGTGTTGTTTACGAAGGGTACGCGCGTACGTCACACGTACGTGTATGCAACTCGTCTTCGACCAAAGTCGAATCTTTTCCGAATTGTGGCGATTCTTGAAGGAAGACACGAACAATATGTTAAAGCGTGAATGTCAGGCGTGTTTCGTGCGATAAAAAAGGATGCCTTCAAGAAGATTCAAAGGTAGATTTGATAAGAACAGTAGTGAGGCCATATATATATACATTGAGAATTTGACAGGAAACCTGAACAAAATGCTAAGACGAATTCGTAGAATGGAATAAGAAACGTGTGTACGTGCGTAAGGGGCAAGTGGATAATAATATGTCGTGGAGAAAACGAGGGAGACGGTTTCAGAGGCTGCGAGAGACGTCATTTATGGAGATGGATGTATAGAAGGGAGCGAGACCGAAGAAAAAGTTGATGGATAGAGAGTTTTGAGGGCGATACGGAGACGTACAGATACGGTGTACGAGAGGTAAGAGATCGCGTGATTTGTGGACGTGTATAGGGCGACCGACCCCAGTTGGCAGTGCGGTTTAAGGCGTAGAAGAAGAAGATCGTATGGTTGAGTACAATAATAATACTCGTTTATATATCCGTACACCATGACATCCGACACTATATATATATATTATAATATACGTACGAGCACGTATTATATGTATACCGGTATAAGCGACTAAAAATCAAAAAAAAAAAATCACGTAAACTGGTTTTTTTTTGATAGTTTATTACAATATTATGGATTCGTCAATTCGTTTACTCGCGTACAAGAGAGTTTTTTTCTCAACGTAGTACTTGCTGCAACGTGTACGTACGGCGGTATATACCGCTTATAAACATACATACGTAATATAATAAATCCAATAATAGTAGTTCGGATAGTTGCAGGATGATATTACAAAACACGTGTGGCATTGCGTGTTTTGTTTATAGACGTAGTGTCGAAATAAATTTAAAAACGTATCGTTTATATGCGCCTATAAGAATAAGAATATATAAATAAAAAAAACAAAAAAACCGAAACCCAACCGACTAGTTTTACTAGTATACACACGCCGGCTATATGTGCAGTGTGCGTCGACAAACGATGCGCGCGTTATTATTATAATTAATTCGACCGTATTGAATTTCAGTCTCAAAGGAAGACGCGCTGCAGCTAATGAACTTTCCACCGCCAGATATAAACGCGTCATACAGAAAGAGATTGGAGAGAAAAAAAAACATATACTTATTTACTTTAAATTAAGAAGAGGAAACGACACTTAAATTGTTATCATCCGAAGAAAAAGAGTTTTTTTTTTTTTAATTCTACGAAGCAATTTCGGATACCGTAAAATACGATAATATCGTTAAACTCTCCGATACAAACGTTTCCACTTTCTTTACACACATTTAACGAGTAATTATTCAGCGGTATTTCCTCCGTCGTGCAGAGAGATTTTTATGATTTTAAATTGAGCGTTCGCGCGCGGTTTTGTCGTCGAACATTCCCAGGTCGAATATACGCGTATCCGTTTGTAGCCTTTTCGGTAGTTTTCATGATTTTTACATCAGAAAATAATTATATATACACGTCTATGATTTATTTTTCGAGAATACAATTTTTTACTGTTAAGGGATAACGATGTTAAACTATTAATAATACACCCAAATATAAATACATAAATAAAAAAATTTAGTTCAACTTTTGAAGAGTTTAACCCCCCTCCCCCCCCAAAAAAAAATTGAAAATATGCCAATGGCAGTGAGGTGGGTGGATGTTAAAAAATATAATTGCACTGGCTTTTGAAAAACCTGTGGGCGCCACGGCTGACCCAACGTGTTAAGCATCGAATCGTTAAGCTGTTAATAATATTTTTGAAAAAAAGGTGTGTGTCTCAAAGGCCCTAGACGAAAACGAAGCTTTCTCACTCCGGTCATGGAGGCCGACCAAACCGAGAATAATTGTCACGCGTTACGATAATTAGTAATTAATAATTCCGTGATATTCTTGTCAAAATATCATTTCTACAGTATCTGGTTATCGATAAGTATGGTCAAATAAAAACATTAAAAAAAAACATCAAAACTATCGTATTTATATGTGTGTACGATAACGATTCGCCTATTATCGTACGCACGAACAATAAAAATCGTACAAATTACGATAATAACCGTACGTCTGGCAACACTGCAGCAGTGAACGGTGTATTATACTTATATAATATAATATATGTTGCGCTTTTTCGTGACGATTTTTCGCCGTTTGGTCCACTCCGCGAACCTCCGTAAGAATGCTTCGATTTAAAAAGCGAATAAATCGTTCGGGAAAAATTGTATTTTCGTCCTTCACCCCCCCTCGCCTGTTGATTTGAAACGGTCGCTGCGTACAGGGCCGTATCTAGGCACTAGCAAGAGAGCTTTTGCCTCAGTAACACCAAAGGCGCAATTTCAATGAGGCTCCAACTCAATTTACTGATGATAATTTTATTTTTTATTTTTTTATTACGTGTAACGATTTTAATGTTTAATAAAAAAAAGAAGATATTTATGTTAAAGATCGTTTTTTTTTTTAAGGTAATAAAGAAACAAATCGGGTGATTACAATAAGGTCAGCAAGAGGGGCGGAGAGGGGTGCTGTCTGTATTTGGATAGTTAAATCGACAAATTTGTGAAAAGCCCCTTTTTTTTCTTATTACTCTACCCCAAATATTTCGTAGGAATAACGGTGTTTGAGGGGGGCGCAGATTCTGTTCATTTCCAGGGGCACTATTAGGTCTTGCTACGGCCCTGGCTGCGAAGTGCGAAAGCCGCCGGGCGACTGAACAATAAATAAGAGAGCTGGAGGAAAACGGAATGCTTTTTTTCTTTTTTTGTTACAGGTACGGCGCCGGGAGAAAGGATGAACTGATGAGCAGATACACTCACAGTGTCGTCTGCAGAGTAATCCTAATAGATTCTTGTACAGGGAGGGGGGGGGAAACGAAAAACCGTACAGAGGACGCGTGTTTTTTTTTTTAAGGAACGTCTATTCTCGGGTTTTTGGGCTTCGCGGGTCCTGCGATGGTTGTACCTATCGTCCTGTAGATGTTTATCTTCGTTTTTTTTTTTTATTCTTTTTTTTCACTCCGAGGTCCGATAGGTGTCTGGGGGGCACCGGTGTGTATACGCTCGACGATATTTCCCTCCTTACCCGTCGCCCGCCGGCCGGCCGATCGTCGTTCTCGCACTCGCGGCTCCGCGTGCGCTGCCTGCACCGGCCCGCAGTGGGCGAGGAGACGGAATTTTTCCCCGTCCCGCCGCCGTCGCCGGTGCGGCCGTCACCGTCACTGCGGCAGTCGCGCAGTCCGCACACCGCGCGCTCACACCGGCCGGACGATATTAATTTTTTTTCTTCTTTCTTACATCGTATTCTCCTCTTTTTTCTTTATACCGTTTTCGTGCAGTCTACGTACTACGCTATACATATATGTGTGTACGCGTTAAAGAGGCGAATATCGTTATTAAAAAAAAAATAAAAAAAAAAAGAAACCGACGTGAAGACACGACGGTCGGGACGAGGCCATCTCCTAATCCAACGGATTACGCCGCGGGATCCTTTGTGAATACACACATATATTATATAAAATACCCCGACTATATGCGCGACGATTATGAGGCGAGGTGAAGCGCCTTTTTCTTAAAAAAAAAAAAAATTGTTTTTTTTCCCTCGACGTGCCCGTGAAAGCCCGCCGCCGCTGCTGCTGCTGCTGCTGCTGCAGGTTACCCTTTTGCCGTTTGCGCGGCGAAAAAATTATATTTTAATAATAATAATATTAATAACGCGTGATGTCATCATACAACTCGGGAAAAAGGGGGAAAAGAAAAAATTTCAATACACACATTATTTTATTACTACGCTCTTACAAATCCGAATTTTACAACGAGACGCGACGGTTATATTATATTATTATGTTTTCAACGCGACCCGTCCTGCAATAAATAAATAAATAATAATTCGTACACACTGCAGAACGCTTTTATTTTCTCCGTGTTAATTCTCGGTCTCGGCGGGTAAAAAAAACTCCTTTTTCCCTCTCCTTAGCCGGTCGTTTTTTTTTTAATCTCTCTTCAAACGATACACTTCTACAAACGACGTGTTTACGACGTGCTCGTATTAGTATTATTTATTTTAACATGTCGCGCGTGAATCAAATCGCGCATTTCTCGAATGATCCATTCATTTCTCCTTTTTTTTTTTGATACTACTCCATAAACAAGTTCTTTTCTCAGACGCATTCTTTCTAATACATCCTCATAGAAGTTACCACATCCGTCCGACTTATTTTTAACATCCTTCTGTAACACCACGCCTCAATAGCTTCTGTTCTATTCTCCGTTCTAATTCAGCGATCGTCCTGCACGTTATTATTATTATGATTATTGATTATTCTCTCTTTTGTATTCAATCCCGAGATTGGTTTGTAGCGAATCTCCATTCTACCCCCGACACTCGTTTTTCCCTTTTTGTTTTCTTGGTAAGGATTACCCACTCGGTCTTTCGTTATTCGTCGCATATACTCCATTCGTGCAGGTCTTCCCTTGGAATTTTCACCTTCTACGCCAGCCTTCTATATAATTAATCCCCCTCAACACGCCACGTCTCGCATATTATACACGTCAAATCCGTTCGTTTCTCCTTTTCTTGATACTACTCCGTAAACGAGTTCTTTTCTCAGACGCATTCTTTCGAATAATTCCTCATTATAGCAGTGTTCGGGAAGAGCGACTTTCATCCAAGCACGTTCACGCGTTCACGTTCACATTTATTGTGAACGGCACGCGAAAAGGTCACTCGTTTTTTTGTTTTCAAACAGAACGTGAACGTGAACGACGTTCATAGTTTTGACGAACTCGAACGATTTTCAGGCCGTTCAAATTTATTTAGGCACCTGTTCGATATTATAATTATATTGTATAATAAAATTTCCAAAAATTATTCCCATTGTTTACGTATTCGTAAAATCAAACTAATTATGAGTATGGATTTTATACACAAAGTAATATTAATATATAATGAACGACTAAACGAACGCCGTTCATTTTAATAAAGAACGTGAACGTGAACGCGAACGAGTTACTTTTTTTACGCTTTGAACGTGAACGAATCCAATTTTTTAGTGAACGTTCAACTGGTTCTAGTTCAGCAATCGTCCACGTTATTACTGTTATTATTATTATTATTATTATTATTATTATTATTATTATTACTATTATAGCCGAGTTATACTGTTTTCCATCTCGCTACGCGAGGTATACAGAATATAATATATAATATAGTGTGTAGGTAATTTTTTTTTTCTTCTTTTATTTTTTATTATACGCTCGACGAACTTAAAAATATATATATAATAAATAATAATAATAATACTCGCGGCCGTATAGTCTTCCAACGTTGTACGCAGTCACGCGCGCGCGCGTGTGTCCACGTCCACGTCGTTATATTTTATTTACTTTACTTGGCCAAGGCTGCCGCAGTGCTGCAGGTGACGCCCGAAAAAGTAGTAGGTAGCTTGTTTACGAAAAAAAAAACGACGACGACGACGACGTATATACAAACACACACACACGTGAACAAAATTAAAACGCGCATCACCTTGAATAGGTGACTCCGGTATCGATGTGCACTGCAACCGTCGCAACCGGTTATACCCGATACGCGCCGCTGCCAACCCCCTCTCGCCCTCCCCTCCCCCCCCACAGCCACCGCCGGCCCACCGACCGGGATCGTCGTTTTGCAATAATCTCGGCCGCAGCGACGACCGGCGATGCGGCAACGGCGGCGGCGGCGGCGGCTACAATAATAATTTTGCAATTTAATTTAAAAAAAAATATAAATTTTTTTTTTTTTAAATTTATTCGCGCCTCTACGATTTCGATCTTCCCACGGGCTAAAACGCGTTTGGTAAGAAGTCAACGGGGAAAACCCCGAATAAGAAGTGAACGGGGGAAAAACGAACGGATTGAAAACACGGCGAGTGTTACGATTATTTTTATTCCACATAGTGAAATAGCTTTTTTCGATCAATATAACGAATATATTAATATTATATATAATATACCTATATGACGACGGGCCGGCGTATTTCAAAGAAATTTCCACCGTCCTCCCTTACACACAAAAAAAAAAAATCGTGTTTCGATAATTTGCACAATTATTGTTTTTTTATTATTATTTTTGATATGTATATATGTCTTATGGCTGGGGTCATTCTATAAAATTGTGCGACACCGAGAGCGTTATCATGACGTCATGAAACCGGCTCTACTCACCACCCGGCCAGGCCCCCCCTTACTTCTATACCGTCGTTGCCAGTTACATTGGAACGGCGATAGGTAAGTCTATATAGGTATGAGGAAACGAGGACTAAGCTATAGGTAACTTTTTGTCACGTGTAAAAAATAAATGAGATATATACGAGGCATATACATTTGTACCGATGTATCTGCGTGCAGTGTAGATACTCCTGGCTTTTCGTACTTCATATAATAGAGGCTGAAATCGGTTGATTAGAAGAGTGCTGCAATGTTTTATTTTCCTTTCACCATAATCTTGCAAATCGAATTTTCAGTTTCCTAGTTTGTGTGAAAATAATACGTCTTCGTTGTTTTAGAAACCGGTACGGCGTATATATATACATATATTAAAAAGCGGTTGATTTTAGAAGTATATTATTTTAATGTTTTTAAAATAATAATTGTGGTAAGTATGATAAGCGGTCTATACAGGGCGTTTGATCACGAGTTCGAAACGCACGCTTATAAGATTTATTTATAATATGCGTATCTGGTGTAGAAAAGCGGTTTACAGATGATTTCAATAGAAAGTTAGTTAAATATACGAGTATATAAAAAAAAAATCCGAATTTTTTTTTTTTGTTTTATAAGACCCTAGAGATAATTAAACCGTTTAAAATCACTCTGAATAAATCGTTAACAAATACAATATATCTTATGAATTGCGTTTGTAAGTACAGATATACATAATAGGAAACTATCCAGACATAACCGATATTTAATGAAATTTATTTTTAAAAAACACAAAATGTTACCGCCCTTAAACTTCTGCCCAACAATATTAACAGATTCGGTCATTATTACGTTTAAACGAATGACGAAACGAGCGGTGAACGTTTTGCTGTTGAAGCACGCGATGACGTCGATTTTCATCGTAGTCTACTGCAGTGTAAGACTACGCGTCGTAGTGCTGCGGACTAAAACAGAACGAATCGAGTAGACGTTTAAAAAAAAAAAAACGAATTCGGAATATTATATGGTATAGTCTATTTTTTTTTACCATTAAGAAAAATGTTTAATAAAAATTCAAGTTAAAGATTATCGGAGACGAATGTGCGTTCCGAATATGAATAGAACTCGTATGCGAGAGGAGCGCAATATAGATTTTAAGCGGCGAATGGCTGCGGGCGAACCACAAGAATTTTCGTCGAATCCTTTCGAATCGACAACGCACGTCATTGTCATAGAGGATCCCGTAAAACGAGTTCCGTACTCCAATATCGGCCTGACGAGTGCGCAGTATAAAATATATTAATAGTGAAGGAAGGTGGATGGTATTATTATATAATGAAGTAAACGGAAGACAACGGATTTAGGATGCGAGTTAAAGCGGCATTTTTTTTTTTAATATTAAACGATAAATCTAAACAATATTAAGCCCGACATACACAATAATAGTCTTGTATTTTCTTAAATCATTTTCGAATCATCTCGGCGAGTTCACACGAAGAAATATTTTCATCGGCAAATAGGCGTGCATATTTATTTATATATATATATATTAAGAGAATATACCTAACCGTATAGACGTTTATACGCGGGAGATTTGATTTTGAACGTTTTAAATTTTATTAAATCGACCGTCGCGATACAACAAAGGTAAAAAATTTACGTTTAAAAAAAAACCAGCCTATTCGCTCGAAATTTTTTTTATACACCCATTTATATAAAATTATAATAGATTCGAAATCAGTCGAAATGTTGAAAGACCTGCGCACATGCTCTCTGTAATGTCCCCTCCGCTATAATTTTAATAAAAAAAACTCAACTTCTGCTTCAAACATTCTGTAGATTTTTAAATTCAATTCGAATATAAAAAAAATGTATTTTTTTTTTTTGAGACGAACATAGAGAGAAACTCTAATTAGTATTATAATATACATATTATTCCTTTTTGATTGTCCCTCTTTATCCGCCAAACGTATTACTCTATCCAATAATCTCTTATCTCTTTAAATATTCCTTTTAATCTCCCTGCTATCCTGAAGTCAAACTACACACCTGCTATTATCCTTATTATTTCCTTCTCACACGATTCTCTATTTAATTTATATTTAAATTTTATTTTGTTGTTTTTTTTCTTTTTTTTTTTATGTATGTTTTTTATCATCTAATTTGTTCTCAATTTTGTTAGGTACATATTATGATTACTAAGTATATTATCACCATTGTTGTTATTATTAATAGTTTTTTTTTTTCTATTTTATTATGCTATATATATTATATATATTTTTTTGTGCTTTCAATTAATTGTCGTCGAACTTAATAGTGTCGGCTAAACGTTCTAAAAAAAAAAAAAAAAAAAAAATACATATATATATATTATAATATAATATATTTGTTATATTTTCTTTCGCGGTTCGTCTGCAGTCCAATGTAAAAGAAATAGAAATTTTCAAAAATATAATATTGTTGGACGCTGTTCCGTTGACACTCGTGGCCGGGGACGCGCTGTACGGAGTAAAAAAAAAAAACTAATACCCGACGCGCTTCGTGCAGTGTGCGTGCGGCGGCGGCGGCGGCGGCGGTATATTTGCTTTTTGCGCAGAGGGAGTCGTCCGGGGCATCCGTCTTCGTCTTATTGCTTCGTGTGTACTACCACACTCGTGTCTCGTAAACCAAACGAATATTACACACTGTACACACACACTGTACACTGTACACTGCACACACACTGTACACTGTACACACTGCACACTGCACACACACACTGGTAGTGTTGCTCGTGGAGCCACTCCACCGGTCTCGAATACGCGTCGGTCGTACTTTGGCGGTCGTACGCGGGGTCGTGTCCGAACGCGGTTCGGCACAGTCATCGCGGTCGCGTCGTAATATTTATTATTCCGTCGGAGGTTAAAAACCCGACGAGTGTGCTTATAAAACTAACTGTGCCGCCGCCACATCGGCGGCACCTCTCGAAATCCGAAAATCGTTTCTCCGCGACGACACGCGCGTATAAAACAGTCACTGACCGCGGCATTTTTCTTTCTTTTTTTTTTTTTCATTCTACTTCTACGGGAAGTTCGGAGGGTGGGGGGTGGTGGAAACTCGCTAGAGAGACACTTATTGCTATATATATATTCCAGTGGATTTAGCTGAAAATCAAATTCGCTGAAATTCGTATAAAACTATATATAGAACAGGGGTGGCGAACCTTTTTTGGGTCGAGTGACAAAATTTAAAATCAAGTTTTTTGAAATATGCTCGCGTGCCAAAAAAAAAAAATGAATTTTACTGGGTAAGACGAAAAGAAAAAGCACGCAATAATTACACACATTTTATTAGGTACTATTTGTAAACTTTTATTTCATTTATTAACGTGATTTCTGTTGTTGTTTTTTTAGAAGATAACATTTTAATATCACATTAATAACATTTTAATATCACATTTTCTTACCTATCGTTACAAACTTTTAAATTTCATTCTTAAAATTTCTCGTATACTAAAGTTTTAAAACATAATTTTTTTTAAGACAAATAATAATTTTTTATGTTTTTAAATTTGGCGTGCCACTGAAATTTGGTCAGCGTGCCACTTCTGGCACGCGTGCCATACGTTCGCCACCTCTGCTATAGAAATATACTTATGTCATATATATATATATATGTATTTTTTTATATAGTCAACGGCGAAGAGTCGGCGCACCAGTGGCGTAGACTTTTTTCAATAAATTTCACGAAACACGTCTGTCGTTTCATAAGGTTTTCGTTTATATCGCGTGACTTTATTTTAAAATTAAATTTGTACACCGTACACGTAAGAAATTATACGAGTATATGGGTAATTATTATCGACCGAAATATCTTATCTACTGTTTATAAATCGTATTATCACGACAAGACGACAGACTGTAATATCATAGTTTATAAATAGTATTCATAATCAATACTATTTTATTGTAAACCGATAGAAGTGTGGGATGTGCGTCGCGTTGCGCAGTGACTTAACATCGCTGTCAGTCGAGAGATTATAATCCGTCTGATGCGATCGAAGAGTTCGCTTCAATGAATAAAGAAAATCAGAATTTTCTCTATACGAAAATATTTTAATTTCCAAAGTTACCTTTTTATTTATAATAAGTGTTTTGTAGTTTTGTTATTAATATTATTTTATATTATCGTGTGAGTTTTAAAAGTTACGTTTTTTTTTTAAATTTTAAATTAAATTACATTTTAGTCGATATTATTTTGTACAATTCAAAGCGCATTAAATACATACATATTCTGTTTATTTTTTATTTAATAACAATATGTTTATATTAAAAATATTTACTGGTATTTGGTAACCGTTTTGCATAAAAATATCGGGTCTACCCGGAAAAAAATGTCTAGCTACACCGAACCTGCGCAACGGTAGTGCCGAGTCAAACGATAATCTCTCACGACGAAATTCAGCAAAATACTCGCGGCAACGCTTCGAACTGGAAACACCGAGTCTGCGGGGAGGATGACGCTCGCCGGCCCTCTCCGCATATGCTGTTCTAAACGTTTCAACAAACGGAAACAACCAAAATACCATCACCGAGGCGCTAATTCCCGGCATTTTCGTATTATTCCATAACACGCACAGTTGAGACTAGGCGCTTGTCTCAGAATTGTCCGTTCTAACACGGCTGAAGGCATTAAAAAAAAAAAAAAAAAGTACCGCGCGTTGTCGGTCTTAACGGAATGATCGAATTGACACGTACAGGAGGTTGCAGTCGGCCTTATGATTGTCTCGTATAAATTTCTGGACGAAAGGGATGTAGCCCGGTGTATAATAGTTATGTCGTTGGAATTGTGTCGCGATCAATACGGTACGGACTACGGTATCATGAGCGAAAACGTTGCAAGAATCGGGAGACAAATATGACTGCCTCGTGGGAAACTCCGGAACGTGAAATTTGCTGAGCGGACGACGGATCTAGCGAAAAAGGATCGTTTTCTTTTTTAACTACGATTTAATAATAGGGAACCGCAGGCAAGGGAAAGTTTCAATTATAATATAGGCGGTAGGCCTTCACGGTTTTTTTTTTTGGGCTCTATCGATCGAATAATACTCGAGCAACGTCTAAAAACAGCGTGTCTATCGTATTGGTCTGTTTTCGAGTGCAATTGAGATTTCGTCAGTTAGTCGATGAACTTGATGAATCGTGGAGTGCCTCCTGTTTTAACCGTGAAACCGCGTTTCCACATACTCGAAACACACTCCGTACGTACGTTTACAATAATATATATATAGGGCGAGTATTTATAACTCTGATATATAATATATAATATTTATATATATTAATTCATAGCGTTTTACCGCAACAGACAACGGCAACGCGTTTTAACGCGCGAAAAATTTAAATAACACGTTCGATACCTAACGGTTATTCGTAATTTAAAATATATAATCGGTAATATGAGCGGTGATCGGCTAATACAGTTTACGCACGCTGCATTCCCGAGGTTGTTTTTTTTTTTTCAACACGTCCATTATATTAGCGTATTTACTCGTAACACGTAAAATAAAAAACATCTATCTATCGATTGTACAGTACACATCACATTATCGCAATTCGACTCGGAGTGTATTTTGCACGTAAAAAACTCCGTGATCAATTAAATAATTAATAATAAATACGATAAATAATATACGTTTTTTTTTTATGCGTTTTCTCGCGTGATTGAAATAAACGTATAGGCGTATTCAACGCGTTTTATTTATAATATTTATACGCGACATAAATATTATACTGGTTTTCCTGTACGCGTTTCAATAACATATTCGCGTAACTATAGCGCGCGTTTTTGTTCGCATTATTATTATTATTTTTTTTTAATCGTTAAAAAAGCGTTTAGTGTTCTAGCAGTGTAATGAAAACGTGCGTTTATATTGATATTATAAAAATATCAGACGGCGGACGGAAAAAAAAAATAAGTTGAAACTTTAATGTTCAAATTAAAATCCTCGATTCTGTTAATCGATCGATAAAAAACGTAATATATTTTAAACAGAGTAAATACGACGCGTTTAATTTTTTTTTTTTTTTTGCAATAGTTTTATATAACGTAATGCGTATCGCGTAAAGAATATAATATATTCATATATGAGTGATTCTTGCGGCGAACGTTTAAAAAATTAATATGTAGTTGGAACGATTATTGATATTTTTATGATAATAGTAATATATACGTATTATAAATGGTTTTTTTTTTTTTTTTTATGTAATATTTAATCGTCATTAGAACGTAGTTTTATTTGATTTTTTTTTTTTTGTAAGTATAAACTGTTTTAATAAATTAAAACAGGTGATAAATTAAATTATATTTTAAAATATCGATATAAGATGATAAATTTATAAATTGTTGAAAAATTTAATTGAAAATCGTATATTTATCGAGGAAAAATAAAATTTTTACTCTAATTTTTATAAAACTGTAGATTTTCCCGAAGAAAATAGCTACGTTAAACTACGAGAAAATCGTTATATTTTATATCATACTGAATATATCATATGTTTTTTTTAAGCATTTTTTTTTAACGATTACGCGTGCACATTCTGATAAAATATTTAAAATCATCAGCCTTTTTTTCTAGGTTATTGCGAGAGTAGATTTTTTTTTTATTAAAAGTTCCATTTACTGGAACAATTGTTCACAGATATAAACATTAACGTGATTTTGATATTAAAGTATCAAAACTATAGTTACACGATAAGGTAACACTTATTGAGTACAAATAAATTTTTTTAAGAATGAAATTCGGTTCACTTTTAGGTACTATTATACTTAAAACGGTACAAGAAACGCACAGTTTCCTTACGTGATCGACGCGTGTATACAATATAGGTGTCATACTTTTTCAGGGTCGCACCTGTTCAGGTGGTGTATTTTTTTACGATTGGATTATGAGATGAACTTGCAAAAATGGTATTTTCAAACTAAATCTAATCGATTTATTGCATCACATTTTTGTAGGATTATACTAAAATCAATATTATCATATTTCGTTGTGTGCGCGTAATGTGGCCGATAATAATACCGTTTTAGATTTCCGTAAATTATGTTCATCGTGTCGGTCACCTTAAATCGCACTTTTGCTTCAAAAGTTTATCACTTTATAATTATAACTGCTTCGTTTTGGGTTTGAGAACAAGTCTACCCATTCGCATCTAGTTTCCATCATAGTTGGACCCTCCATTATGTGTTTGCGTTATGTCGAACGTTTATACTTTTGCATTTTCTTTCATCCGTTTGACCAAGTCCTTTGTTGTCCCTGTTACTCCCAAGCGATTCAATGTATTTCGCGTGTTTTAACTGTACAGTAAGATTTCTGTTTTGCTCGTGTCCATACCTGCTCATTGGTTCGTATATTCTTTTCTTTCCAGATCGTCTGCTTCTGTCTCGTGCTGTTGTTTACCGTTATTCTCCTATTGCGGCGTGTCCACGTAACTATGACGCTTTCTTGTTGCTGTGCTTAATGGGTGCTTTTCGTCTTGATTACATTTAAACCTCTCCGTTTTGAATTTTCGCTGATCCATATATACGTATATCCTGGGGATGCTATTCCACTTACGATATAAAGTTAAGCGCAACAACAATCGCCGAACTGGACATCATTCCCGTTCGGCAGCCGAGTGTTTCCTCAACACTTTGGGTGATTCACTTTCACTTTTTCCACGCAGTAGCTTTCACTACGACTTCTAAAGCCGGAATCTGTACGCGCGTTTGCGTTTTCTTCGGATCCGGTGACAATATATTGCGGTTTCCAATATAAAATTCTATCGTTATTCGGAAATTTCCTTCTGCGCCTTTCTGCTCCTTCGAACGTCAACCGTCGCACGTTCGGTATCAATAAATATATAATTCGTCGATTATTTTCTCGACAAAATACGAACGCAAGGCCGACCTTGCAGGCGAAACTCGGGGGCCACGTGGTTCGGGCGAGCGCGGGGTGGTCACGGCAACCGATGACGGGCGGTGGCGCTTATCTAGTAGTGCGTGTACAGCATCCCGCGGATTTGCATAATATTATAATCTCCGAGTGTTCCGTAGCGCCGCAGAGCGAAGACTATATTATACACACTTTTCTGCCGTTATCTCGGCGAAAAACGTTTCGCGTGTTCTCTTCGCCGGGACTTCTTTTTTTTTTTTTTACGGCCGTAACTACAGTGGCGGTGCCACATCTGCCACATCGCTCGCTGTGTGTGTGACGTCGGAGGCGATATACACGTCAGTGAAAACGCGACTGTGTTATCGAGTAAAGGAAATTCGTTTTTGGGAGAACGGGTTAAAAGGAATAATAGAAAGACGCACGTACACGCCATAAAGACACTGTATATTGTACATAATATATAACACAGCCAGCACGTTATGATTATGTAACCCGTCCCGGCGCCGACGAACGACCGGCGGGTTCTACAATTTTCATAAAAACGTTTTCTCTCTTTTAATTTTCTAAATGGAACTCGGCTGTAGGCCAGGCATGCGATTTACACGCTTTCGCGTTGGTAATTTACTCGCGCAATTTTTTTATTTTTTTTCCTAAAAGTCGTTTATCAGAGCGATTTATTTCGAGTTATTATTATATTATAACGCGTGAAAAAAACAAATCACAATCGTACGTTTTAATAGTCGGACGTAAAGGTATGCGCGATAAATAATATGATTTTTGCTTCTTTCAATCTACGAGTGTTATTATATGATACTCTTGCTTTAATCGCTGCTCGCTTGTCTACTGATATTTTCATATTTAGCCGTTTAGTGATGAAGAACTTTTTTTTTTTCGGTAATCAATACACAACGTTTTTTTAATACGATTTGAACGACGGATCTGATATCGGAAAATAAAACGCCGTGCGCTTTTTCTATAATAATTGTTATTTTATAGCAGCGGTTCCCAAACTGTGCACCGCGAGCACTTTTCCGAGGCACCGTCACTCATAAAAAATTAGTTATAATTTATTGTAATTTTTTTTTTTTAATTTCAAATTGAATCTTATAAAAGAATTATTTTGTGCGTTCCGATTCGGACCCCATAATAACCACGTGAATACATAGAAATTACTATCGCCCTTTGCTCGCTAATGCGAGTCAGTCACACATACATCTCGTTAATAATGTTATTTTATTCACGTTCATTTTTAATATTTTTCATTATTTTTTTCAAGTATAAAAATGTGTTAATTTTAATTCGGTAGTACGCTTAGAAAGCTTATGATGTATTGTATTCAGTAAAATTATAAATACTGATTATCAATGAGAATTATCGATGATTTTTTTTTTTATGTATATTTCTCGTGATACACCACGGCCGGGCACCGCGGCTTAATTTAGTCCAAAAAAAAGGGCACCGCCGCAAAAAAAAAAAATTTAGGAACCGCTGTTTTATAGGATTCTGCGATTGTAACAAACTCGAAGTTAAAAAAAATAAAAAAATTACCGTACAAACCAAAAATTTAGTGTGGCTCTTGCTGAAAAAAAAACAGTCCTGGCTACGACACTGCACACTACGGCTCTTATATTTATTACTATATAGTTATTGGACGACGCACGACGTATCGAACTTATATAACAATAATAATAATATGTATCGACTAGAGAGTATATATATATAAAAAAAATATGTTTATCGACTATCGTCTCGAGACTGTTCCATTAAAGAAATAATAATAATAATAATAATCGCTAACATATTATATACGTATACAATATATGTACGCAGTTCAGCAGCTGTTATACGGATGCACGGCCGCTGAGGGCTATCGAAACTGGTATTACTGCAGCTATATGATATAGGTACACGTACACAGGACCTTGCGTCGCAGCAATAAGTAGCCGCAGTGTACGCGATGACGGTGATAAAGAATACGAGGGAAAAACGATCCAGAGACTATTAATGTGTTGCAGATACGGTGGGGGAGAAAAAAGAGAGTTCGACTATATATATTGTAACGACGTTATTATCGGAGTAGTAAATTGTAATTGCTTCATTAAAAATTGCGCAAAAAAAAAAAAAAAATGTAATTTAATACAATTTTTGTTTTACACACGAATCCAGTCTGAAAAAAAATTTTTTTTTTTAAGAATTTTCCTCCGATTCTCTTGACCGTATAGTGTGACTAAATTTACACAACGAGTTAAATACAAATATTTTTTCGACGATTGATTGTTCGTTGAATTGCGGCGAGTTAAAAAAAAACTCTGAAGAATCGCGTGAATTGATTGAAAAAAAAATGTGTTTTATATACGAATTCCAATCGACGTTGAAATAGAAAATCGCCGTATTATAAACTCGAATATACTATACGACAATGGTCGTATGATTTTATCCGTTTAAAACGATAAATTATTTCGAAATAAAAAAAAACTCGGAGAAAATGTTATAAATCTCCAACGATAATAATAATATTACGTACGCGGCGCTTGTTAACGTTATTAGTATATATACAGATCCTGACATTAGACTATAACGCGGAAAAAAAGCAAATACACGTAATGCGCCTATACGCGCTTATAAGGAAAAAGATAATATGCTAAAGACGTATTAATGCATTATAGTTCTTATGGCGATTTATCTCGTGTTTATAGCTGGCGTACGATTTATCGATCTCGACCGTCGTGTCTATTTGCGCGCGGAAAGGGATAATGCTGCTGTGCAGCGCGAGCCAGGTATATTCACGGTCGATCGCGAAAGAGAAAAAAAAAAAATTAATAAATACTCAACACGGTGCGCAATAAATTTTCGAATAAGACCGTTCAACGCGCCGATCGTCGTGCCAAGGACAATCGTGAAATGTCTATAAATTCATACAAATACAGTGCGTATAACTTCATTGTATAAACACGCAGGTAATAATATTTTAAAAGTCATCACGAGTGTGAGCGGTGATATTAACGCTCGGGTTAACATTATATAATATGTATAACGCGCGCACGCGGTGGCGTACTTTCGATTTCTCACCGCGGTGAGGGCCGGTAGTGGTGGCAATAAAATCTTATTCGTCCGTAAACGAATTTATATAATATTTTTCAATTAAAGTATTTTATTTTCAGTAATAGAATTGGTATATTTATGGTCCCGTGTATTATCCGGACGCCCAAGTGTGGGAGAGAAAGTCAAACGAGCAGGTGCAGAAATTATATAGAAAAGGAAGTATAGCACTGCAATTTGTAAAAGGAGCAAGATTGGAGTGGGCAGGTCACGTCTGGAGAACCGACAGCAGTATTGTCAAGACGGTACTTGTAAACAAGTTAAACAGAAAAAGGAACCAACGTGGTAGACCGAAGCAACGGTGGTTAGATGCAGTCAAAAGGGATATATAAAGGAGCTGAGACCGGATTGGAATGAAGACGTGATCCGTGCGTATAATAGAGAGGAATGGAAGAATTTAATATTGACAGCAAAGGGCCTAAATGGCCTATAATGCTAATAAAAAAAAAAAAAAATAGAATTGAATAAAACAGATATGTACCTATTAAACAGTAGTAAATCACTCGTCGATTGAACTCGCGATTATTTCCGTATATTCATTAGAATTTTTAAAAAAAACCGAAAATTGAACGGTCATTTTTTTTATTAGAGAATAGTTCAGCGAGGACTCGTTCAGATTATATCGATTGAAAACAATCTTCTTCTTGTTAAAAAAAGTAATAACCGATTTTAAATCGTTTTATTCTTATTAAAAATGAATAAATATCAATGCGCCTAATATCAATGTATATAGTAACTGCGGTTTCTGATTTCTCGCAGATCTTCGCTAGACCGGAGTTGTTGTTGTTTTTTTTTGAGATTGATAAAATGTCTTCACGACGTAACCGTTTTATACGTTTAGAGAATTGGAGTAACGCGCGTTTTGTTGTCGACCGTAAATAATGTGGAGTGTCGACAACACTGAACTCAATACACGGAACGCGCGTTCCGTGTAATTCTCGTATATTATCTAATACGGACTCCTATGCGGCTGGCCGCCGTATATGCATTCCGTTTCCGTTCTCCTACTTCCGTTACCAACTTCGTTATGTAAAAAATAACCGTTTTCGGTGCTAACGTCGATACTACGAGCGCGTTGTTTTGTGTTCTCGAAGTAAATAATAAAACGCGATAAATATCGTGGAAAAAATTATATTCAATCGTATCTTCCATGACTTTTCACATCTCAGAGGAATGCGTCTTCTATCTGGGGATTACTTAATTTTATGCGTGTTTCGTTTATTTTATTAAATTAATGTACAAATTCTTTAATACGAGTATTACGATACTCTTTGAAAACGTCATATTTTTAACGATAATTCATGTGCATGACTTTTCACATCTCAGAGGAATGCGTCTTCTATCTGGGGGGCGTGTTTCCACGTTGATTCACGCTTTCCATACGTGTTGATAGTTCAGTGATTTACACAAGTACATTAATACGCGACGCGCTATAATGGTGTTTAATATCGATCATTTGGTTCTCGAGAGAGGAGAATTTATCCCGAACCCTGCTGCCTCTTAAATACGCGCCACTGAACGCGTGTTGTACACGTTTGGACGGTTCAGAAAAAAAGAAAAATCGAAAAACGTTCGATGTGACGTCCTAGTTATATGCATTGCAGCAAATCCTATACGCACGGTCGACGCGTTTAACCGTTAATATCCGTTGTTTTCGAGAAAGAGTGCGTTGGAAAAAAAAAATTCTCAAAAAAAAAAAAAAAATTTCACGTCTAAAAACATACATTACGGTGTTTCTCCCTAAAGAGTATTACGCTTCTTTTTTTATGTTTCGGTATTTATGTATAATATATTGTTTAACGCGCTCGCGACAACGACGAAGACGTATTTATCTGTCGCCGCCGCTGCTGCGCTGATGCTGGTCTAGGTCGCGCGGGATCCTCATCGCTCAGCGTGATACTTTTCTTTTCTCGTTTTTCGTTTCGTTTCGTTTTTTTTTTAAGGAGATTACGACAAAAGAACATAATATGACGGACCCTCCGTCAGGGGATAAAAAAATAAACCACGTCGCGTATATATTATATACATATATATATATTGTACGCACTATCCAGACACGCAGTGTATTGCAGTGTATACACGCGCACCCATCCAATGTATCAATTGACCTAGGGGATGTAAAAGTCTCGTCTATTGCGTTTGTTTTGTCGGTTAACGAGAAGCGTTTCGGTGAAAGAAAAACACGCGGCTCTTTATATTTTTAAGTGTATTATACAATGTGTATACGCTGGGTCGCTTCAGAAGAATACGTGGAACGTTCGTCGTTCAAAAACAAAAAAAAAAAAAAGTTGTCTCTTCGACAACACGACAGTATAGTGAAATATTATGTAAAACCTCTGAACAGCGGACACACGCTGAACGGACTGTGAGAGAAGCGTCCACCGCGTGAGTCTCTGCGATATTATAGGCATAGGCGCAATTTGAGGGGGGCTTGGGTGTGCTTAGCACCCCCAGTCTTGAAATTAGCACCCCCAATTTTATTTCGTATTTATTTAAGTTTTAGTAGTTATTATGTAGGTACACAATACATACATAACAACAGTTTTGTTCTATATGATATTATTTAAATAAATAATCGTGCGATGACCGAAAATATGTTGTCTTACAGACTGGTCAAAAAAAAATCAAAGAAAACAATTTAAATTCGGATGATTTTATAAATTTATAATACAATAATATGCTATTGATAAAATAGATCAATTTGATTAGTGTGGCGTGGCGACTGGCGATAAAATCGTTCCGACTGTTCGACGTTCGGCGAAAACATCGCAGTGTGACGACATTCAAAGTACTATTTTAGTTTTATCACAGATTATCATCGTTATTGAAAAGGACCTTACCAATCAAATCGATATAAACGAAGAAATAAGTATTTTTGCTCAAAGTGAAAGGAGGATGTTGTTATTATAATAAGTAATAAAGTGTAAACTCAAATGTAAATTTAAAATTAAAGTTGATTATAGTTTAATAATTCATATGTTACGTTTATCAATGAACGTATAATTACTGTAATAAAATTATAATATACTTTACAAAGTATCATAGCCATTATACTTAAATATTATGTACTTAAATACGTAATTGTTTAATGGTCATTGAAGGGTTGCAGATATCGATAGCTCTATAAAATAACATGAAAAATCTAGGGGCTTCAGCACCCCAGTTTTTTCAGTGAAATTGCGCCCCTGATTATAGGAGTCGTGGCGATCTACATATATACTCTGATGAGACATTTGCGTTCAATAAAACGATTCTGAGCCGAGCTCCGGTGCAATATTATTTATTACGAACAATACGGTAGTGTATACAGAGTATATAATATATAATTTACGATTAAGGGGACTGGGCGTTTTCTCTCTTTGTCTTGCACACACACACACAAAACATAGCGAATTATACGATCGATCTAGTGGCGCGATAAGAAATATGAAAACGGATTTGAATTCGTCGTGAAGTCTACTTGAGATCGATATTCCCACATTTCTAATTTTTTTTTTTTTTTCATAAATCCTTAAAAAATTAATTGAACAGATTTAAAAATTTTAAAAAAATTGCTAATAATTAATTTTTAAAAGTCTCAAAATAAAAAAAAATGAAAAAAGTGAGAAAGTCGTTCTACAGTAAAATTCACGGCGAATTCAAATCTGTTTTCGAAATCTTTGTCGCATCACTAGATGGATAGGTACGTCGGAAGTAGGAAACATCTGTTTCGCTATGTTTCGTGTGTGTAAGACGAAGAGAGAAAATTGCTGGCTTTTTCAATCTCCTTAACACGATTTTTTGGTAGATTTTTTTTTTTTTTTATGCAACGTCTCTTCCAATTTTTTTTTTTAATCGTTTTGTATATATTACGCATAAGGAAATGCCGTACTAGAGAGAAAATCGAAAAATACGATTTGATACCGGAAAGCGTCGTAACGCACGTCTATCGTAAATCATGCGAGCACTGTTTCAAGTCGACAATTTCTACACAGAAAAATTACAATAATAAACGTCATTATTGCAAAAAACCAATAGCTTTCGCGTCTCGTTCGGAATGTGAAAAAATAAAAAAGGAAAAAAACCCGGAAAAATCGATCTATAGTAAAATTCACGACGAATTCGAATCCGTTCGTGAGAATCGCCAGAACGATGGACACGTTGAAAGTAGAAAACACGCTTAATCAATAATTGATAGTACCCCGTTTACCTTTTATTTACCTCTTTTCCATTTTATCCCATCATTTTCTGAAAAATTCAAACGTTTTTACAAAACACTACATATCCTGGATTTGTAAGGTTTTGCAAAAACTTACAGCTTTTGGAATGTTTTTTGAAACACAAGACATGAAGGAATTTATCATATGGATACATAAATTAAATCTCTTTAATAAAATTAATGTTTTGTTAAAAAAAATATTTTAGTCGGATAAAATTCAAAGAACTTAAACATTTTTTTCGATTTCTGAAAATTTATAATTTTGGAGATGTATGGTTTTGCAAAATCGCGCCTCAATTATCATTAACAATAAACTCCAAGATCTTTAACTGTATATTAATAACCTAATATAATAAACTATATATTATATATTTCTTAATATTTCCTTAACATTTTATTGTTGTTTGTTGTGTTTGACGGTTGTTATATATTTAATTGTTACTATGAAATAATATTATTATGAATTCAATTTATATAATGTTTTATAGTATCCTAATTCTGTAATTTTAGGTATTATGATTATTGTTGTTACTTTACTGTACTTGAGCCTATGGACGTTTATAATAATAAATAAATATAAATATATATAGGTGATTCGTTTAACCGACGCGTACGACTCGATTTTTCGATATCTCGATGTCTTTAAAAATGAACAATTTTTATTTCAATCGATTTTGAACGGATTGGTGAAAACGAATAAAAATTAGACGCGTGGGAAAGTATATTTCGAGTAGATATTTAAATCCGTTTTCAATCAGTTCTCATCGCGCTGCAACACTGTTAAACACGATCGCAGTTGGAACGGGTGCTGAACGTCTACTTTTCTGCGTTTCGCGTGATGTGCCGGACCGAGAGAAAATACTCGTTTCCAATACCCCGTTCGCGCGATTCGTATTTTCGACATTACAAGTAAATATAGAAATATATTTTATATAGATTAGGTTTTTTTTTTCTTTAAAAAGATTAATTCAAAAATCACACACCGGTTTTTTTTCACGTATTTTTATATTATATATAATGTGCTGTATCATACTGTCGGTACGCACGCGTCAAATACCGTTCGAATAGTATGTATACAATTTATTTACTAGTTTTTTTTTTCGTCTCTCTTTATAACATATAATATATATATATAGTGAACTTTTCGTGCGCGATTTCGCGTCTTAATATATATATATATATTATATAATTGAAAAAATAATAAGTATTTGATACAGAAAAAAAAAACCGAGTTGTTGTATATGTCATGCGAATGCGGAATGTCGTTCGCCTGCTTATATATCATATTATCATCATATCCGTCAGCCATAAATCCTGTACAAACAATTTCATTATAACATATTACGTTATATATATATATATATATATATATATAATAATGACGAACGACAATAATAATTGAATGATTGTTGTAGTATACGTATATATAATATACGAGCAAAACGAACGTGTGTTTCGTCTTTATGTCACATATATCCACAGCGATTGATCACTCCGAAACGATACAAATATTGTGTATTTATTTCGTTTTTTTTTTTTTATCGACATCTGCAGTATGTCATTTATTTATATATTTTCGATTGTTGCGAATCGCGTTGAAAATATGGAATTTCGCGTTGTAACGGAAACGGTTCGTCGAGAAAAAAAATTTAACGAAACGTTAATGCGGCGACGTTCTTCCAGTTCTGTCCGCGTAGAGCGGAAGATGAAAAATCTCGTCTTATACGCTGTGCCTTTTGTTATTGTCACTCTTCGTCCAGCAGCTTCATTCGTCGAGTAAAGGTTTGACTACAGTCCTGTACAGAAGACCAATATTGTATTTTCACTAAGCATTTTCGCGTTGGTTTTACAAACGATGTTTATTATTTTGTTTTCTATCCTGTGTACGGATTTTCGACCGGAAGGAGTGCTCCGATCTTTTCGGTCACAGTTCGTTTCCGGTAGCAGTTCGCATCCAGTTGGTAGGTACTACTTTAGAAAGATCGTTTTTCGATTTTCTCTAATAGTTATTTAACGCGACGCGATAAATTACCGAAAAATTACGAAAAACCGCTAAAAACGGGGATTTCGTCAATATCACGTATAGTTTTTTCGCTATAATTTCGAAAATAATCATTCTGTCGTCTTGAAATTTTCAACGAAATTGTGTCTTTGTACTGTACAACTCCAAAAAAAAAAAAAAAATTTCAAAAAGTTTCATTCAATTTTATGCTATTTATAGCTACAATTTTTAGATTTTGAGGTTTTTCATTCGTAAAACAGTTGGTTTCGAGTTTTTTCACTTTGAAATTCGGACACATCGTCAGGCATACGAGTATATTACTTTAATTGCTGTACAAAAATAGACAAAGTGTATTTACACGCCGAAGCTCCGCTCAGAATCGTTTTATCGAACGCAACGATTGATCATTGCTTTCAAATTTGTAATAAAAACAAAACTCTAAAATCTTTATCCAAGTAATTCACTTAAGCGATATCCACAATACCCCGCGCGGCTCGCTACCTTTTTTTTTTTGATATTTTTATTTCGAAACGCCTCGTTTCGTGATTCTTTTCCTGACGACGTCGACTCGATCAGAATTATTGTCTTCAATCGTGTTAATCTCAAGGCAAATCGAGAAGCAACAGCATTACTCCTCCGTGCTATATACCCGCAAAACGCGTTGAAAAAGCTGATAATGATAATAACAATATCAAAAATAGCTGAAATCCTAATAAAATTCTGTATTTGTCGTTTAATGTTTAGAAAAAAAAAATCGTAGCGCGATGTTTAGATTTTTTTTATTTGTTGTAAAAATGATTAAACCATTCGATTCCAAATGGCCCGGGTGGGACGCGGTTTAAAACTCTATTAAACGATCGTAAATATTAAATCTTAACAACTGTCCTGGTTGTATTCTTCCTAATTGTGGTAATGAAAGGTGTGACGCGCTACACCTTTTATTCAACTGTCCTTTTTTTGACTACAAACAGACTACAATTGTCCAATTTATGTGTATCCCTTAAAGTTCCATTTTCTAAGTTAAGTATTTTATCTTCCAAACATCCAATCATTATTAAAGCGGTCATCAATTTTATCATCTCTACAGGCTTGCGCATTTGAAAAACCTTGGTCTTGCCAGTTAAGTATTTAATGGTTTTTTTTTTCTTTTTACTTTTTGTTATATGTCATATACGTGTATATAAATTAATATTAGTTCCTATTATTATTAAGTATCTATTTTCTGTATATTTTAAAAGTTAATTGTTGAGTTGTAATAGCTTCTGGCTAAGAACTCTTAATAAAAAAAAAATAATAAACGATCGTAACTAATTAAAACTCCCTTAATGCGCGTTAATTGTATTTAACAGTACCTATTGATATACACATCATACATTTTTCTTTCGACGTTGACTCGCGCAGTGTATTGAAAAACCTCTTGGCGACATTAAAAATACACTTTTGAAACCGGCAAATATTTCCTATAATATCGAGTGTGTCCGTTTTAGAGAATTTTCGGTTTTTTTTTAAAAAAAAAAATTTAAACGTCCAAAATCATTAGACGCGCGTGAGTGATGCGAATAAAATACCGGTGCGACTCCGTTGGCCGTGCCGAGTGTTTTACTGCAGATTACCTCTGCTCAAGCTGCGCCCATACTGTTTCTGACCGCGGTATACGCCGCACAAGGATACCAATAACGACCGGCCGAGTATTTATTTAACCGCGCCGCGCCGACGAGTAGCCCGGCAGCGGGGCACAGCTTACGGCGCGCCGCGGTGACGTGGAAAAATCGTTATCGCACCTTAATTATTGTCGCACGGGCATAAATTTACTGCGCCGTCGTCCTTTTGTCGGGCCGATCCTTTTGATGTCCCCCGCGGCGGCGGCGGCGGCGACGAAGACCGGCGGACATTTTTCAAGAGTTTTTCGACTCTTTCTCTCTGTGCACTCTCGGTAACTACTAAAAAAATATATATACATAAACTCATTCCAGTAAAACCGAGTAATACAACAACAACAACAACAACAACAGTGACAATAATACGTAATAACACGCTGTTTTTCTGTCATATACATATATAAATCTGTGTGTGTGTGTGTATAGAAGATAAGTCGTTCTGTACGCGCTACCGAAGCCGACCGCGAAGACGCCAAGACCACAAAACGTTTGTGCGCTGCACACCGGAGGGACTTTTAAATTCCTCGACGCTTTGCGGCCCCGTGGTCGTTTTGTATTATTTATTTTTTTTTTTTTTAATAATTCGATTGATAAGAAGGTGGATTGGATGAGCTGAAACGATATCGCTTCGGTCCTTTCCTTCAAACACACATACACGTACTATGAGCTAGGAGGAGTATTTATGGTGAGGGGAGAGCCCGGTTAAAGTACTCACCACGACCTAAAAGACTTAAACTAAAAACGGGCGTTTTAAACCAGCGGTTCTCAAACTTTTTTGTTCGCGGAGCCCTTAAGTTGCTAAAAAAAATTCACGAAACCCCAAAAACAAAAAAAAATTTTTAACCACGACTTATAAAAATGATGCATAAACGATTTGCTTTTTAATTTGGAACTTTATTATGCGTATAAAACAAAATTTTTTACCTAATTAATAAAAAAAACATTAATTACTTTTGAGTATTTTCGTTAACAAAAAATTATATAATAAGAATATTATTTAGTAATTTATAAATTTTAATGTGTTGATTTTTTAATTTACCAGTATTTTAAAGTTGGGCTTTATAGAAGACAGTTGAATGCGCGTGTCTGCTTCGGCATCTAATTTGTTGCGGTATTTCGTCTTCGTAGATGCATATAATGAAAATCCAGTTTCACAAAGACATATGTTGTTGGAAATGGAAGAAGTATTCGTAAAGCTGTTTTAGCCAAAGATTCAAAGACAAAAACGATACAAACATCAACCGACCCGTACCTTATCCGATTTTCGACTAAGAGACAAAATATGCGAGTTTATTTACTATAATAAAATAAACACTATAAACTTTATATTATTATATTTTGATTTAATTTAGATCCAGATGTGTCCGCGGAGACCTAGATTACTCTCTTCTCAAAGCACACTTTGAGAACCGCTGTTTTAAACTATGCATAAACGATGCAGAGAGCTACGATTTTTCGTTTCGACCTGCTGTGTTCTGCGGTGGTATTTATATACGATAAAAGTTTTTTGCATCACAATTATTTCGATGGGCCAGTGGACGGCGAGAAACTCGAACAAATATAATACGATAAGCACACGCGCGTATATCGCGTCTATACTCCGTTTGAAATAAGAAGAGTACACCAGTCGCAGGGACACGTGACATCGCGACGAGTTGGGTGCCAGTTTTCTTCCAAAATACAATGTTATGCCGATATAAACTCAAACATCTTCTGAAAACACTTTTTACGCAGTACATGTTTTTGTACACACGATTATAATTCGGAATTATCATGTGAATACAATATATATATATATATACTTTGTCGAAACATTTGAAATACCTAATAATAATAATTACGACCAAGCGTTGTCGATAATATTTTATTTTGAACGTAGTCAATGTATGTTGTATACGATTTTCAGCCCGTAAACCAAAAAAAAAATTACATTATTTTATGATTCGAATAGTTCAACATTCAATTAATTGCTATAAAATTGCACGAATTTTTTCGACAATTTTTCCGCGTAACTATGTCAAGTTACCGTTAACTAACGGTGTAATTACGTTAATATTCGGCGCGCATTTCAAGACTCTAGAGTTTCGGGAACGCGCCACAGAGAAATAATGGACTTTGAAAAAAAATAAAAATCGCGTTTTCAAGAACCGTCGCGCAAAATTATAACTCTATTATAAACCCTTGCGGCGTAATTCGATACCGCGCGAGAAATCGGTATACTAATAATACGTATGATAATCGAAACGCTCGTCGAAAATTCGTACAGAGAAAAAAAAATAAAAATTTACATATAGTATTTGTAAGACCAATAATTATTGTACCTCGTTGCGCTCAGAATCCTAGAATTTCCGGTTGTATATATATATAATAATCGTCAATAGTGCATTTATGACGTCAATGTAATAACTTGTTGGTGAAAAAATAAATTGGCGCGTATACATACGTTAACGCATTAAGATTATATCTGAAGAAGAAGAAGAAGAAGAAGAAAAAAATTTATATTTATTATTAAAATAATACGAGGTGAGAACGCGTCTTTGCGCCATCAGCTATATGTATAACCTTCGCGAACGACGAGCGGAAAAACGGTGTCGTCCGGTCCGCGGTTATACACTGTTTACGTCAGTCCGCAATATCATTGAGGTATATTATAATAATTTTTTTTTTTTTTTTTATATATATAATATTATAAATAAAAAACGCGGGCCTCGAAAATATAACAGCGACAAAAAACGCAAAAAGAAAAAAAAAATTATTATTTATTTATGAACACAGTGGGCGCGTACAATCGTCAATAGGAAACGCGCGCTATATAACACCGCGACGACGAGCGTATTCGTTATATTTAAATATTCTAATTTTATATAATGTAATAATTAATTAAATAATTTTTTTTTTGTATGAATTTTAGTGGTAAAATCGCTTTTTTACCGACTTCGAAAAAGAAGAAGCGGTTCTCTATTCGACCTGCATCGCTATATGTTTTTTTTTTATGTTTGACCACCGATTATTCCGAAACTACTGGACCGATTTGGATGAATCTTTTTCTTTGTGAAAGAGTATCGTCTGCCCCGGTGATCCCGTTCTAATTTCGTAAGGATCGTCCCAGTATTCGGTCAGTAATTTAGTTTTTTGTATTTTTACTCGCCATACGTAGAGGTGGCTGCGCTGCGAGTTCCACCCAGATCCCCTACCTAACCACCCGGCCAAATGTAGGAACGGGAATGACGATATGACGCTACTATAACTACTACGATGACTTAAAAGGATGAAATAAAATATATTTTTTTAAAAAAACCCGACTTCGAAAAACGCACTTATAAAGTATGAAAATATAATCAATAATATTTTCGAAATCGGCGCCGAATTTCAAACAATATTGTATACATTGCAGAAACGCATTTTATTAACATGTTGTTGCAATATTTATATCGAGTTAACAAAATGCGTTTCTGTTGAAATTCAGCGCCGATTTCGAAAAGGTTATTGATTATTCCATACTTTTTAGTGCGTTTTTCGAAGTCGGTTTTTTTTTCTTAAAAAAAAAAATATTTTTATTAAGATAAAAATCGACCGAGTTCGGGAATTCGAAATAAAAAATATAAAATAATTTATTTTTTACATTATATTTATTTATATTAAATAAATAATATTAATTCGAAATAAATAATCGATTATTCGGGAACTTAAAACGGGATTTATATTTTCTAACTCGGTCGATTTCGCGTCCACGAAAATACCGCGATTTATAAGGCAAAATGACTATGAAAACCAATTTTTTTTTCCTATCCGAATGCGTTGTCAAAAATTGACCGACATAAATTCAGGTTGACGTTTAAAAAAAAAAAAAATTTTTTCTCGCGCGTTCATATATACTTATGTATATATTTTTTTTTACGAAAACAAAAACTCGTATAGATAGGTAAGTGGGTATGACGCGCGCGCCGTTTGAAATTATTGTATATTCAAATTTGTTTGTTTTCAGTAATAAATTATACTCGGTCTCGAGAGCGTGTAAGTCGACGGCCCTGCGTATACGTATACAACCGCATAAACAATTACTAAACCCGTGTGTAGAAAATATATACAAATACTATGTAGGCGAATGACGTTAATAGAATTTAGTTTCTGTGTGTTACGATTTGAAAAAAGAAAAAAAATTTAAAATGTCTATGAAAAAAATAAAAAAAGATTCGAACGAAAAAATGCGCTATATTTTATGTGTGTGTGTGTGTGTATATATATATATATATATATGAAGGCGGGGGAGAGGAAATAATGACTTCAACTCATGCTTGAAATATAAATATATATAAATAAGTATATAGGTACACAATTCTGGCCAAGCTAACTAAGTTTTTTAAAATCATTATAATAATCAAAAAATATGTGTGTTAAGTTACTTAAGTTATTACTTATATTTTTTTTGTTAATATTATTTTTTTATCAATTTCTTAACTTAGTTTAAAGTTAAGTGAATTAAAATTAGTAACTATTGAAGAAAAGAAAAAATTCCGTGAAAAATGACATAATATAAACATTGAAGCGTCTTATATTATGATAATTTATGATTTACCGTTTTAAGAGATGATGCTTTATAGATATACGTATAATTAATATTTTAATTATTTTTAAAAAGCGAAATAAGTTATATGGAGAATGACTCTATTAGGTATATATAGTTAATATCCAGAATACGTCCTAGATAAAGCAGAATACAAAGAGATATCGTAAAAAAAAGAACGTTAAATTTATAAAAAAATTAAAAATTCCCAATTAAACATTTTCACGGTAAATTTTATAAGTCAAAACTATACATTTTCGGAAGTCAACGAGAGCCGCCATCTCGCGCGGTGACTTCCGAGCGATATGCGAAATGGCTGTTTTAAATAATAATTTTTAGTAAAATGTTGTTTAAAAATTTTTTGTTTAAGTATCTGTTTATTTATTATTTTTGTTGGAAACGAAAAATCGAGCATATTTCTTTTTATATATCCGCTCGTGTATATATATATTATCATACAATATACGGACGACTTTTCCGTTACAAAAACTGCTCTGAGCATTTTGATTTTGAAAACGAGTGAGTTTTCGAAGATCGGAGAAAAATGATATTATATCATTATGTTGTATGGCATAATATATTGATTGACATGTATTGATTTCTGGAATTTCGGTAAGAATCATTCCAAAAGTCCAAATGAGAACATTTCGCAACTTAATGCCTTATCTTATATACTGCAGCGGTCAATGTAACGTATAATTTGGTAGAATATTCTTTTTCACAAGCTGATTCAAATATTCGAATTTCAAACCGTACACAAAACACGTTATTTTTTGACTATATTGAAAATAACATTGTCACTGGAAATTATGCTATACATACGTATATAACGAGTAATATTTAAACAAAAAATATTAAACCGTACACGCGTAAAACTATGTAATCAACATAAACATTTTAACGTTTTCGAAAATGTCTTCTGGCGGTGTCCTACAAAAAAAAAAAAAAAATAAAATAATAATAATAAACGTACGTGACGGATGTTAGCTAATGTAGTTACTATGGTTACAGTTGTCGTTTTCTGTTGAAAACATTTTTTTTTATCTTTTTGCTCTTACGAATCACTTGTTCCGCATTATTAACGGACATTTTCCCGGTACACTTGATGTATTATACGATTGAATATTCACAATCAATACAGATATAACCAGGGACGTCTTTATATATATATTTTTTTTTTTTTTACACCACTGAACAACACGATTTTTACTCTCCCGCTCACATACAGATTTATCGTTTATCATCATTTATTAATGATTCGTATCTTAAAAGTGATGATGCGAGTAAAATCGCCACGAAATAATTGTGTACCCAGAACGTCGTACACTATAATGTATAATAAGACGAAGTCGGACAAACGCAATTATTTTAAATTCTGAGCGAAACGAAAAAGCCACTGGGTTTACATAATGCGACGTTTATTATTATTATTATTTTTTGTGTACGAATTTTCTACTTGAATTGATGATTTGTTGTCACGCGCATGTACTTTCCGATAACAAATCGTATCTAATTTTGGTACTTCTTTATTTGAAACGTTTTCGATTTTCTCAGTATAGTTTCC
Organism: Slavum lentiscoides; assembly: GCA_032441835.1. Taxonomy (NCBI): domain Eukaryota; kingdom Metazoa; phylum Arthropoda; class Insecta; order Hemiptera; family Aphididae; genus Slavum; species Slavum lentiscoides. The sequence continues at coordinate 1,970,480 of CM063710.1, read as the reverse complement.
TTGTGCGTAATTCAAAGCAAATCGGAAATCGGAAGTAAAAGCTATTTTTTTTCGAAAATCTTTGAACGCGTCACAAAAAAAACCAACGCTTTTCCCGATTATGCACAATTTTGGGCCATTTAATTATATGTCGAGCTATTCAAGTCATAAAAGAAGTAATTTTTTGATACTTGGAGACTGACAGTTTTATACGAAATAAGTCCTATACGTTTAGGATCTTTTTATTTTAAATTATTATTTATAATAACGGAACTGTATGACTATTTATATGAGCGATTCACTTGAGCGATTTCCATAACAATACTAGCCTTTTTTAAAGATTCTGAGCGGAGCGAGGGACCCAGTGGTTTTACAATGATGTTTTATTTTTTTCTATCCAACACCCCGCGGCTCGCTACTTTTTTAAAGTCAATAATTACAACAACGAAATGCGGCAAATTGAAATTCGAAAAAATTTATTCTCGCAAGCATTATCCTCCTGTATATGTAATTTGTAAATGGAAAAAAATATATATTTTTACTTGTGTACGTATAAAACGATAATAAAAAAAAAAAATCACCCCTGTGCTCACGTCGTATCGTAAAACCGAACGTACATATATATATATCCATTCGTTTCGCTTGGCGAATCTCTAAAATCGAATAAAAAAGTCATCTACGCGGTTTATTTAACCGATCGGAAAGTGTATATGCGGTGTGAAAAGACATTATCCGACGACATTCGTTCGTTCGTTTATTATAATATACTCTACGAGATAAAGTGGTCTTTGAAAAACTAAATGAAAAAAAAAAAATTGATTAAAAAAATTCATTTTTTACGTCATATAGTATAGGAACGAAGCGGTGAATGTGGCCAAAAATCATATCGTTTTGAACAGGTCTCAAATCCGTATTACAAATTTTCCATATATATTTATACGAATAAATCCATTTGTCCTATATATATATATTATTATCATATTTATTACTTAAAAATAAACTTAAAAAGAAATTATAGTTAAAAATCGCGATCAATTATATTCCATTTTTATTTTTGAGCCGCACTTGAAAATTGACGTGTGCGTTCTTTTGCGACCAGCCGGTATTTGCACGAGCATTTCTGGACGCCAGATGTAGAACGGATTGTAACTTTGCGCTGGACTACATTATTTTGATCGCGATTTTAAGATTTACATTTAACTCGACGAGGGAAAATAATACTGTTCGCGTACACGAACGAACGCGGATAAAATGTTAGAAAAATATTCCTGTATAGTTTCGGATAACTGATACCGAAAAAAAAAACGGAAAACGAAAAGCAGTTTTATTCGAAAGGCGTGAAACGTTTTTGAGACCACCGGTTTAGGAGGACGCGTCAGATAAAAAAAAAAAAATCCCAACGTTTTCTGATCGCTGTCTAAATAATTTGATTTTCTCCATAAAATCCTTTCGGTATAAGTGAGAAAATCTATAACGACTTTATAATATATAGGTACCTGTCTTATACAGCAAAGAGATAAAATTCACAATATATTTTATATCATTATTATCCGAAATTAGTAAATATATTTTATGAAAATAATATTGAAATATTATATACGAACGAATTTTTGGACAAAATTCGTATCACATGTTTTATTTATAGAATTGTAGAAATTTCATCTCTGAAACTGTTATTTCGTATTTTCTTTTAAGGCATTTTTTTTTGTTTCGCCTTATTTTAATAAGATACTTGTGTTGTTTTTATAAATTAAAAAAAAAAACAACCGTTTTAAATTTATAGACAGTGACGTATCCAGGGGGATGGTCCATGAGATACCGGACCACCCCTGAAATTTTTTGAGTTTAAACAGTCAAATAAATAATAATTTTTTTTTTAAATATGTCGCTTTACGAGAAAATTATATGGCGAATTTAGCATTTTTTTTTTTTTTTAACCAACATTATAATTCTTCTCCTTTAAATTCCTCTCCTATCGGAGTTCGGCAATCGTCGTGTCAATCTCACTGAACGTTTGATTGTTACCACAATCAAACCATTGCCTCAGATTTCTTAATCAATATTCGTTCTAGGCCTCTCTCTAACCACTCCTCTTACCGCACGACGACGTCTTTCCCTCTAAAACGAGTAGTAGAATTTGACGTTTTTTTCCTCTCGTGGTGCGCCCAAAATGATTTCTTGTTTTGACGATTTCCTCGTCTTTCCCCATTTTCCTCGTCAACGCTTCCAAATCCGTAACTCGATCTACCCACGATTTACAGCAACACTATTATACGAATATATCTAAATAAATATTTCTTCTTTTTCCTCGGCATATCGGCCCATTAATAAGTGCCGCCGCTGTCATCACAAAACCACCTGTCCGTTTTTCTCTATCGCACGCGCCGTCAAAAGACGACTCTTCTTCTTCTACGTTTTTGACGTCTCGAGCTATAACATCCACCCGTCGGGCCCTCGGTCTTCCTAACGGACGTTTTCTGTATGCGTTTCGTTAACAAAAATTTCTTTTAATAAATATTTACAATAATAATTATTATCGAAAGTCCTGTCACAAGTACGCGTCGTTCTCAAACGTCCCTGCCTCCCTACCCCCCACCGGAAAAAAATACGTTTTTCTCATCGAAACTCGTTTCGAACGGCGTTTTTTTCCCCGTTCGCGTACATATACGTTCTCAGAAAACTCATCGCGCATACGCATTACGTTTATTTTCGTATATTATACGAGCGTCGTCGTCGTCGGCGGACGTGTTTCCCTTCCACTCACCGCCCATTTATTATTTGTTAAAAAAAAAAAAAAAAAAAATAAAGAAAGAACCGTCTATAGATTATCGGATTGATTGACAGACAACAATCGTCGTCGACTGCGACTGCGACGAGCAAGGTGACATTCAACCTCGTGTGTGTCCGTGACTGGGTTTCTCATTTGCTCGTTTCGAAAAAATAAATAAAATAAAACGTCGTCTGTGCGACTGTACGTATACATACGCGTCACACACACGGTACGCGCATTACAAAAGAAAAACTATGGCGTCGTCGTCGAACCTAACCGCTCGCACGCGTAAAACTTTGCAGACAATACGCTTATTTCCTCCCTACCGCCAGGCACTTCCCCTGAAACTCGTCGCACCGCCCGCCGTCACCCGGTCGCATACACAGTCGTCGTAACGGTCTCGTAACTACACCGAGCCGTATTAATATCGTTATAGATATTTAAAAAAATATATATATATTTGTAATTCGGGAAAAAAAAAATGTTAATTAATTTTTATTATTGCACAATAAACGCGGCGAAGAGTTCGCGGGGAAATTGCATTTTATTCTGACTCGAAAAATTCTTCACGGATATACTAATTAATATTGAAAACGATCGGGTGTTTTACCGTACACCGGGTTTTATCGATTACCACAGCCAGTGGCGTGCCCAGGAATTTTCAATGGTGGGGGATGTTATAAGTAAATAGTAATAATACATTTGAAATTTTAATGAATTGTCATGGTAAATGTTTCAAGCTCTCCAAAATCGTTTTTAGCTTATAACTGTGTACATTTCTAAATTGTTCTAATAATTAAAATTAATTTAAATTATAACACACTAATACCAAGTTGTTTAATTAACATAACGTATGTTATGTATAGTGAATTTTTATTGTCATAACTAATAACTTTTTGCTAATAACTAATGAAAAGTATTAAGTAATGACTCTAAAACAGCTCTTAATAACTAATAAGTTGTTTTCTGTAGATCGGCAAAAAAGACAATGGGGGGACATAACCCATAACCTCCCCCCTGAGCACGCCACTGACCACTGCAGTGTGGTAACTGATAAAGTATTTTATCGGTCGAGATGTAATCAAATATTACTCTTATCCATACACATATAATACATAGACCGCAGACGACCAGTGTATCACATGTAATGCACTAGAGCCAAGATACGCGCGAGAGAGACCGTCATAGACCCGTTAACTATAGTTAACAGGTCTATGAGAGAGAGAGAGAGAGACGGACTTAGAAGAGAGGTTTTTTCGTGGATGATAAAACAAAATAGTGGTTTGGTACATTGACCACATTACATTATTCGTTATTATATACGACGGATTAGACGAATTTTCGTCTAATCCGTGATTATATACTGTACAAAGAGATTTACGGTATTTTGACGGTGAAAACAGTTATCTGACAAATAAATTGTTATTCGACGGAAAACATTATTATTTTTAAATGTTCCTTATAATATAATATTATTTTTTTATTGTTACGAATAATTATTATAATGATAATAATTATATTTACGACGTGTTGTTCGAACATTTTCCGTTAGGATCGCTAGTGTTCGAATTTGATAAAAAGAATGTTTGCTGGTCACTTTATTAGAGCTCGTTGTTCAAGATGTCTATCTTTAATCGTGAACAAAACTATTAATATCCATAGATAATACATTATAGTGGTGTTTTTCCGTAACCTGTGTATATACCTGGTTAATGGTAAAACACTTTTGATTTCGCGCCAAAACAGATCGTTTTGAAATGGACGATTTTTTTAAAAAAAAAAGCCCTAAAATTATAAAATCAAAAATATTATTATATTCTCATTCAAGTCGACCTACACGATTAGGGAAAAGTACGTTTGAAAATTGCTGAAAGACCCAAATGGAGTCCACAAAAAAAAAAAAAAGAGAAGTCTATTGCTGTTAAGGGGATTGAAAGCGGGTATTTTCTCTCTTTGTCTTACACACATGAAACATAGCAAAATAGACGTTTCGTACTTCCAACGTACCGATCGATCTTTTGGTGCGATAAGAAATTTGAAAACAGATTTGAATTCCTCGTGAATTTTACTACAAAACGACTTTCCCACTTTTTTTATTTCTTTTTTTTAAGACCTTCAAAAATGGATTATCAACAATTTTTTTTTTAAATTTGTTCGGTTAATTTTTTTAAGGGTTTATGAAAAAAAAAATGAAAAAAGTGGGAAAGTCGTTTTGTAGTAAAATTCACGAGGAATTCAAATTTGTTTTCAAATTTCTTATCGCACCAATAGATCAATCGGTACGTTGGAAGTACGAAACGTCTATTTTGCTATGTTTCATGTGTGTAAGACAAAGAGAGAAAATACCCGCTTTCAATCCCCTTAATAATAATATTAGAAAAAAATCATACCGATTGAAAAGTTTAAAAATAAGTCCGCGAACCGCGGGGTATTGTGCGGGACGACGCTTAAGTGAACTACACACGTATTCAAATTTAACGTATATAACTAAAAAAAAAAAAAAAATTTAATTAATAATAACGTATCGTCGCCTAACTTTAATAATATCTAGAGGGAGGAAATAAGAGGTATTTAAAAATCTTTCGCGGGCAAATTGCAATCGAATAATTTCGTTGTCTGCTGGACACTCCGTATACCAGCTGCTAATAATAATAATTTATACACAGCCATGTGCTAAAACGAAAAAATAAAAATAAATAAACGATAATTACACACCGGTTTTCGGCACGCGCGCGATACGCACATCGTCGTCGGATGACGAGAACTTATACACGCACTAATTAAAATTGTTGTCGCCGATTTTTGTTTTTTCATTGTTTTCCTGCACATTGTACTGGCTAAATTATCTGGCTTCGGCCGAATAAACGATTATGTCGTTTCTTTTGGCTACGATTTGTTTAGTTCGTATCGATATAAACGTGTAAAGATTTATTTACTTTAAGTTTTATACAATTGAATTCATAAATGTCGGAGACAGAGCGCACAATTTAACCCCCGGATATGCGTCTGTACTTCCTGCAATTGTTCCTGTGTTTTACGCGATTAATCGCGTTCTATCCTTTTACTCCGGACAGTGGCGGATAGGACTATTTTATGTGACAGAGTAGTAAATTCAAGAAGTCCCTAAAAATTTACCGCAGCCGAATCGCAACATTTTAAGAGGTTTAACATATTATTTAATAACCAATACAATTTATCATTAACCACGAAGACAAAAATAAAACTATAATAAAAAAATTATAAAATATTTAATTTCAATAATTTGCAATAATATAATATACATTAAATTAAAAATTAGTTATATCGCTATCGGCTATCACTATGGTTATCGTTATCGCTCTCGATATCGATATCGCTATTACTATTATGTTGAAAAAAATGTACCAAAAAATAAAAATATACAGAACAGTGAAATATTGTAACTTAAAAAATACAATTATAAAATATTAATATCACGCTGCATAGCATACGAGTTGCTAATTAGTCACATACATTAAACGCACCTCAAAATATTGAAATACGCAGGAATACAATTTTAACACAACGACAATTAGATGTGCAGTTGAGTCTGATTGTTGTCAACGTCCCATAAGACACCTTCATAAGACATCGGGAATATCTCGATTTCCCGACAAGCCTATACGCCACTGACTCCGGAAATGAATTGTTGGAGAGTTGGAACTGGAAATGAAATCCCAACAGTATAATATGATAACGATAATAAAACGTGTTGAATACAGCAGCCAGTAATCGATAATACGCGATATGAAATCAAGTTAAATTCAAGCGTTTTGAGCCTCTTTATTAAAAAAAAACAATATTGGGTCACGCCGATTCAGTTGATTCGAGTCATTTATAACGGTCGTTAACAGTTTGTGTACACGATATTCGAGAGGGTATTTTTTTTTTAAATTTAATAACGCGTTTACTGTACGATTTCAATCACGGCACATACAGAATCTGTCAGTTTTCGAGAACGACATATTAACGCATTAAGACGATCGATACGCGTCTGTATAGGACATCCTATACTGTAGTGACAGGTATTGCCGACATATATGAAACGAGTTATTGGATTTTATAAGTCAGTGCTTTTACGCCTTGTACGCGTATGTTATCCGTTTATTTTCGTGGACAACAATGTTACGATTTACTTATGTAATAATAATTAATATTAATAATTGGCGTTAATTGGTTTTTTATCGTGAACCGACGACAATCATTTGCGCCAAGCTTTTTAAACGAATTCGTTCGTTTGCGAATAGATTGAGCAGCCCGTCGTGTACGTTTTATCAACGATTTCTTAGCCTTTTTAAAAGAGATGTTTGCGGTTTTTGACGGGAATATTCTCGAGATTACAGAGAGGCGTCAGTAAAAAAAATAAACGTTATTCGCTCTTTTTAAGAGTACTACGGTCGTCATTGATATAGTATTTCGTGATTCTGTATACTGTTACGCGTTATATATATAATATAAACTCGAAAAATAATCGATTTTTCTCTCGAAATAATTTATTTCTCATCGCATTACGCCCGGCGCTCGGTCCAAATCGGAATTTTTTATATTTCGTTTGGGATTCACTCCGTTTTCAACACTTGTACTGCAGTTAAAACTGTGCCCGTCCCGTGGACGTAATTCAATATTTCTGATCCGTTTTCGAGGCGATTTCACGTGTGCGGTACCTATACGCAAACTGCAGTGTACACGCACTGCACAACGTCGGTAAACGCCTCTGGGATTACTTCCCGGAATCGTTGGGAAAAGGACGCGAAACTACGTCGGCATAATATTATACCATAACGCGCGTACATCACTGCAGTCTCGGCACCGTTACAGAGCCCATTCGGACATTTAAATTAAAAATTAATTATTTCCGGCCCGTAAAATGTTATTTGATTTCATACACGCTGTCGTTTGTGTTTTCGACTGCAGAAGAGAAAATGCCGACTCGGATACGTCCACGCGCATTTTTCACCTAAACCGAGGCCGATTTCGTTTCGAGACACTATTATAATATTAGGATTGGTCTCGGTGCGGAGAAAAAGACAGGAGTCTATCTACACTGCATGCAGATACGTGTATACGTCTTGTATATATCTCATTTCGTTTTACATGTGACAAATTGCTCAGTCCTCGTACCTATAGACATATCTATATCTACAGATATATATATATAGATCGCGCTGCCGTCGCCGTTCCAATGTAACTGGCAACGACGGTATAAAAGTGTGTGGGGACCTGGCCGGGTGGTGAGTAGAGCCGGTTTCATGACGTCACGGTAACGCTCTCGGTGTCGCGCAAATTTATAGAACGACCCCAGCCAAAAGACACATACATGTCAATAATTATTTTCTGTTTCCACTTTAAGAGTTAAAGATGCGTTAATTTCCCGCGAGACGAACCGTTCGCCCGACTGTTCAAGGAGTCCTCTCATAAAAACCCTTTACCGCGCCGTCATCCGAGCCGAGCCAACGTTTTTTTCTTTCCCTCCGTCCACATCGGGCGTCCTCCGTATTTAAAAAAAAAAAAAAAAACTTGGCTGCCAACACAGCACCTTAACACCGTTGAACTTTAGCGTCCGGAGACTGTACGAGTTTTGGAGGAAAAGTATCGATTACCAGCGCGCGCGCGGAACAACAACAACGACGACGACGATATATACGCGCGCGCCAGTAGGAAAATAGGGAAACGCCGCGTAAGGAGGGTGGAGGGGGGGTGATAGGGGGTAGAGTGGTGGAATGACAGAGAGAAGGACGGAGCGATAGTGAGGCGTGCAGGGTAACGTACGTGCGTGTAAGGACGTGCTGCAGAGAGAGAGAGAGAGAGCGAGTGACGGACGGACGGCGATACGGAAAACGGCGGCGGGCTAAAGGACAACGAGAATGATTTTTATTTTTTTTTTTCCTCGAGAAAGGAAAAAGGTCCTGGATTATCCTAGGGACCGGAGTGGCGGGAGGGGTGTACGAGCGGCGCGCGTGTTACGTGTATATATATATACGAAGTCGCGGTGCGTGGCGGGTGCGCGCGCGTGCAAGACTGTTTTGTATGCAGGACGACACCGGCACTACGGTTCTCCGCGTGCCGAAACGCGGGGCGGACGGACGGGAACCGAAGAAAACGAGGGGTTGCCGGAATTATGGTCGGCGGCCGTCGTCTGTATACGGCCCGGCAGTGTATGTATAGAGAGAGAGAAAAGTGGAGAAGGACGAGAAAAGGACGAGGAGGCAGTGCGTGTATGTCGAGGGGAGAGTGTTGCGAACGTTCTCTCCGCTCGCGGAAGAGCGTACCGTACGTATTATATACCTACCGCGTACACAGTAATAGTAGTGGCGGTAGTGGCGTGGCGGTACATAGCGTAGCGAGGAAGAAAGAGAGAGAAAAAAGTAAAGTATACTGCACTACGCTAAACAGAGATCAATACTGGTTTGACTCGTCGAACACACACGGGGGTGGAGAGCAAAAAATAAAAAAAATAAAAATATGACCGAACTTAACCGAACCCCGAAGAGAGAGAATAGCCGCGGTATTTAATGAAATCGCGTGCAACGAGCCGGGAGTGATCGAGCGAGAAAGGCCTTTGGCTAATTTCGACGGAGCTCTAAACGACGGACAACGAATATTAAGCACCCCGACGGCGGCGGCGGCGCGTGCGTGCAGGACGCGTATACCGTATACCGGTGGTAACCCGAGGGTACAATCGCAATCGATACGTACCGCGGTCGATAGGTACACTGCACGGACCGGCAGTGTAATGCGGCAATCTCTCGTCGGCAGCTTGCAGCGTTTGTGGTGTGTCCTTCGCCGTCGTCGATTGTAAATTACTCGAACGGCGAGTGATCGAAAAATAAATATGCGATTCGCAGTCCTGGAGAAATGTCCAAAACTGTAGTATAATGTCTCTTCGATGCAATTCGAGGCCGATGCGAGGTCTCAGCCCTCCCGCCTACTAAATTTCAGGACATTTTTATTTTATTTTTTGTAAAGTTTTCTTATGAGAATTATTACAACGACGTTTTTTTTATTCGTTTACACGACGACGCAAGAGAAATATCGACGAAATTTACACTGGATTCCTAGTAGTTTGATTTTAATAGTAAGTTGAGAATTTAATTTTTAAGACAAAAACATGGTCGATTCCGAAAAACATAATAATATTAATAGGAGTTGAGAATTCGGTACATTTTTCCAATTCTTAGGTTTGGTCTTGGATTAGAATTTTAAAATACCACAGCGATGTTGTTACTCAGTGCTTCAGGGAAATGAAGAAAATTTTCTCCCCTCAAAAAAAATTAATACAACAAAAAAAAGGTCATCGACTTTTTCTTCTATACTTTGCCGACAAACCCCTAAAAAGTCTAAAGACTAATTGGCCGATTGACATTAATTTACCTGGCAATTTCCTTCGCTGAAAAAAAATAAAAAAAAAATTAGGTCGTCCCCTTACTAATGAAGAAATTTCGTATACTTCCTATCAACTTTTACGCTATTACTTTAGGTAACTATAGGTACCTGATACGTTTTTTTTCCGCATATTTTTTGTTATTTTAAAGGGTATATTTCTACAAAATATCAGCTTAAACGCGTGTTTTACAGAGCGTATTTCTAAGGCACTTTGAGCGTATAGATGCCTGTAGATGACACGCGAGAGCTGCGGTTAGGTTTATTATGACCGCGCGATTATCGACGACTAGACAAACCCGGTGCGCGCCGTATAATGACACATACCGCCACTGCATCCCGTCTCCGTCTGGTCCAAAACGAATCTCGCACGCGACCAAAGAAATTATACTCCGTACGTGAGTGTATAATATTATGTACTTACACGGCGGTGGCGATTCGACACGGAGAGTTTATAATAATATGCCGTTTGAAACCGTAACGTATAATTTCGACGTCGTTTTTTTTTCTACTATGATTTATTATTATCGATTATTTATACACGATATTGTAAAATTGATTGATCGCTACACGTCTTGTACCGCGGGGCGAACCAGTCGCGATATCCGGAACTCGACGGAAAACAATATTTAACGCTGCACTGCGAACAACGTGTATGTGCGTGTGTAATATTGCAGTGTTTTATAGCCGGTAGCGATGACGAATTGTTATTAAATTATTTTTAAATTAAATTGAATTATTATTGAACAGGACTCGGATGTTAATATCCAAAAAACCCCACAAAAATTCTCTAAAAAAAAAAAATGCATTTATCGTCTAAAAATCGTTAAAAATTGCCTTTTAGGAATTTAATTAAGAATCTTAAAACATTAAAATTGTTTAAATTGCCTGAATTATTTATTTTTCAGTTATTATTTTATTACAATTAATATGTACTTGCATATTGAACGACTTACGATTTTATTAGGTACACATGTATTTATACGACGTATTTTGTATTTCTTATTTTCAACTTTAAAAAAAAACCTAAACTCGTGATTTTTTGGTCGATTGTTGATAAACAGTTTTAAAGTTATCTAAAAGTACAAAATATGACATTAAAATGTCAAAAAATACCATAAAAAAAACTTTTAAAAGCCGAATAATGCTAAAAAATGCAAATTAAAAATTAATTTTTCAGATTCTTATGTTATTAAATCACATTTTAACTACTAGGAATGTAACACTTATAAGACATTCTGGAAAAAATGCAAAAATCATTAAAATCCGTACTCTATTGATAAACTTTGGTAATTTTTTAATATTTTTTCCGCATATTAACGACCACTGCGTATTACACTTCGACAATTACGATACATTTTAACGATGATTGAAAAATATATGACTATAAAATAAAACAGAAACCGAATAATAACAGCGAGGAAAAAAAATTAAAGAATTTAATTAAATCGATTAGGATTGTGGACGCAGATGCGTGTGAAATAACAAACGCGGATTTTTTTAACAGACACGTCACGCAGTGTGAACTGGCAGATCCGAAAACCAAAAACATTATCGAGGACACAAATCCGTTTAGAAGACGAAGAAAACGATGGTAGAATTGCCTCTAAGATCGTTAATCCCAATGAGGGAAAACGGAGTACGGGCACACTGCGCCGGCAACACGGCTGAAGTGAGAGAGACTATCCGCAGAACTGGTCTGATCAGAACTGATTGCGGATCGACTACATAAAAAGGTGGAAACGGATATTGAAAATTAGATACTATAGCTACGTATTACGTACTTATTTATATTTTATAAATTCTACTAATCGTATCCTTCGTTATTTCGGGTCATATTAATGTATTCTTTCTCTTCCAACGCGTCCCTTCAATATTATTGTCTTTAATTTAAGCTTTCGCGGGCTTAATGCGCGACCTAATATCGTATCCTGCAGTACTTCTCCGTTTGTCACCCTGCACTCGGTCCAGTATATCTGCTTATAGAAATGCTAATTTTTTTTCCATTTCCAAGGTTTCGCGTCCAAAAATATGTTTTCGGTAAACATTACACCGCGGCGGCATAAACCGTACACGACATATTACGCTTCGTATATCATATAATATGTTTATACTCGTACGTAGGTGCAGCAGGTCTTACGCTTTTATATATTGTAACGCTTTTTTTATATTGTAATTCGATAAGGAATGCTTCTGTGTCTATACACGTACGCGCATCATCGTGTACTGCAGCAGTGTACCTAAGTATAATACGATTATATAGGGTTTATCACGCGCGTATATCGCGTGCATTTAATGTATGTATATGTGTATACCTATAGTATAATGCGCGCCAGAGTCTTTAAAAGAGTTGAATAGAAAAGAAAAAGGGGCTTAACCGCCCATTTTCCTATATATACATAATACTGCACGTAATAATATATATTATATATATATATACACCATATAGTGTACACATAATGTGCAGTATGACTACGGTTATACGACGGTTCCGCGTGTATACCGCGGTAATCGTGATCTCGGGGCTAGACGCACGCGGTCGGGGCCGCTTGCCCGACGCAATGCCGGCGGACAAACGCGAGGGGATTTACGGTTGTCACCGAAATTATATCTCGTACGCGTAGGCATAAGAAAAGAAAAATATATTTGTGAAATCTCTTATAGTAGAAATAATAATTAAAGGACCGGTACGGTCTCCGGAGGCTGCTGGCCGGAGGAGGGGAATTCGTCTGCGAGCCGTCGCCGGTGAAACGCGACAGACAGACGGGCCCGTCTTACTATTCCGTGTTCGTCGAAAGAACGCAGTACGGCGCGACATCGATTACACGGTATTTTACTTTGCGCTGCACGGACAGCCGAGTACGAAAAAAAAAACTTTTTATATTTTGTACGGGGGACGGGGGATGTCATAAATCAAAACAACGAAAACGTATTATATTTTAATTTTCATTATAATCACAAAAAACTAAAAAAAAAAATCGTTCGTTGCTATTATCTTGTTCAATCAATTAGGTATGACAACGACTTTACTAATATCGGTGAATTTTACGCAGTCGTGGAAAAAAAACCAAAAAAAAATTGTTATTCCATGAAATCATGACGTCAGCCGTGCGCCAAATATATTACTCAATAGCGCAAAAATCAGTGGTACAAAAATATTTTTCTCGCTTTTTCACTCTTATTACGCCATAGAGTATATTGCATAGATTACATATAGAGATGTTTGGCACACGGATGACGTCATAGGATGCTTATCACAGTATCGCACAATAGCTGTCATTCCTAATTTTTTAATCGTGGTACTTACTACACAAGTATTTATTGCTCTTTGCTATTAAATTGATAATATTAAGAATTAGACACGACAATTCGACATAAACGATTAAATATTTGTAAAAACGATAAAAAGCGTAGCCGCTACGCCGATGGGGCCGCGGTCAACTCCCCCTCCCCGAAATTAATAAATAATCAGTTTTCGATAGTAGGTACCGTCCGTACATATTAATCATTAACATATTAATTAAGCCTCAGCCCCCCGCCAAATAAAAATTCTGGCTACGCCACTGACTCGACTGAAAAGTCAAGACATTAAATTAAACAGAATTTAATTAGAAATTTAACTAATAATTATTGATAATATTATTCGCTATTATTTATCACTATAACAGAACCGCGGACTGAGATATTATAGTGGACTGGCATCGATATGACGGGAGGTGTAGAACGGGGTGGCTAGCAAATGTGTCTACTTTATTTACACGTGGTTTCAGCGCTACTGGTGGTTTAATATGATATCTTATTCTTTGATTACGCATCGACATAATATTATTTTAATTCCCTCCGATTTACAAAAATTTACAATCAAAGAGTCATAACCACGGACCTAAGTACCTGCTCACCGTACTAAAACTATAAAAAGAATTCAAATGTTAAAATATAAAACAATTATAAATTAAATGTACGGTATAACAATTTTATTATCATTTTAATCAATAGATGGCGACAAAAACCGTTGATTTCCTTACGCCCCCCTAGCTAACACGCGTCTCTTGCGCACCACTTTGTTACCAGTGATAAACTCCCCCGATGCCGGTCCATAATTGTTCAAAGTAATTTCGATAATAAATATTAGTTGTCACGACGACAGCTCACACATTTCCGTCCCGTTTCCCGAGATTTACTCCCATACCAATGCCAGTGCCGTCATCCTTAGCACCAATAACGCCCCAAGGCAATAATATTTGACGTCCCCCCACCCCTAGCCACAAAAAAAAATTTACAACTAACGTAATATCTAATTACATAATTTTATATACTTTAACAGTAAATACACTCATTCTCGATATCGTCATATAGATACAAGGGAATCTAAAATAAAACAACAAATTGTTTCCTTTTGTCGTTCATTTTTATGACCCCCTCCTGCATTCATAATACTTTGGACGCCCTAGGGCACTTGCCCCGTTAGCCCCCCTTGGGGCGGCTATGCATATCGCCGTAATAGATGTTTATACACATCAAAAACTGAGCGCGCACGCTGTAGAAGAGGAAAAAAAGCCACGGCCCGCGGCGTCACCCGAGCGCGATGCGAAACGCGCGCGCTAAAGACGAGAGATATTATGCTGCAGCTGAATCCGTCGTCGGAAACGATGAAAACGCGAAAAAAAAATATTGTATATAGAATTGAAAGAGAAGAAAAACACGCGAACGCAGAGGGTATAAAATTACACTACACTGTCGGCCTGAGTGTATATATATATATATATATATATATATAATATAAACGAGGTTAGGTCCGCGGCCGACACGAGAGAAATACGACTTTTGTGTGACGGAATGCGGAGCGGAATTCGCGTCGGAGAGGGCGTCCGGTATTGTGCGGCGGCGGCGACGATGACAAATTGGAATACTATGACTTTGTGGAAAAAAAAAAAAACGCACACCGCGCGTCACAGTCCCTTTCGCGCGCTCACACACAACCGCCCCCTCTCGGCGTGCCGTGCCGTTACGCGTTCTTCTTCGCGATCGCACGCACCGATATTTTCACTCGGAACGTGTTCGGTCGACGGGTCCGGAGATTATACGGGGGCGGCGGTGACCGCGATTCACGGTTCGGCCAGGTGAAAGAAAAAAATATAAAATAAACGGATATAGTACCTACTGCGCGCAATAATATGATATAATACCGGCGTGTATATCGTCTTTATATCGTTTATTTTCTGTATGGAATACGTGCAGAGAAAGAGAGGAATCCGATATGAAAGACGTGTACGGATAAAATTATGTACTTATACGTTTTTAACGGTTTTGTACGGATGACACGAATAAAACGTCGACCTATATATTATATAAACCCACACACACACACACCCCTAGTTATACATTATACAGAACGGGAAGAGTGATATCCTCCTAGTATACAATAATAATAATAATAATATGTATTACGTGAGTAGGTCGCGTATAGAAAATAAAACATTTATATACAAATATATTATATTTTAATCCGAGTATTGATGACGAAACCCGGTCGTCCCGCGGATAGAACGAGAAACGGTGTGGACGAGTGATAAACTCCCCGTCGAAAGGAACGCAATTATATGGTCCTGCAGGATCAGGCGCGTCCTC
The DNA here is from genome assembly GCA_032441835.1 of Slavum lentiscoides. NCBI lineage: Eukaryota > Metazoa > Arthropoda > Insecta > Hemiptera > Aphididae > Slavum > Slavum lentiscoides. Next base: position 1,954,705 of record CM063710.1, on the reverse strand, counting down.
GTGATGGAGCTCGCCGACAACTACGCGGGGGCAAAAAAATAATACTATTAAAATATACTTTTAAGTTTTTCCTGACACTCTTAATGCGCGATAATTCGTGTCGAAACGACACAATCTATTATTACAAAATGTTTAATTCAATGATGAATTTTTTTTTGTTAAATACTCTAGGCTTATCTTTCTTTTTATACGTTGTTTTCTAATAATACATATATTTTGTTTTGTTACACCCGAAAACATGTTATACCACGAATTTGTCTGAATTGTAGTAAGACTCAAATTCTGACGTATTAACTTTCATCGGGAAAATCGTCCTTCCCCTCCCCACCCCAAAAAAAACTCTCCTGAAAACGCCCCTGTGCAGTATACGACACAGAGCTCGACGAGACGAGAAAGAATTAAGGACCCGAAGGAGCTGAAGTATTATGAAATATAGCTTGCCAAACTTTCGTTAAAATTATAAACTCCTACAGGATGGTTCGGTGAATTGATAAAGGCGAAATAAATAAAAAAATCGGCACGCTGGATCCAAACGACGTAGAGATGGACACGATTTTGACGTGGCCGCGTACGATAGAGAGACGAAGAAGAAGATAACGTTGCTGATTTTTTGGATTACACTCTGCAAGCGCGTCGTCGGATACCCTCACTGACTTGAATCGGAAAAGACAAATAACGGACGTAAGGTGGACCGTGGAAGCAGCAGCCGATTACGTTTATCTCCCGATCACGACCTAGATTGGCGGACGTGGAAGATTGACTGGATCGATTGAGAGTAGGCAGAATGGAAATATATATGACGACCAGAACACATGTTGTCTTTAATTGGACGACTGATTTCGTAGCCGTCCCAATAGTAGAATCGAGTAATGCAGTCAACCAAAAAAACAGCAAACGCAATAATAAGGAATATAATATATAAATTATAATAAAATGTTATTCTGATAAATTTGATACGTGGATACATAAGGATTGAATTGTGTCGTGCGCGCAGTACGAAAAAACAAACATTCCGTTTCATATTAGTATTTTTTATTTGATATTTCAATTTTATCGTTTATACGCGTTGTTGACTATAGTTATATCACCTGTCACGAGAAAAAGAAAAAAAAATTGTAATAATTTTCATCTCGGCACACGTGTCTTTCACATAATTTTTTTTCACCCATCTAGCCTCTTTTGAATTTCTTTTTTTCTCTCGACCGAAATTTCAATTATAAAACGGTCCGTGTTCTAAACGTCGATCTTGTTGCAGAGCACACCTTTGCGGTTACACGTCAAAATGAGTTATAATATTGCCGGGCCCCCCGCGTATATATTACACACGCGTAAAATAAGTATAAACCTATAAAATCCCGCGTTCCTGTACACCCGAATACAGACACTATAAATAGTACGTATAATAGGTGTAGTCGGATATATTTTATGAGGCCCAGCCCCAGCGAAAACGAAGATTTACTGACGCGATGCGGTCACCGCGAGTGTTGTGTACACTTCGGAAGGGTATCAATATTTGATCGGCCAACATCGGCAACGTATATATATATATATATACGTATATAAAGGATAATAATTGCGCCAGAGTTGTAAGGTCTGGAAACGGCAATCTTCTTAGATGGCCGGCTGAAGTGTGGACCGCGGTGTTATGGCCTAATCGTTTTGGATATCATGTTTTTACGAAATTCAAAAAAATAAAAAATCTTTCAATAATATATGTAAAGAGATAACACTGTACACGGCCGTAAAGTATTACACAAATATAAACACTGATTAAAATAAAAAAAATGCGGAAAAAGTCCAGTAGAAATTGATTCGGTTTTAAATTACGAGCACGGCTAGGAAAAGCACCGAGAAATATTTATCATATATATCCGCAGTTAAAATCACTGTAAGCACTGTGCCCGTGTTATAACGAATTGTGAGTTGAAAATTCATAATCATGAGCAATTCGAAAAAAGATAGCGAGCCGCTCGTGGATGTCGTTTAAGTGAATTATTATACGCGTAGACAGAGGTTTTTGGAGTTTCGTTATTATTACGAATTTGAATGGTATGTAAATTGGGAAAATTATTTCGAGCCGAGCTTCTGTGTTATCAACAAAATAACAATTGCTGTTAGCTCGTTGATATCGTATACGAAATATCGTAATAGAATATTATGACTGTCGGTTATGCGTTCGCGGTACATTTTGATACATGTAAATTTTTTTTTTTTACGGTTTTTATATTATTTTTTTCCGCTATGCTTTGAAAATACTATTGAGAAAATCGAGAAACGAATTCTCTGCGAAGTATCTCGCAATTTGACAAAATTGTATGATCCGAGCACTCCTCCGCAAATTTGTACGCAGAAAAACAAAAAAATATACGTCGTTGTAGAAACACCAATCTAAAATAAAAATATATATTTGAGTATAAAAAAAAAAAAAAAATTATGTTTATTTCAGAAAATAAATGTATTGGGTCATCTGAAAACAATTATTTCTTTATTATAGCTTTTTTTTTTAGTTTTTTTTAGTAACGCGTGAAATACGCTCAGTTGGCTCAGTTTTCGTTCTACACCAACACACACACACACACACAATTTAATAAAAAACACTTTGTCATGTCGAGTGCCAGGCGGTAAGAATGCTGCGGGTGGCACTCGTTCATTTCGCCCTCTCGTTAAATCCGCCTCTGAATACGCGAGCTTTATCGGCTTATGCTGAAGATTTATTTTTAAATAATTTTTTATTACACACCTATTGAAATGTCAATGCATCGGCAGACGGATTCGATTGTGTGAGTCATAGCAACAGTCGGGGATTGCTCGAATCGAGGGCGATTCTTAAAAAATAATAAATACGTTATCTTCTATGTATTATTTTTTAAACTATCTTCTGAGCGTGTTTTATTCGTGTCGAACGTTCTTGAACAATATTATTCACGCCGATTATGTATTTGGAATTATATGGACGGATAAAGGGCCGGCGATGACGATTGTGAAATAAAGCGTCTAAAACGAAATCAACGAGACTGCGATCGCGTATTTATGGTAATCGTTTACGGACATATATATATATATATACACAAATTATTATCGATACTATATGAATCGATAAAAAAATAATTTACCCCGTTGTCGTGCGGAATATTACGGTGTCGGTGTAACCGGCCACGAAGCTCACCACAAATGACATTTCAGTCGTTTGGAATTCGAACTTTTAATAACACTTTCAAGCGTCGCTCCGTTAATTTTTTCCGATTCGAGCGCCGAGGATTCGCTAACGCGAGTATTCGCTTCACTCGCTCCTTAAAGGATTTTTGAGTCGGTGCACGGAAAGAGAGAGAGAGAGAGAAATAAAACCCCACGTATCGCGTATAAAAAGTTTTAATGTAAATGTATACAATATATTATATTCGCGTACGCGTTATTATACGCCGGGACCGGATATAACAGCAGCGTGTTAATTATTTAATAACCCTCCACGCACACCAGCGTTCATTTGCATGTATTATGTTAATATGCAAATCGCGCGCGAAAAACGTCCGATAAGACGCGCGACGTCGTGCCACTGACCTACTTTATTATTATAAGGCCATCGCGAAAATATTATTACACGGTTTTACGCGGATACACGGGTCGAATATATAATATTATTATTTATACCACCGCTGACTATACTATTAATAAATAACAATATTATAAATATAATATATACGTGTAATATTAGCGCTCGGTACAGTTAAATGAAATATCCGATATCCGTATCTGCCCGTCCCGGGCCGGTCGTTCTCCGTCTTTTTCATTCCGAGGAACACGAGTCAGTCTTCGTTTACTCGATCAATCCACCGATGTCTCGGCCACTTTTTCTTATAATCCCGTTTCCGCATCGTGATCTCGCGTAATATTTGGCCTTCAGCTTTCCGGCTTTCAGAATTCCTACTGTATCTGGTTCGCTCGTCGAACACCACGCTCGGCTCTACATTTGTTCATACGTGTTCATACGCGATGCTTTTCGGCACCGCGGATTTTCCTTTCGGAAAAACGTTATTCATTTTTTTCCTACTCTCTGTTGACGTCCGCACGCACGCTACACAACCGTAGAGAGGACGAGAGCACTTATTATAATATTAAATTGTTTTTTTTTAAAAACAGACTTAAATAACCACCTATTCGCCCTGCCCCGTCGTATTCTCCTGCTGATCCGCAATACGTTCGTATACAATAATAAAAATATTAATATACGTATTATTGCGTTATTTTTAATAAAATAGTCGGCGGAAATAATTAATTAGGCGAGAACGGCCGGGGACGTAATATATAATATTATTATAACGTTTTTTTTTTTTAACACGCGCGGTATAGCTTTTTTTCGCGCCTTATTTTCACCCTCGGTCCTTCGCCGCCGGACTCAAACAGACGCCGGGCGAGCGTACGGCGCGCGAAGCACGAGGGCGTCGTGGCGCGAACGAGCGCCGCCGCCGCGGCTTCTGTTTCTCGTCCGAGTAAATGAAGTTAACGGCTATATTAATTAATCGGACGAGCGTTCCAACCCTTTTATTTCGACGCTGTTTTTCTCCACGACGAGGGCGTGAGAGGAGTTGTTTTTTTTTGTGCGCGCTCCTCGCCCGCCCCCCGTATACGATTTGTTTAAAATACCGTGGCCCGCAGTTATTTATAAAACGCGCGTAGTTACGGCGCAGTACGCGTATGATGTACGTAAGTATTAAAACGAGTGGAAACACCGCGCGCGTAAGGGGCGAGGAGCGAGGTGGATGCTGTAAAGTACGCGCGCGCCGTTGTGGACGTGAGAGAGAAAAAAAAAGGGGTAAGGTTTATAAGTGTATAAGGAGATATTCGCGGACGATGACTTAATTTTTATTCGCCGGAATTAAAGTCTCGCGAGAGAAGGGTCGGTCAAATGGAAAACGAGCGAAGGATGAGTGAGGAGAGAGAGAGAGAGAGAGAAAAAAAACAATATATATTCACGGTCTCCGGGGTGCAATTCTTAGCGCCCGCCGCCACATCGGATGAAAACTTTTTGAATTAAAACGTTATAATTACACTGCAGTAAAGTATTTGCAGAAAAAAAAAAATGAATAAAAAAATATAAATTCACACCGTCGTCACCGTAAGCGCCCCTTAAATCCCGCCGGCATATGGTTAATCGGCGTTTACTCGCGCAACAAAACGCGATCCTTATTATTCCCGTAGTGTTTTATCTGATTAAACGACGTACTCACGATCGAACGGCTCAAGTAGAAAAAGGATAATGTTCCGAAAATACGAAAAAAAATTCCGTTAAATACGAGATAAAAAAAAAAAAACTATTGGTTATTATGATTGTTGGGTATCGTCGATAATAATCGCTATACGAGATCAATTGGTCTCAAAAAAACGCGGCAACAACTATTGGTTATTATGATCAAGTATTTTAGGAGGCTAAAATTTATAGATACGGTATAATATACAGTTGAGTTTTCTATTCGAATAGGAATTAAAGAAATAAAAAGTTTTTTTTTAATTTTCCGAAACTCTTAGGGCGATGAGGAATATCGTCCTTTTTCCACTTCAAGTTATCTGGTTGGGGTGAAATTTTTAAGACATATCCGTTCCCAAATATATAAAGGATTTCATATAATATTTCGAATTACTAAAAATTTTTTTTATAGTGATACATTAAATAAAACCGATTCTGTGGTTAATATCGGTTATTGATGTGGTACACATTTATTATAGGATTTAGAAAACGGAAAATTATAATCCAAACGTCTATTACTGTTGGAGTGTTCAGTGAGGATTTCATCTTCTAGTTTTATCGCGTTCTTTCTGCCAATTGCAGTGAGCTTGCAAATGCTAAACTAATTAAGTGTTCGCTGTTAAAAATAATAACCGAACTCCGGTGTAGTATTCCTCGAGAAACTGTTTCCGGTTTTCTGCAGAACTTCACTGTACTGTTTTATGAGATCGATCAATGACTATTCGTCATGACTATATTTTCTTTGGAGTCATGTTTTTATTATCGACCGGCCGTACGATTTCAATTTTCTAAAAGGCTTTTGTAGTTTTTTATAGAGAATAACGGAGGTGGTTTTTTTTCCTCTAAAATTTTATTCACCCTACAGAAACGTGCCACGGATAAGCCTCAGGTTCGAAATAAATTCGTTCTGTAACGAATTACACTGACGTTGGGAATTTGTAATTCGATAAACCGCTAATTCGTTAGATTCTTTGAAAAGAGAGATGTCGTAATGATCCCGTAGACATTTACAAGACTAAAACCGCACGGGCCAAAGTATTATTTTAACCCGTTTTAGGATCGCCGCAAATATATACACTTCTTTCGGGAAATTGTCACTGAAATTTCGTCGTTTCGTGTAATTTTGTTCGCAGTATCGACATCCATTATTTGTGCGATAATGTTTTTCAAATAGAATTCTATGAAAAATCATTAAATTGTACAAAAAAAAACGTTTATGAATTTATTAGTGACGTATTAGCAGTTGTGATAATAGTTAAAATGTCGACGGTTTTTTTATACATTTTCAGTGAAAGCGTTATATATAGCTATTATGATATACCTAAAAAGACACGATTTTTATTATAGGCTATAACAGTACGTCAATAAATATATAAACCATATTATATATGGCTACTATCTTCGCGTCGATTTCTATGAAAATAAAATATTTTTTTAATCATTATTCCGCAAAAATTTCTTCAAATGAAACGAACTATTATTTATATTATTATTTTCGTTTTAATTAATACGCGTATTGATAAACGAAATAACACGATATGAAAATTTTTTGTGATAATTTAACGAAAACGTAACGGTTCCGAAAAAAAAAAATTTCATTTTTAAGAGTAAAAAATCGATTTCCGTTTTATGAAAATAATGATTTCACCGAGTAGCTATGGATACCGTACATTGATTTGTACACACAAAAAAACCGTAATTTTTTCATATCGATTACGTCTGTATAAGAAAATTTCAATTTTATCACGCGAATTTGAAAGAAAAATTCGTTCGAATAACTGTTTTTCGTTCGCGCGTTTGTTTTTCTATTCGATTTCAACGAGAATTTACACGAACGGAGTAAAACCAAACAACGCAGAGGTCCGTTCAAAACGTTGAATATCGATGTGTGACCTATCAGACGTTTTTTTTTTGAAGCCGAAAAATCTCGCGATGTAATCCGTAGTTTTGTAACAAATTTTTAACTTCCTTATTACCTTAAGTATACCCTATAAAACCAAAAAAAAAATACACGACGTGGAATCTGGACGTACAAATATCACGAATGCCCATTCCAGCTGTTGAATTCCGTTTTGTTGTCCCAACCGCAGTAATCTTTACGAAGACACGTTTTTCATATATACTTTTCTTCCTTATTCAAAACGCGATGAGTACACGCGTGCATATATTTATAGAGCAATATGATATTAAACGAATAAATCGTGTGGTCTTGAAAAGTTTTTTCACTTCAAGCGACGGCTTTGGCAATTTTACCGCGCTAAAAACGTGGAAAACAAAAAAAATAATAACTCTTTCGTTTACACGTGACACCGCGGGTTTTCGATGTCATTAATTTAAAACACACGGAAACTCGGTAAACTTAAAAATTTTTTTTTTTCTTTAAATCGTTCGATTTATTTACTTCCGCACTCCTCAGACTGTATTACGCGCGTCTTATAAAAAAATAGGAATTCCAAAGAGCCGTCCACACAAGTTTGTCGATTGAAATGAGAAAAAATAAATTGTAATTCGCCGTTGATTTTATAATAGTCATTAATAGTGTCGTTTTTTTTTTTGCTCTATCGGTCAACGGCAAAAATTCTAAATTATATTAAATGACGGTTGAACGAATCGGTTACGATTGTCGACTTTCAAAGAAAAAAAAAACCAGATGCGATTACACGTCTAAGTCGACGTGTGTCCCACGAGGATTTGCTGTTTTCAAGCGGCGACGCCCGGCGGTGTTTACACATTACTCCTACCGCTTTGAAAGAATCGACAAATCTTCGTGAGACACCTCAATTCGTATTTTATATATACTGCACGCGTGTATAGCGTATATATATAATTGAACACGTATCATGAATAAATTACAAGCAATGAAATCGAAATTCGTCTGATTATTATGACGTTACACGGGAAAAAAGAAATATAATAACCGTGCAACGCTCGAGAGAACTGTATATATGGCTGTTATACACGTGTGTCGTATCTAGAAAACTTTCGAAAATCGAAATGTCCGCGATAAAAATTACCTTTCCACGGTGAAAAAAACAACACCGAAGGCCACACGGTTTTACTTATAAGACGCGCCAAATTTTTACAAAAATTACAATACTGTTTATGCAATAACGAGCCGTTTTTTTTTTTTATATATTTTTAATTAATAAGTTTGCAATGAAATTTAAAAAAAAAAAAAAAAAAGGTAAAAATTTTATTTTTCAACCGTTGCCGGTATTTATAATCAAATATAATAGTTATTTATATATTTTTATTTTCAGCGTAATTTATTTTGCGTAAAAATTTGGCTTCTTTCCCGCACGAAGCAATTATTTTATATGAAAATCACACCGCGGAGTGTCCTGTTAAAAAAAAAACGGGCATTTAAATATATTTATATTTTTTTTTTTAAATTTTAATTGGGAAAAAAACAACGCTTGTTTTCGACACGTAATCGCGGCGTGTTGACGTAAATTCTATGATACACACTAAAAGCGGATCCCCGAATGTGTAAAACTTGATTTTCGACCGTTTTGCCATCAACAAAAAACCAGATTTTTTTAAATGAATCTACGCTGTGATACGCGCTTCGCGCGCCAGTGTTTATTACACACGCCGCGCCTATATACACCTGTCCGTATAGAGTAAAAAAAAAAAAATGATTATAAAAATTTTTTTTTTACATATTTCAAATCGGACCGTTCGTTTTTGTTTTCTTGATTCGTTATCAAAAACTATGTGTTTCAAGGCTATTCGCGAGTGTATATGCGCGTGTAATCGATTGTTGGGAATCTGGTCAGGGTCGGCGTCGAAGCAGCGAAAAACGTTTCGAGAAACCAGTCACGAGTTTAATTTAATAATAATATTATATGCATTCGATTCCTCGTACGTATTAAACATTTAGGTTTTTGGGGGCATGTGCGATGGTCTCTCGTGTACGACGTACTCGTATAATGTTGTTACGTATTATAATAACATATGATAACCCATCTATCTGCGTTTATGTAATACAACCGACGACGACGAGATGATATTATGTAGCCAGGCCTGCAGTAGCCAGATCTTCAGAGGGCAAACAGAGTTGTAGGATGGGCGGGAGGGGGGGCATTAGGAAAAGAACGAATTCATGGATATTTTTCATTTTTATACAAATCAAATACTGCAGTGGTTTTAATATGTATAGTCATTCCGCGCCCTGAACACTGAGACGTGAAATGTAAATCAAATGATACGCCGTATAAGTCAGCGTTAATAAAATGTAACGATATCGACACGTATACGGCAGTCGTTCTACGTGAAATGATAACGTTCGACGATAAAATATGATACGAATAATAAAAGGCGATAAAATTGTCGTATTCGGTCGTTACTCGTTGCTCGTCATACACCGTTATTCCTATTGTCAATCGCACAACAATCGCGCGGTCATATAAAATTACCTATTGTACCATCACCACCAAAATCGACGAATTATCACTTATTGATTCACTTTTTTTTTTTGCCAATATATCGATCAATTCGAAAATCCTCTCGTGTTCTGTGAAAAACGTTACAAATTCATCTGAAGAAATACATTATACCCGTGTGAAAACGTTGAACGCTCTTATTGTAAAAACGTGCGCGCACCGCGAAGACAATAATAATAAAAATTACAAATTTTTAGTAATTTTTAATTGAATTAAAACTTTTCGTCTCCACGACTCTTGTGCGAATAACGTGTATTCATCTCGCGCGCAGACACACCTCAGTAATTCCAAAGAGGGAAATGGTAAAAACCGTCGATATTCCCTACCGATAGTTACCGCGATAACAAAAATAATATTGAAAATATATTATCTATAAATAAAAAAGTTTAATTAGCTTGTTGGTCGTACATAACGCGGTTATTATAACGCACAAATGTTGAGAAATAAAATAATTTTTTTTTTACAATTTAAACGAAATATATTCGTTCGTACAAATGTTATTTTATTAGATGTTTATCGCGCGCAAATCAACGCAATACAAGAATACGTTGTAGAATATATTTTGAGTCATCCAGATACAGTTTACGCGACGCATATAACCCGTAAATTACGAAGATATCACGCACAACCCTATCCTTTTGTGTGCAGCGTGCGGTAATATAAGAGGCCGGTATCTCCGGTTACGAGAAACGACGGTTTTTCTTACGTACAACAACAACAACAACAATAATAATAATAAAATAATAATAATATAGTTATTAGTTATGACGAGTGCAGCTGAAACGATTTTTTTTTTTTCCACAAAACAAAAAAACTCTCGTACAAAAGAATAGAGAGATAGAGAGGAAAAATTTCGTATACCTTCCCATTCATCTACGTGTATATATATATATGTGTGTGTGTGTGTATGCAGTATTTCGGTCCATCGACCCTATTCAATTTTTACTTGTCGCGTTATATCCATCTAACCCTTTTCGAAAATGTGCCAACGAACATTACGCTGTACGTATTATTACCTACGCATAATAATATACAACGCTGTGTACAAGTACGCCAGCGGTTCTCAACGTTTTTATAACCCTGCAGCAGTACGCTCGCACCTACTGAGTTTTGAACATTTTCGCTTATAACGAAAAAACGCGCGAGAAAATCCGTCGTTTAAAACGAACTTGTATTAGTAAAGGGAAAATCTCGTGTCGATTGGGAACTAATTAATCACGCGATGAATATTCGATAATAAATTAATTTGCGCGATAAGTGAAAATCAATTATTATTGTTATTATTATGTTCAACGATTAGAGGTTAATGAGAATTTCGATGTCGTTTTCAAAGAACAAGAGCACGTTCGGTAAACTGTTGTTTAATCTCGTTTTGTAGTGTAAATCGTCGCCGAATAGTCCTGTTTTCACTTCCGATCTAAGAATTCGAACGGTTTTCGTTTTTAAACACATTCTTTTCGGAACACATCCGATGTGTTTCGATGAAATAAATATTTTCCCGATGCAATCCTCTCCGAACGGGCTTGTGTCACGTCGTACGGAGTCGTCCTCGGGGAAATAGCCAGAAATGTCGGATTTTAGCGCTTGTAAGCGTTCCATATCGTGAATCAGATCTTTCTCGGAGACTATTGCGAACTAAATAAATCCGATTGCACTGATTTCATCGCACTACCATAACGGTTTCGTTTGACTCCACGCAGACTCGCTGAACTCTCAGTATATGGATCGCCATATGCATTCCGTTAGATATGAAAATCATGGAGGATGCGATGAAATATAATTTTTTCCATGATATTTATTACGTTTTATTGTTTACTTTGAGATTACAGGACACAAAACAACGTGCTTACAATATCGTATTTTAGTATCGAAATCGGTTATTTTTATATAATGAAGTTGGTAACGACAATAGGAGAATAGAAACGGAATGCATATATGGTGGCTCACTATATATGGGTCCGTATTACATAGGAGTATACGAGAAATGATAATTATACAGAATTGAGAATGCGCGTTCATTTGAGCGAATTGTGTTCAGTGTGCAGGCTCGTACGGAAACGTTTTAACGGTCAAATATGTACGCACATCTCGACAACCATTCGTAAAAAAAAAAAAACTCTTTCCGTCAACACCGGTCAGAAGTAACGAAAATTTAGATCTCACCAAGCCGTCGTTTTTGCGAACGAGCAACCGGTCTAATACAACCTTTAAATAATATAATTATTTGAATTTTTTTTTTCTCTCAAAACGATATGAGCTTTCCTCGTACCGGCGGCTTGAGAACCACTGCAACCGTTGTTCTTACGGATTCATATGCGCAATATTATAAGAAACTAAACGTGCGTACAGCAATCGTCTCACGAAATAGTATTATATGGACACGGGACGCGCACACACCACTTACAAGGTTATTGAAATTTCGTCACACGCGTTTCTATATTATTCAGTACGAGTGCAGGAGGTTTATAATATATGATTGTTTTTTTTAAATATAAATTAAAGAAAAAAAGAAGATATATTTTACCGTGCGCGTTTAAAAAAAAAAAATGGCATTCACATAATATTGGAAAGGTTTTCGATTACGATTTATGCAGATTCACGCGTGTGCGTATTACTTAATATCTCGCGGTATAACGTTATAAATATACGAAAAAAAAAAAAAAATTAATAATACCGAAATTTATTATTCGTTAAAAAAAATATATCGCCCACTCGTTCGAATAATACACTATTGTATTGTCGAATAAAAAAAAAAAATAGTAAATTCTAAAAATAAAAGAATAAAAATATGGGATACGCGAAAGAAAAAAAAAACTATAAATATTAATACTCGTATAAATTTGTATATTTAAAAATATACGTGAATGTATACAATATGATCGAGCCAAAGAGTATTATTAAAAAATACAGTGTATTTAATATGGGAGTTGTTGTATTTAATTCGTTTATTTACTACCGGTTTCGACATGAATCGCGAATGAATTACGACATAATATCGTGGCCGCCGTATACGATAACGTGACGTGTATACAATGTAGCCGCTTCGCGCCACTGTAATATCGTTCGTGTGTGTGGAAACGAAACAGACCGTCAAAACTTGATAACGTGGTGGATATCGATAAAATTTTATTTTATTTTTTAAGTAAAAAAAAAATTCGCGTACCTAATTATTATGCGCGGTTTACGTCACACCGTTCACAGTCATTATGAAACTACGTTATTGACGCCTGCAGCCGTGGCCCAGGATTATTACCTAAGGACGGTGGACGCGTTTAATCGAACGTCGAGGAGAAAAAAAAACCTGAGTTTATAACTGGATTTGACTGCAGGCAAAGTCATCTCGAGTCTTCGCTGCATAATATACAATCGTTACTTTTTACGAAATACGTATTTTATATACCACTTTTTTCGTTTCAAGTTTACTGAAAATAATTGGCGTGTTGTGATTGAACTAATAACATTTATCGACCGTTTAGTGTGTATTGTACAATATTTGTATATAAAGCCGAAATAGACGAAAATCGGAAACTCAGTCAAGAATCGCCGAGATAAACTTTGCGATTTACATTCGTACACTTAAAACCCATAACAGAATAATTTTATATAGAACGCCTATCGAATATTTTAATGAATTTTTTTCGTGACGTTTCATTTTTTTTTTTTAACTGTAGTAAAAAAAAATTTTTAAAAATGTTTTTCTTATTATTATATTCGAAAAAAAATAACGAACGTGACGAAAAAAAAGAAAAACAACGATTTCGCTTTCGAAATATACAGACACATGTGTGTCCCGTTATATATATATTATATATTATAGTAACACGAGCGGGTAATATTGTGCGTGTGTTTCTTGAAATATTTTAAAATACAATAACGCGTGTCGATGAATACGTTTAAATTTTTCAAAACAATATCCGGATATCCGTCGCTTCATAGTATGCATGTAGCAGCGGGTCGCCAAATTAACGTATTTTTATTATTATCATTATAATTATCGAATTGACATATTTTAAACTATATATATATATATCCTTCGATACATTAATATTAACGACAAAGTTATTATAATTTTTAACAGACACCGGTTTTGTAGTAAAATCGACGTTTATAAATAAAAACGTATAGTATCGTCGTCGTTCGTATTATTATTACCTCTAACGACTGCATTTTATTTCTTCTGTAATATTGTAGTACGTACATTTTGTATCTCGTTAACAGTCTGTTAGAGAGTAGGCGGTGCGCATCACTCCTAAACGGCAAATCTAGATAATTTGGCAAAGTCAAAAGAATATAAAACGGATTTCGTCCCGTTATTCCTTTTATCGACCGACAGACCCCGTGTCGATTGTTGACTTTTGTAAACAGCGGACCGCAAATAACTGCAAATAATATCCCAACGGTCTCGGGGGAAAGGTAATACGATACACAAGTCATTAACACACAAATACAATAAAATCATACTTTTCTCGTTTGCTGCTGACTCGTCGACGCTGCGTTGTAATTTAAAACAGACTTTACGTTTCAAAACGCTCGGACTTTTGTTTCACCGAAATGTGTCAATTAACGCGTCTCGAGTCGGTTCATTTCGCGCACGGAATCGTCCGAGGTCGTATCGTATTGTAGTTAGCACGCGACGAATATATCGGTAACAGACGGAGATCAAATGTTGTAAGTGAGATTTATTTCTCAGCGCAGGATTTCGGCTTTTTTTTTTTTTTTGCAAGAGGAGGCTTCTGAGTTCAGAATCAGTTTAAGAATCGGGAGAAGTCCACTTTCGCCACGGGTCTTTAGATTACAAACACCTACCGAAAAAAAAATCTGTTAAATGCGTGGGACGCTGTGGCGGATGGCAGTGAGAAGAAAAAAAATGTTTCTAGCGTTTGAGACGCGCGGCGTTACATTATGCGGATGCTATTATAGAAGAACCCGGACAACGCGAGTAGAAGTTTTTCGAAGAGTCGGAGAAACCGAAAGGTTTCTGAAGACCTTAAGAAGAGCCGAGCCAACAGGACGTGTGCTCGGCCATATTATGAGTCTGTTCAGCCGGGGACTGGAACCTTAATGATTTTATCGGTTCTGGTTTCGGTTCGGTTTTTGAAAGAAATAAAATTTCGATTCCGGTTCCGGTTAATACCGGTACTAACCTGTACTACAAAATATCGAAATTACGATTAAAAAGTGATAATATATTAATTGATAATGTGGAGTAATTATTATTACGGATTTAATAATTTTTTTAGCATGCCAATTTTTTTGTTCAGTGTGTTTTTCACCTTCAACATACGAGTATATCCTGCAGTATAAGTAGCCCGTCTAATCGTTTAAAGTTTAAACAGTTTTTTTGGGGGGAAGTTTATTAGAAATTTATTGGACTTGTACGTAATCTCTCGTGATAAAATATATTAGTGATATAATATAAAAACCTGTATTTCCGAATATCGGTTCCGGTTTTGAAGCGAAAAAAAATTAGGGTTACTACGGATAGGTTTCGGTTCCAATATTTTCAAAGGTTTTCGGTTCTAAACCGGTTCTTTTCGTTTCTGTTCCAGTTCGTTTCCAGTCTCTGTACAGTTCAGCAGAGAATAATATAGCTTAGGTCCCGGACTGGACCGAGTGGCGGATCGTATACGTAAAAAAAAAACCGGAGAAGCGCGAGGAGTGGAAAATTTAAATAATAATAAAATATCGTGAACGGGGTTTTTTTTTGTAATTTATTATTTCTCCTTTTTCTGCGTCGAATGTGTCACTATAGACGCGTGCGTTATTGTCGCGTGTAACGCCCCCGTGTATACGTTGTTATTATTATTGTAACGGACGAACGCGAGAATTACAGACGATGAGAGGAGATAGGAAAAAAGAAAAAAGGGTAGTTTTTAAAAAAAATTACTATCTATGCCCGAATCTCCCCAGCGTCGGCGGCGGCGGCGGAGTTCGTCTCGGCGCGATCGTCACCGTCACACTACACCACCGTCATCATCGTCGCCGGTCGAACGTTCGAGGGTGTCTGGTCTACAAAAAAAAAACGTTTTTTTTTCTTCTTCTATCTACAGCGTTATATATTATTCATATCGTATAGATACGCACACACACACACACACTACACACGCCGTAATAACAGTTGAAATATTTAACTGGTATATACGCGGATACATTCGATTACGGTCGTTTGACGCTGCGCACAAGCGCAACGCCGAACGGTTTGGCGAGGAGAAAAAAATTCGAATTATTTTTGTATGAATTTTTAAAGTAAAAAAAAACGGCGGTGACGACCCCGGTGTTCTCTCCGGATTTATTGCAGCCGTCGGTCGGCCGCGGAGACGGAAACAGACAGACAGACAGACAGACGGCGGAGAAAAGTTCCCCCGAATTGTTCCTCGCCGTGGTGTGTGTGGCCTGTCGATCGTTTTGGCCGATAAATCGCGTGTTTTGGCGATACGCCCGGGGCAATTTAAGTCGAGTATAATGCGCAAGGGTGACTTCTAATACATGTGTAGGACGTGACAAATGCTCCGGGGTAGTATTTCCTCTCTTTTTTTTTTTCCCGGGGATCGGTTTTTTTCTTTTCTCCTATACTCTACTCTACTCTATTTTTTTTTTTTTGCTCAATTCCTCCTTTTTTTGCGTGTTTTCGCTCCCTCCGTATCGTTCGCGCGACGACTTGAAAAAAAAAAAAAAAACCAGAGCCGCTCGTACGCATTAGCCGCCCGTGCAGCGCGCCGAGGGTGTACGCGCGCATACCCAAACACGCGCGGGCTATTCGGTCAACCTCTCGCCGCGGTCCGCTTCTTCCCTGGCTAGAGATGAGGAGAGAGAAAAAAACCTCGACCTCCGGCAGCCGTTAAACTGCGCGTCAGGAAAGAAAACAATTTTTTTTATTCTTTTTTTGTACCAAACGGGGACCAGAGAAGAAAATAAAAAAAAATGTTTTCCCACCGCGATAAACCGATAAAAGGGATATACGGCTGTCAAAAATCAGCGGAATACTTTTCGTTTTCTCAATAATTACGCTCTCGAAAAACTTCACCGTGTATAAAAGACAGTATATACGTAATGTTTTGAATCGGATTTTTTTTTTTTTTTAGTAACAAAACAAAATCAACAGGACATTGATCAAGGTCGGATCCAGGACACATTTACGGGGGGGAGGGACAACGCTTAAACTTGTACTGTGTATCAATAACAGAAATATAATAAAATTACGAATAAACAAAAAAAAAAAATCGATATTAATTATTATGTTTTAAATTTATAAAATAAATTTTTTTTTTTTTATTTGCCGATCCGTCGGTCACCGAAATCAATGAATACGTGCACGAATAATAATAATATTGTAGCAAGATCCGACAATCTTTCTTCTGACATTCTATATACAGCGCGTCCACGACATTGTAAATCTTCTCGACGAAGAGAGACTTCTTTGCGCAGTGCGACAACACTGATGACTGACGGGGAGAGAAGAAAAAATTGTAAGTATATAATAGGTACGTTTATAAATGGAAATATAAACTCCCGTTTGACATTAAAAAAAAAAACACGTAAAATAAATAAATAAATACTAATAGAATCGTTAAAACGGGGAGGCGGCACTTTCACCCAGTGCTTTCCTCTGGATCCGCCCTCGATTTTGATACGCATAAAAAAATACAAAAAAAAAATTCAAATTTCTCTTGTTGAGTTCGGTTCTTTAGGTGTTTTTTCGCCGTCAATATTCCAGTGAGCTCATATAGGTAGTTATATAATGACCGTTGCGGAATTTTTCGAGTAGGTACCTCAAACACTTTAGCAGTTCCCGATATCCTGCACGTTTTCATCACTACACTCCGAAATCGATCAAATTCTCATGAGTAACCGTTTTCTTTAAAATATTTATACAGGTACAGTGAATAATAATATTGGATTGACGCGTTTGACTATACGCGCGCGTTAATACGAATCGACCTTTTGGTAAGTGAGCCACTGGCGAAAACGGAATTCCATATAAATTATAATAACGTACAATATTATATATTATGCTCCCTCTTTGACGAATAACGCATTTACACCGGTATACATGATTTAATAACGCGTTCTATTACGTGAATACATACTATGTGTGCGTGTGTGTGTGTGTCGTATTGAGATTTTATTTATTTATATTCATAGAGTATATATATATATACGCGATTTACAAAGTGAATATATATATATATTATAAATAAAGGGAGAGAGAGTGGGAGAGTGTGGGCGATAAAGGCGAATGTATATAGAAACTACACGGCGGCGGCGGCGTATATAATGCGATTCGTCCAATAGAATTATATTATACATACGTAGGTATATATGTTGTATTTTTTATTGGTACTTACAAAATTGCATTTCGATATACACCTTCCACAATTTTATTAGGCGATTGAATGTTTAAAATATCTGTTTTACTGTTCGTCCTGCACGGATCGGGGACGAATTTTTTATTATTTATTTTTTTTTTAAGTGCATAACCGTGTTTGTTTTAGAAATAAATAATAACAAAACGCGAACAGCGTTTATAATAATATATAGTAATATAGCGGCTAATTTCATACGTGTATTTATACATAACAATAATATCTAAATATTGTCGAATCGAATATCAATACACATATGCAATATAAATTTATGCGTATAAATAGTGTTTGGTCAAGGTGATGATCGTTACAAGGCGTGAAATAGACAACCGCGCGAATCACATAACAAACGACTTTGTAAAAAAAAAAAAAAAATTTTTTGTTTTTTTTTACGTAATTTAGACTTGGAAATAATTATGTCAGTAGGTGTATATAGCGCGCTGATTATAAATACGTTACACCGAATTCGTGCGTGAATCGTGAAATCAGCTCTAGTCTTCTCGCGAGAACACATTAATTGAGGAAAGAATTTTTAATAAATGTCAATATATTATCAGCTGTTTATGCCGTACGTGAGATACGCGGAAATAATAAATAATTGCGACGGACGTTCTGTTATAAAAAAAATAAAATAAAAAAAAATTTATATACATATTTCGTTTTTTTTATTACACTCAGCGTGTAGTTTATAAAACAAAAAAAATTTTATACAATAAAGCTCCTGCAATCGAGATCGAATGTTTTGCTGGAACTGAAATTTATTCGTTCTGTGTAAATACGCGGTCGAATTTATGTCGTTTTCGTTTTTTTTTATAATGAATCGTGTTCCATTAGGCGATCTACGGCGAAGAAATCTTAAAAAAATATTCGAAATAGTCTTTTTACACGTGTTTAACGTGTTTTTAAAAAAAAAAAAATTGCTTAATCGTCTTTAATATAGACCAGGGGCGTAATTAAGGGGGATGAGGGGAATAGATCCCCAGAGCCTTTTTTTTAATCATGTATAAAAAAAAAATAACTGAAAACTGTCATCATCTATTGTAGAGTCAAAATTTTTCTTATTTTTTCCTATTTTTATACTTTACTTAAAATCGCTTTTTTATTATAATGTTTAAATTATAGGCCTCGGAAATTGGATTTAATTTTATAATTTACCAGTTAAAAATAATAGTAAATATACGAGTAGTAATCAAATATTTCTATTGTGTATTTCGATTTAAATACTTGAATAATATTAACTTAGTTAGATTACAAGTAAATTTTTTTTTTTTACTGATTTGTAGTATATAGTATGTACATAACAAGAAAATGTATAGTATGAAGGGTGTGTGTGAAGTTTCCCATTGCACTGTAATGAAAAACGAGGGAAAAAATTCATCCCCCCCCAGAACAAATTTCTAATTACGCCACTGATATAGACTTTAATATAGTGTAAGTAAGGAATATAGTCAAACAATCATAAACCTGCAGTGCTTGTCATCGTGTGTGTGTGTATGTATTGGCAAACCTCATCGAACGAATATCGTGGCGGTAACAGAATTCGTGCGTTCGAAGAAAAAAAGCACAGAACCGGGGTGTAATAATAAACACGCTATAGTAACCATAATTATTATTAACCATAAATAAAGCCATTTGACTGAAGATGAGAGTAAACGAGAAAAAAAATGTATTTTCAAGAACGCACTCCGTTCGGTGTTATTTTTTTCATCTTACCGAGAATGATCTGAATTTTCCGAAAAAATTTTCCCAAGTTTCAGCTCAGGATTTTGAGATTTGATTTCACCAATTTATTTACCTCGAAATTTAATTTTTTTCATACTCTTTCATTCAGTCTTTTAGTCACAGAATTTTGAGGCTGATTTCAATTATTTTATTTACCTCAACACCCCAATCTCTTAATATTTAGCACAGGACCAAGTTTTTTAATTTTTAAAAGTTTTTTTTTTTTTTGCAATTCACAAGGATATTCTGTGTAATGTATATAATACGTGTTATATTATGCCTGGAGTTGTAACAAATATAACTATACGAATAAACGATTATATTTGTAGATATTCGACCGCGTCGAATCCAGTGGCGCGTGTGCAGTTGAGAAGTCACGTGCATTTTTGTGTCCTACTATATTGTACAAACTGTGTAGAAAATAGAAATCGTTTATGAAAACCGCGAGACAGCGCGAGGGAACAAATTTTTAAAGACTCAAACGTATGTTCAAATAAAAATTGCCGTTTTCATCTGCATATGTGTTATAATATCATCGTGTCCGATCCTATAGCACGCCATTCGTATTCCGATTGCAGCGATAAGGTTAAAAATAAAAAAATACCATTCGCAGAGCACTGACGGACGTCGTGGATATTGTAAGCGAATTCGAATTTATTTCGTGACATTAACGTTAACGAATTTTTTTACCGAATTATACAGAGTGTGCAATTTTTGTAATTTCGCTTTGGATGTAAAATTTTGCGATAAGTATTTTGTAGTATTATATAATATAGTTGTATAATTTTGCGGCTTATTTCAAAATTCTTTTCGACGTGTCTGTTTTAAGCGTACGCTTTTCGAGTATAAAAAAAAAATGGTTTAAACAGACAAAAATTTTAACACAAAACGTTTCTCTATTATAATAAATCGAGTCTCCGTATTAGTAATATTATATTATTATAAGAAAGTGTTAAAGCTTTCGCGGATTGTCGATTTATTCAGAATATTTTCAGATATATCCGTGTCTTCGGTTTTCGGCTGACGTTTCGGACTTACTGCAGAGTCCATCTTCAGAGCGGTAGTTACAACCAGCTCGGACCAGTAATTATCGCTCTGAAGACGGACTCTGCAATAAGTCGGAAACGTCAACCGAGAACCGAAGCCAAGGACATGTCTGAAAATATTCAGAATAAACGTATTATTATAAATTATGATCGAGTATGTGCGTACACGCGCGTTGGCCGAAACTTGGTATATAACATACTCTCTCACTCGGCTCTTTCTGTATACACGTTAATATTTAAAAATGTGTTAGATATATATAGTAGTTTTTATCTTACGGTTTTTTTATTAATATATATATATTTATATATTTAATTTAATTAAATTTTCTAATAAATATACAAACGTACGATTTATAATAGCGAGCGTTCGACGTACTACATCATTA
Source organism: Slavum lentiscoides (assembly GCA_032441835.1). NCBI lineage: Eukaryota > Metazoa > Arthropoda > Insecta > Hemiptera > Aphididae > Slavum > Slavum lentiscoides. Next base: position 1,933,501 of record CM063710.1, on the reverse strand, counting down.
AAAATACACGAGTTAATTAAATATACGTGTACGCACACATCATATTATAATACATTTGCTATTAGTTTGAAAATTTTTTTTTTTTTTGTATAGTCGTTTTCACACAATTTCAATTATTCGTTATCGGCCAAACACGCGCAGATATCTATCAAACCAATTAAATTCGATTTTCGATCATATATTGCCGGTATATCTGTATTTCTGATCGAAACCGCGTGTATAATATTATATCTACCTGACTGCTGTAGTCGTCCAGTTTGTCAACTCGGGATTTGACTGCGTCTATAACATAATATTACTCGAGGTTAATTAAAAATGCGTCGTTGGCGGAGACGAATAAAAACAGCAAATCGTTTTAAATCGAATAAATGATTTTTAAATATTCGCGGCCGTTTTCAAAAAAATACAATATAATTCGAAAGAATATTTTTTTTTAAAGCCAATTCGGGATATTTTTTTGTTTACAAAGACGGGAAACCTAACTATTTCTAAAAGCGAATACATTCGTCCGTCAATTCTGTTGTCTCATATATCGAATTCATACGTATAATATAATATATAGACTCGAAAAATTCGAATTATTTTTTTTTACAAAAATACAGTTTTTTCTAATTATTTTTTATTGGAATAAACGCAAAAATACTATTTATAACCGCATGTATGGTTTGCGTATTTGTTTCAATTTTATTTGTTCCTTACTTCCACTAATAAACTGTTCGTTTTTAATGTACTCGAAAAAATTAGTCTTTCGGTTTTAATATGAACGAACTTATTGGAAAATTCTTTAACTTTATAAAGACGTAAAATACTTTAATAATTTCGAAATTCCCGTAGTTTTTCATAAACACTGACATCACCAAATGCGGTATATGTTCAAAAGAGGCGGCTGGGGGTTCAATTTAAAATTCGGGTGGTTACGAACAAAATAAACGTATGTCGAATGAAATGATGTGCGACGTTTAAGGCGTTGTTGAAAAAAAATCTTTAAATTATTTTTCTTATTAAATTCGTACGCGTTCCATTTCGGTACATTTTGGGTAACCAGTGTGCGCGGATTCCTCGGATTTCACTTTTACTGTTCATCATCACCTGGCCAATTGAAATATTTCCTTCACCTAAACTCAAATTCGGTTTTCTAGTCTCGTTATCATCCTAATACCGTTATATTTCTCCGCCATTTATATTCCCTCAACTCTTTCGTTCCACGACGTCGCCATGAATCCTCATGTTTAAGTATCAGCTTTAATCGTCTTTCTGCCCCCGTTCGTTTAATTATTCTCCTTATCGTTTCCTCCTTCAGCCATACGTGATTCTTACCGCATCACCTTGTGCTGTCCTCTCTGGACTTCGGCTAGCTAAACTTTTCCAGACCTACCCAAAAACGTTTCATTCGTTTTCCAATCCGCCGAATCCATTCGCTCCTCGTCGATTTTATCACTATAATTTCTATACCTTTTTGCAACGGTGGTTTCTATTATTATTATTGGCTGTCTATATGAAAAAAAAAGAAACGTAATCTGCACTGTTATAGATGCGTGGTCGACATTTTGAATTTCATTGATACACGATTTAACGTGGAAAAAGATTCCGTGCCATTCTGTACTATTATTGAAGACAATATGATAAGTGTTGTTAAAATATTCCATATACGTCTAAGCTCGTGAGACATTTTGAGACTTTTAAAAAAAAAATGCAAACAATTTTCCGCGTACAAAATAAGGATATTTCATCAGTTTTTTTTTTGCAATTTTTGATTTGTATTAAATTAAAGAGATTACTTCGGGGAAAAATAGAAAAAAGCGTCGAATGAAATACCAACCTTATACGTTTTGTTAAAGTGTATCCGAAAACTCGAACAAATTGTTCATCACCAAAAAAAAAAAAAACATTGTAAAAACCAATATATAGACACTTTAAAATACGTCAAATAATAAATTATATACAGTTTTTTTTTTAACATTTATTTGAATATAATACACAATCTGTAATACAGTCACAATAAGCATATTATATGAGCGTATTTATTTTATAACACGATTGCTTGATTTGAGTATGTATAGCAGTAACGCTCAAGACACGAATTTAGACAGTCGACAATTCTATACACATATGTACAAACTACATGCATATTGTTTTTTTTTTTTTAATAAATTATAGTCGAAAATTCGCTAAAAAAATACGCTATTTTAAAAAGGAATTGTTACTATATTATTCAGCGCGTGGTTTATTTTAAAGAAATATTTAAATCGTATATATTTATACCAAATACTACTACTACTACTACTGCGTGTATACACACAATATTATATTAATAAATATTATAAAACGGCAGGAGCTGGAGCTGGTGATGAGTTGTCAGAAATGTGTTCGGGACCGCAGACTTGGGATTCACTGACTCAGAAAATTGTGCGGCGTACAATTTCTCTCTCTCTCTCTCTCTCTCTCTCTCGTTTTCACCCACGTCTTCGTCGCCGTCTCTCTCTCTCTCTCTCTTCGTCTTTCCACGCATGTGACACGGCCGCCGCGGTTCCGTCGCGCATTATTCGGTCGAATTCGTTTTCTTTTTTTTCCTGCTCTTCGGCGAACGCGCGCGCGCGCGCGCACGTCGCACGACGTGCCGTCGAGTATTTTCCCGGACGTTTTGCGGGAAAAATAATAACGGGAAACGTAAAAAAAAAAAACCCATCCCCGCCGGCCCTCTCACTGTGTCTCCGTCGCCTGCACGCGGCCCCGACTCGTCGCACGCCGCCCCACTCGATTCGCAAGAAAACATAAGCGGACGGCGGCTTTTTGCGTTTCGCACAGGACGCGTATACAGGACGGCACGTTGCGGGCACGCACGACTTGCCGGGGCGGTTTTAGTGTTGCGCAGCAGTAGCGGCAATACCGGGGGTCCCGGAGGAGAAATTAATTGAATCGCTTTGAATGTATATCGCGGTGTATTATTATTATTATACGTATAACGAAACACCGAGACGACTTTCTTTTTTTTCATCGGTATACTGTACGTTTGTCCGCCCGAGGGGTGAGGCGGCGGTTTTTTTTAAAGAAGGAAAGAACAAAAAAAAAAAACTTTTTTATAGTCGAAATTTCACGGTCGTCGAACTCGGTTTCGAACGCGGTTTTTTTTTTAATACCGCGTACGTAATATATGCGCGCCGCGGCGGCGGAACAAAACGAACGGAAAAGAAAATCTCATTTTCATTCCGATTTTTACAAGTCGCGCGTCCTGACCGGCGTGTTCTTTTTTTTTTTTTTGGTTTCCACTCGGTCTCGTTCAAAATTTCCACCGAACCCATAAATTGTCGCGGAGAAAACCGTCAAAATATATACAAAAAAAAAAAAAAAAAAACGTAGTCCGACTACACCGAATTCGACGTAGTCATTATAGTCGATCGTCGTTTACGCACGTCCCGTTATACGAATTCTGTCGACATGCGAGCTTTAGTGAGTAGAGAGAGAGAGAGAGAGAGAGAGGAGCGTTTTCCGAAGAAACGCTTTGAAAACGGTTCGGAGTGTTTTACGGATTTTAATCACTCCTTTACAGCGTTGTATATTACGTAGATCATTTTTTTTTTTTTTATCTTTTGTCTTTTATAGGCGAATTCAAAATGAGCTATCTGAGTCAATATCTTAGATTAATACGTAAGTTATCTGGATTTAGCGTAAGTGCTCATTCCAATACCTACAAAAATTCGAGTTTCTCGGTTAATTTTTTTTTTTTTTTCAATTTTCTATCCTATATATATAAAATTTCAATTACAGAAATCCCAAATTATCCTTTATTTTTTTTTTCTGTTTCGTAATGTTGGATACGAAAATTAAAATGTCACAATAGTTGTCCTGTGAAATTCGTTCTTGAAATCGATCCGTTTCCGAAGTGTTCACACGTAACTTTGCTATTAAATTATAAATTAAAATATTAAAAGGACGTAGTATCCGCATGTATTGTCTCCGTCTTACACACGTACGACATTGCAAATTTTCGTTCATTAGTTTCAATAGTGTGCTGTAAGTTTTGATATTAGAGTGAATTGACTTATTATACAATTTAAAGGTAAGATCATTATCTAGGGCCCTACCTAGCCTTTTATTGATATTATTATTTTAAGTAAGTTATGATCATTTTAAAATGTACAGTTTCAACTAATAACACACGTGGGTACTACGTCCTCTTAAATGCTCGACTTTTATATACCTATTACCTAATTTTGTATTTTGTTTTAAGAAGCATAACCAAGGAAATCAAATAAATGATGAATATGAAAATACAAGCCAAGAAAAGAGACAAATTTAAAAGTAGTTACTTCATCTGATACTCAAGTTATAGAATGTAAAATACAAACCAAGAAAATAATATGACAAATTTAGAAGTTACCACTTCATCGTCTTCGTCTGATGCTCAAGTTACAGGTACATAAAGATACAAATTAGGGGTGTTGACCAGTTGCCTTCACATATTATTATATACATTGTTATAATACCAATCAGTAAAATAGGGGAGGTAAATATGTAAATAATAATAAAATAATAAAAATTGTATTTATAATAATAGTTCACCTGGTACAAAGAGACAATTTTATTATATAGTATATATAATAATTTTTTATATAATATGTGAGGGCAACTGGTACATGCCCCAAATTAAGATATAGCTATAATATATGCAAGGATATAATGCTAAAGAGGAAATCATGTAAAAATATAAAGGTATAAATAAGGTATTATTATAATTTATCATTAGTCATTACTAGAGTAAGGACTTTCATGCACTTATTTATTAAAAAATATTTATCTTACCTAAATTATTGCACTGATTTATGAAAAATATTTAACAAAGTGCTTGATTTTCGATAAACCATCAAAATATGTACTAAAAACTTAAAATATACTCTTATAATGAAAAATATGCCCTTTATCTCCAAAAATGTCAAAATATGCACTAAAAACTTGTGAATATTTGATTACAAACGTTGTGAAATGTATTTTGTACTTACTAAGCATATTATTAAGTTAACCAGAAAATATATGCAAATGCATAAAATTAGTCCTTGCCCTAGTCATTACTAATTTAAGTTTTTATTTTTCAGTTAATTCTATTGATATATATGATCCAATCCATCCACTGTCGATGACACACTTTGATTTAAAAGAAAGAATTTTAAAAGGCGGTTATAAACCAATTTTAAATTTATATCCACGAAAACTTCAAGGTCATAAATTTAGATCATTTCATAAAGAGTGGTATAAACAGTACGATTGGCTAGAATACAGTCCTACAGCTGATGCAGCCTTCTGCTTTCCTTGCAGGATGTTTAAAGGCAATGAAAAAAACTGTGGCCAAATTGATACTACTTTTTTTGAAAAAGGGTTTAGTGCGTGGTATAGAGCTGGTGAGGCATTTAAAAAACATCAAACATCAAAGTACCATTTGAATAGTTCTACAGCTTTGCATAGCTATCTACACAATATACCTATTTCTTCTAAGATAGATGAACTACATGCATATCAATATCAAACTAGTCAGAAAGAAATAGAACGCCAAAATAATAGACAAACTATGAATCGTTTAATTGACATCGTAATTTGTTTAGTCAAAGGAGGTAGACCTTTCCGTGGGCATGATGAAAATCACAGAGTGTAAATCGAGGACTTTTTAAAGAGTTGGTTAATTTAATATCAAAATATGATACTGTTTTAAAAAAACATCTTACAGAAGGTCCAAAACATGCACTGTACACAAGTAATCGCATACAAAATGATTTGATATTGTCTATTCATAATGTTATTTTACAAACAATTAAATTTAATGTTCAAGATTCATATATTTCAATATTGGCTGATGAAACCAGTGATGTGGGTCATCACGAACAAATTTCTATCATAATTCGTTATTTTGACGAAGAAAAAAATCGGCCAATTGAAACATTTGTGTCATTGCAACGTTTAAAATCAACCACAGCACAGGTAATTTTTAATTCATTGTGTAGTGTATTGGATCTTATGAATAAAAACTGGGAAAATGTTTTATCTGTTTGTTTTGATGGAGCATCGACCATGTCTGGACATTTAAATGGCGTTCAAGCAAAGTGCAAAGAGAAAACAATAGCATAATGTATGTGCATTGTTATGCTCACTGTTTGAATTTAGTGTTGGTGGATTCTATATGTGAAAAATCAAATTCAAAAGGAAAACAAAATCGATTAATTTTTAATTTTTTAATTTATATTAATTAATATAAATTAAAAAATATTTTAAAATTTCAATTTATATATAACTTTATAGAAAGTAGTCCAATGCGACATGCAACACTGGAAAAAGTTACAAAAGAAACTGGTGATAAACTCCATACATTGAAGTCATGTTCAAATACAAGATGGGCTTGTCGAGCAGAAGCTGTGAAAGCAATTATGAATAACTATGGAGTATTGATTACTGCAATTGAAAACATTTGTGAAAATTGTTCAGTGCCAGAGATGAGAGCTAAAGGAATTGGTCTATTATATCAATTAAAACCTTTGATTTCATTTTTGGTATGCATATGATGAATCCAATTTTAATGTTAATTTTAAAAGTTAGTACTTTACTCCAAGAACCAAACCTTAATCTTGTATTGGCAATGAAAATGTTAATTGTTTGAAAAATACATTAATTAGTATGAGAAATGATGACAGTGAATATAAACAAATGTTTGATAGTTCGGTTATATTATGTAAGAAACATGATATTGATATTCCAGCTACTAATTCTCGTAAAGTTTCAACTCGATTAGACTCTAATTTATCAAATCAAACTATTTTAATACAAAATTTTATGAATTAAAATTACAGTATTTTATCCATTACTTGACAAACTACTTAGTGGGATTAATTTAAGATTTAAGCAAGATACATTTGATTTGGCTGAAATTTGAAGAAAATAAAATTCGAATAATTTCAATGTAGTGCGAGTGGATTTTACGGATTTGCCACCGTCGATTTACACGATTGCGAGTCGCAATAAACGGTGTATCGTATATAATAAAAACCCACCGATAAACCGTAAAGGAAACAAAACTATTAATAATTATTTTAAAGGTTTTTTCGTGATTTCAGCAATTATTATTAATAAATTATTTCGAATATTTAAATAAATAAAAAAATGTGTGTACCATATTCGTTTTAGTCAAGTTTAGATAAGTAAATTTTCTTCGATCGTTTCAATAAAAAAAAAAAACCCCTCGATACGTATCGGCCCATATCGCGTGAGTACCATAAACATTCACATCTCTTCAAACCTTAACCTATCCTTCCCTCGAGACGAGTTCCTGGCTACGCCGTCCACAGCGTATACGGAATTCACGAAAACGTTAAATCGCTCTAAACGTAGATTTACCTATGGAAAAAAAAAACCGTTCAAAAAAATATTACGCTTCACAAGAATGTGCAGTGGTGTTTGTTATATAGGAATGACGTGTAATGTGATTAGATAGCGGATTTTTCGATTTTTACATATATTTATTGACTTTTGCGTCTCTACTGGAGTAAGAAATGTCGAATTTTTGTAGAAAAAAAGAAAACGTATTTTACATTTGAACGCACGTTTTGAAGATTATATTCAACCCGTTTTTCGTAATTCCAAACATAAATTGCACGATCGTCTAACAAAAAAAAAAAAAATTATATTTACCATCAAAAAAAAAAATGATTACGCGCGAATATACATATATTTTTTAAATTTTATCCAATTTGTTGTTTAAATATTGAACGAGTGAAAAATGTAGAATTTTTTGTTAAATAAATATATATATATATATTTATACAGAGAATGGATTTCCAATTACGTTTCGTGGTCTTTACGCGGTTTCGCGAGGCTCAATGAAGTGGACCATTTGTCGATCGTGGAATTCGTTGGAAAAACATAATTCGCACGTTAGAGCGTATTTTTGTGAATATTTTCGGGTTTAAGCGTTGAGTATATTTTACCGGTTTTCGATGGAATATTACGCGAACGTTTTTAGGGTTTTATCGGTGCGCGTTATAGGCATAAAATTTTCCACACTAAATTACCATATGACCGACTGGAGAAACAACAACGTCCAGTGTTTCTCCTTTTCACCTTAACTATATCTGTCTACGGAACTCGCGTATATTGTGCACCGGGTCTGTTCGAATTTCACTGTATATTTACGCGTTTAAGTAGAGGAGAATTCAAGTCAAAAAGTCCCCTACTCTTCTGTATCCGTTCACCATATCGTTTTGACGATAAGTGTTTATTCGCGGTGTATTTACTGCAGCGACCGTCGTAACGTTTTGATTTTATACGCACTGATACGTTGGTATATAAAAAAAAAAAAAATAGAATGAAAACTCCGTGTCGATGCGCGTTTTATGATTGCGATTATTATTATTTTTTTATTATTTATTTCCTATATATACATCTGATCCTTTCGTTCGTGTATTATTCGTAAACTGCGAACTCGAGACACTTATAAAATTCTATTGCAGCTCGCCTTAAAAATGATAAAACGTTTTTACGACTCTACTTCGCCTCGTAACAAAAAAAAAACGTATACGGTAAATAGGTATTACGAATAAAAAACAACAACAACAACAATAAGGACGTTAGAATAAAAAAATATATATATATATCGATTCGTGCGTACGGCTTATATTTTCTGGTGAACACATCGTCACAATTATTAATTTTCATACGTGTGTTTTCTTTGAACAGTGCAGCGTACACTCGACAATATTATTCTTTATAGGCCGAATGAATAATTTATCAATCTATAGAACGTAATAATATGTGCCTTGTGGTCGTGACCTATACCAATACGAATTCGGTTTTTTTTTTTTGTATTCAAAAGAAAGGAAGAAAAAAAAATTATCGTAACTGGACTGTACTGTATGTGTGTATACGTATATAATATTGCGTACCGTTCGCGTCCGTCCGAATAATTTTAAATATTATTATTATTATTATATTATATAGGCAGAGTATACACGGATGCCGAAGGCATTTTCTATATTTTCGTTTCTAATTGTATATGCAAGACGAAACGCAATACAATTCACCAAGTCGATTCATTAAATGTAATATATAGGTAATTACGATTTCGTCTTGTTGTTGTTTTTTTTTTTTTCTAATGCTTTTGAATTTTAATATAATTTACCAATATTGTCATGGGCCAGTGCTGAAAACACACTTACGAATTTTTCGTTTAGGAATTTTTAATTGAGAATTCAACGATAAATCTTACAACAAATTTGTATATATACATAATATATATATATATGTAAAAGTATTTATGTGAATATATATATATATACAATCAAGCCAAAGAGTGTTGGGAAAAATAAAGAAATATTAGTAATAATTATAATTTTCTCTACGTAATCTCGTTCATGTTTATTTTTCGTGTTCTTTTCCGCCGAATGTCCTGCAGCAGATATAATGACTTTAACCGCGGCAATAAACAAATTTCGTACAACAACTCCCGTATATATATATATATATGTTTTTGACACGATTATCCTTATAATATACATACACATGTAAATATATTATTAACGAGTATTATTTGTTATTTCTATTTGTTTCACGTATTATTCTTTTATTTATTCAATTTTTTTTTTTTTTTTTAATATTTTATTAATAATAATATTACAATATGTATACATTTTATTTTATTTTTATTACTAATCCGAAGCGTTTTAAAATCGAATAAATTTAAAAGAAAAAAAACGTGCATCGATAACGGCGTTTTTATTGCATTTAAGAAAGAAAAAAACGCTTTAATTTGTAGGATTTTTAGCGCTTTATTAGTTTATTGTAACGGTTGTCAAAAATCCCTTTTCTAATTATAATAATAATAATAATTATTATTTTTTTATTACTATCGTACAAGCGCGCTAATTACAAGCCAATTACTACGCGTATACAATTAATTTATTAAACTATATTTGTAAGCTGGAGGACTATTAAACCAATTGAAAATCTATATCACGTAATACGGAATTAAATTTGTTTTTTTTTTTTTAAAGTCATTATGCGTACCTGTATAATATTACTAAGACACATTTAAACGCCATATAAATACATAATATATAGGTTTAATGTAGATACGAGATAACGCGAAAAATTAATTTATGCGAGTAGCACTTAATTATTTTTTTTTTCCGACTACTTGGAGATTATAACGTGTTAGGATTGACGTAATAGATGTAACGTTCTAGATAATTTTTTTTTTTAACGAATACCGTGTAAAATATAATAGCGTATGCAGGTTTTTAATAATACAAACAACTTCATAGACAACGAGTTCGTGTAAAAATATCGCTTCGAATTCGCTGGTTCGCGTTAATAATAAGTGTTTCACGTTAACATATAGATTTCCTCGCGCGTGTTTTAATGAATCAGATTTTGAATTTGAACGGAAACGTATTATTTTTAGATTTATCGATTGAAAATTCGGGGAAAGGATAAAAGCGTTTATGATCTATTTAACGTCCTGTAAAATAATAGACGCGCGCGCGCTTTACAACAACGCACGGGTTACGCGTAATTATTCGTCGGTTCGTGGTGTACCTACTTACCGATATATTGTTTATGGCGCGTATAATCCAAATGATAAAAAACTGATACGTTATGCGGACCGATAGCAATAATTTTATTCGTTTATTTCGTTCGAAACGTATAAATTATACGAAATAAAAAAAATAATAATAAAAAATTCGATTGAATATAATCGTATTCCGTGTGCGCGCGGAACGATAATGTGCCCTTAAACACTTATACCTATATATTATAAATGAATGTAATACGAAATTATTATTGGGACGAGCCAAAAATCTGGTGCGGTTTTGGTACGTACAGCAGCAGCTGACGATAATATTGTGTTCGCCAAATGCGGTTGAAAAAAAAAAGAAATGTTAAAAGAAATCGGAGCCGTTTAACCGAAAACATTGCCAAGTGCACGTCGTATATGACTCGGAAAGAACGGACGAAAATGATTTACCGAGACTTATAACTAGAACATTTCAAACAGGTAGACTATAATATTATGTGGGTACAAGCGATTATGTGTGGAAAGAAAAATTCCGATCTTATCTTTTTTATCACGTTTCAGTATTTCTTTTTTTGACGCGAGCACCTGAGTTCAGTGTAAGAGAGAGAGGATAGGAGGTGTTATGGTCGATCGATTGATTTTTATTTCGCGACAATAGAGAGTGCGTATAGTCTGTAATTTTCTATACGGTCAGGTTTAAATTGGCGCGTTACATCTGCTGAACGCGCAGTATTTGGTCCGTGCGTGTATCAAACGTTTACAAATCAGATAATTGTGAGACTATTATATTACAACTGCTTTGAAGCAATTAGTCTGATTCATTGAAACCTATAATAAAAGCGATTTGCAATGTTCCTATTATATACACATACTTTGAACATTTTACGTTGCTCTAATAATGATCTGATAATCGAATCTTTGGCTGTAAATTTTAACCATCAGCAACTGTAAAATTTGCGTGTATTTTTGTTATTTACTATAATATTCTCTATATTGACATTTATCATTTGTTTTTTACTTTTCCGAATCACTATTCATTATTGTAAATCCTCGCACACAATTCGTCCTACATCATTATCACAAATCTTATTAAATTATAGACATAATTATTTTTTTAAATGAGTTAAAAACCTGTATTCAACTATATATATATATATATATGCGCATACACCAGCTTCCTTTGAGATAAAAATTCAAATGCACGTGCGTCACTAGCTGGATTCGGATGGCGCGACCCGACGATTTGACGCAATTTCACAAAATAATTATCCATTAAATATTGCGACGGAAACGTCGAAAATTTAGAATCCAGTTAATTAAAAAACTAATTACATCTACACTGACATATACGGGTTTTCAATGAAACAAAAAAACGCACTGTAATTATTATGTACAAAGTCGAATATGATAATGAAATCGTGTCGCGTCAATATCATTTATTCCATCGCGATCCAAAAAACACGTATTTATTCTATACGAATTGAACCAATAACCCATCAGCGAGAAGCTGCTGTCTGTTTCGATCAAAATATTTTATAATTTTAAATCTAATTCGTTTGAAACTGTTCACCTGTAAATACCTGTACGTAATAATGTATAAAAAATACTATAAACAATCAATAATAAATATTAAAAAAAAAAATGTATTTAATATGTCGAACGGGGCACAATATAATATTATTATAGTACTTATTTATAGTGACATATTAACGAGTTATAAATTAATAAATTTACGTATAATTCACGCAGGCAATTATTAATCTGTGTAAATGTCATCACGTTCTAAAGAGTTTAAACCATATTAATAAGTAATAAAATAATAATATTCGACATTTTTATGCAGCGAAATATAAATTGTAAAAAATTAACACATTCAATATTGACTATAAATAGACGGCAGCAACTATAATGGCTTATAATATTGTTTTATGCTCAGTCGTTCTTAAAAAAGATGTACGTCTGGATACGTTTTTCGTTGCACAATCAGCGGATAAAAAATGTTGACTTTTCGAGTTCTCGTTGTTATTACGTGTTGTCCACGTTGAAAACTATAAATTTAAAGGTTTTCGCCTTTTAGAGAAATTCTCATTCGAGACATCCAAATTTTCCGTTCTTTTTAATTCTCGAGATTTTCGTGACTCATATTGTAGACGTCTTTTACGTGGCGAGTTTTTTTTTTTTAAATAATTCTGATCGAAACTCAAAACATAACGAAGTGTCTATATATCACAATTTTTCTCGTTCGACAAATTGAAAATATTTTTCAGATATAAAAAAAAAAACGAGTGGTACTGGCGTATGAGTTATTAATTAGGTATATAACTATATTAATGTTGACGTTCTCGGTGAGTTGAGAAGAAGGAAAAGAAGAAGATAACTATTGATTTAAAAGAGATTTTATTTGTTTTTGCGAATATTCATTGTTACGGCGTTCATCAGCCCGCGGTATCAAAACCGTAATTTTTTTTGCGTTTCCTGACGACGAACAAGAAATAGTGAAATTATTGTCAATTATGCTTTTCTTCAAAAATCGATTCAGTACCAAGTTATCGAGTTTTGCTAAACGTACTGCTCAACGGTCTCCTTATATAAACGCATAAAAATAATATAAGTTTGTGACTATTTTATTTCAATACTTGACGTTTATATGATAAGAAAAAAAAAAAAAAAAGGAAAAACTGAGCGAATCCTTTTTGTTTTTTGCTTTACCGGAAAGTCGCATAAACGGTCTTGGCCGATTCCTGTACATAGTATCTATTTGCATAATACACTCTCGGTCTATCCCGCGGCGGCAGACTTTCGTCGGTTTTACAAGGAAAATCGAATTGAATTTACGTTATATTACAATGTTGCGGGTAACCGATCGGACGTGTACATATTACATATACCAGAAAATAGCCAACGACCGAAAAAAAAAACGCAGACTTATAATAGTTCTGGAAAAAATCTCCAACGATACCCGAATCCCGAAATACTCATCGTTATTCACTAAGACTGTCGTTCGATAGGCAACATTTATTCCGTGATAATTCGGTACGATTTCGACATTACACGCGTAGATAGGCTGTTCAAAATAAATTTTACGTCAAACCGCGTTAATTTTTAAACAAATTTATAAAAAAAAAAATTATAATCAATATCGCGCCTTGTATATCACATATTGCGTGTGTCAAATAATAATTGTTCGGTTTTCAAAAAAAAAAAAATTTTTTTTTTTTAAACAGTTACTTACCGACTTTTCCAATAGTTTTGCAGATATTACACCGTTTAATAGGTACTGCATTTCAGTAGTTCATCGGGGAGTGGTTTTTTTTTTTTTTTAGCAAACTTTTGACAACTTCTATAATTTTTCCGCCGATCAGTTACTATCAGGTATATCATGCGTAAACTGACTTTTTACGGTATAGTAGAAAAAAAAAATCGTCAAAATTATTATACTATATGGAATAAGATATTGGATTTTTTTTTTTAATTTCCTTTTCGTACGACGTCTACTATCGCACGCATTATTATTATACCGATTCGCTATAATAATTATTATTGTCGATAATAATAATATATTTTTAAACGAATCGGTATACACGCTACGATTATTAAATATTAACGAGTATAGGTGTTTGGATGTTTGGCGTTCGCCACGTGAATTTTTCAACTACGGTACTGTAAATAAATCCGGGCCCTCATTGTATATTAATATTTATAATCATCTAATAATTATAAATTATTCTAACACATAATTTTTTATTTTTACAAAAATTACCTAAAACATGGGTTACGCGGCTTCTTTTGCTGTTATACACCTCTATAAAATATCAGTTATTTTAGTTTAAAACACAAGTACATTAATTTATTACAATTTAATATAAAAATCGACATTTTTTTTAAAAGTATTTATGTATAATGAAATACAATGTAAATTATTCAAAATTAAAAGCAGCGTTTGTACATACAAAAATACAATAATTGTATTGTACATGTTTTTTACATGTACATTTTGTGGGAATACCCGAATACGAATACCTATTGACAAAATTAAATATATAAAAACCCGTAATTATCTCATTTTCGACCAGCAAAAACAGTACTAAAAGGACAGGCGGCACAACATTAATATTTCTATAGCGGCAGACTAATATTGCTCTTATATCTTCCAGGATTTTTTTTCCCTTTTATTTTTTCCAAGAAACGCTCGCGCCGCACGCACTACCCGCCTACACGTTTTGTTACAAAAAATGATTTAGTAAGAAATCAAATTATTTATATACCAATATTGTATAAAGATAATATGGTGACTATAGGGTGGCATGACTCATATGTCTCATTTTATTTTTCTAATTTAAATATGTATAGGTATATTATGTTTTTTTTTCCCCGGGCCCCCAGAGAGCCCAGGACCATGGTACTCATTGACCCCCCTTTGTGGGAGCCCTGACGCCAGCTACACATATAGTTTTAAAATAATAATAGCGAACCGCGGGGTGTTGTGGATATCGCTTAGGTGAATTACTTGGATAGAGATTTTAGAGTTTAGTTTTGATTATAAATTTGAAACGCGTCTGAGCGGAGCTTCGCGGTGTAATAAATAAACGACGATCGATCGAGACGAAATCGCGTTTTCGTGTAATTTTTGATAGTTTTTCCCGAGTTTTGAAAAAAAAAAATGTATCGAGAAAATCGAAAAATGACCCGTCTAACGTACAAACTATAGATGCGATTCGCAATCGGAAACGGTGCTAAACGAAAAGGACTCTGGTAGGATTTTCGGGTACGGGCATAAAAAGAAAAATATTACATATCATTGTAAAACCGATACACTGCAGAATCTAAAAAAAAAAAAAACGAATACGAGAGCTAATAACGACGACGAAAACATAATTATTTTTTCGCCGAAAATTTTTTTAAATTAAAAAAAAAAAAAAATTGTATAAAAAAAAAATTCTGCGCTTTAACGCGCGGACCGTACCATTATATTATTATATACGCTCGTATTCGAAACGTTCGGTTAAATATATAGTAATAAAAATTATATAAATTAAATTTTTTTTTGGCGGCGGCGGCGGCAACGGGTAACATATACGTATATAAGAACGTCGTCGCAGGAAGTGTAGAACTTTTGACCCGGTTTTTTTTTTCGAAAATATCCTTTCTCGTTTCGACTTCCCCTCCACCACCACGCCCAGTCGCACCGCGATTCACCGCCGGACGGTCACCACTTGGCGACCGCCACCGACGACGACGACGGATTTCCCTCTTTTGTTCGCCGCCGAAAAAGTCAACCGCACGGGCAAACGTTCCGTCGCCGTCAGAGACAATGCAACGGCACGTCCGTCGTCGCGATTAGCATACAATGGAAGCAAAACGACGACGACGACGCTATACGTGCCACCACCTTCATCGCGTCGGGGCATTTTCTATATATAATAATAATACGTCGCGCTTCGTACGTCCCGTCATTATTATTATTATTATTTATTTATTATTATTATTATTATTATTATTATTATTATTATTATTATTATTATTATTATGATTATTTTTTTATTTTTTTATTATAGCGCGCGTACACGGATAACGCGTGTGCGAAGAACGCGTCCTCTTCTTCGCTTCCGAAACGACACGCGCTCGTGATGTTGTAGAAATTATTTTTTAATACGTTCGCGCGTATTATTACGACGATATTGTTATAATCGCGGCGCACAAACCGCGTATTATACGCACATCACATACGACTTTCGAATTAATAGCGTTTTGTACGCGCCGCGCGTCCGACGCGCAAAACCAGTGGCGTACACACGGGGGGTTTGGGTGTTCAAACCCCCCATTGACTTTTTACAAAAATATTTTTCGTAGTGATTTTAGCACCATAGCGCCATATTTGGCGCGCGACCGACGACGTCTTAATTTCATAGAAAAATAATTTTTTTTGTTTTCATGACTGCGCAAAATTCACCATTTTACATTGGACTACATAATTACACTGTACGATCGGTATCGGGAAAGAACGACCACAGCATGTTGCGGTCGTATTCCGTCGGTTGCGGAGAATCGGTCCAATGTGATTGCGATAGTGCGTTTGGCGTTTAAATATGTGTGTATTTTGGGTGTTCCCGTTCAATTACCGATCGGATCCGGTTAATCGGTAACCGACAAAACGCATAGTGTAGCTCCAGCCTAATAATTCTGCTGCTACAAAACCCAGCTATATTTAGTTTGCATTTGATCAGTAACCGTGTGATCCGTGCGCGCTTTTCTGTTTGAAATCACGCAGTCGAATAATATAATATGTTCGTATTTATTGACATTGTCAATTTACCAATTGAGCATTTTGTAAATTTTGTGTGGTGTTTGCAAAATGTGGTGGTATAGGAAATCAAAGACTAGGTTTTCTTTCATTGGAGAAATTTGACAACTGGAAAAAGGCTAAAGAAGAAGTAATTTGATTCATTATTCTTAGTGTAATATTATAATTATAATTATTATTATTTGTATTATTATTTGAAACGTTTTATAAAAATCTTTTCAACTAATATATATTTTTTATATAACCCCCCCCCCCCATTGAAAATTTCTGTGTACGCCACTGCGCAAAACGATTGTCGCGTAGCGCACGTGGTAGATACGCAGGGGCGTAATAGTGATGGGAGGGGGAGAGACAAAAATGGGATTCAACCGCCACGTTTAAAAATATATCAATTGGTAAATAAACAATTATAAAAAAAATGATGCACGCAGATTCGTCGGCAAGTGTATAACGCAGACACTTGGGTAGTAGTATATAATATTCCGAATACTGCAGTGTTCCGCCGAATAATTTCTAAGGCCTATAACCAAGCCCGTACTGTGCAGGCCCATCGGTCGACCGGGCAGCTGATGTACGATGCGCCCTTTAAAACTGTGACGCACAATGCGCCCATTAAATTTAAAGAAATTTTCGAGAAATATTGACTTCGATAATTTCCCAATCACAACTGGATAAAGTTCAATAATATAATATTATTAAATTTCTTTTTTTTTTTCATATGTATAATAGGTACGCCGTTTATAGTCGCACGGTGAAAAACAAAACAAGAGATTTATGTACATGCGCATATCAATTTTGCAATTATTTATTTATTTTAGTATGAAAATTCTAAACCAATTAATAGATTCTTAACCGGTAATATTTAGAACTCTAAAATGAAAAAAAAAAACATTTTTTAGGCACCCTTATAGGATTCGGCAACCGCCCCATAAGAGCGGCCAGTACGGGCCTGCCTATAACCCACTAGGCAGCCTGGCCTGACTGTCACAGCCACTTCGGCACACGGCGGCTTATTGGTGACCGCTCACCAGGTAGCCAAGAATTTCTGGCTCCGGCAGTCATTATAGAACGTGCACGATTGCACGGCAGCCGACCGGCTTGACGATTGATTAAACGATTCAGGGGCGTATTTATGGGGGGAGGGGCTGATGGGGCTCCAGCTCCCCGAAATTTCAGGAAATTTCTTTATGTATTCCTATGGATATAGGATGTAATATTTTTAATAAATTCCTAATATGTAGTTGTTTTTAAAATGTTGAGAATTTGGTAATTAGTCCTATTTTTAAGATTCAGTCTTGGAATAGAACTTAGAAATAATTCAACAATGATATTTACGCAATGCCTCAGTCCCCCCCCCCAAAAAAAAAAAAAAATTTCTAAATACGCCCCTGAAACGATTGACGACTCGACAACAGTCGACTGGCTGCTTATAACTGGCTGCTCAATATTTTGGCTGCCTAGTGGGCTATAGGCCAAAGTATTCTCAATATTTTTTTAAAACTTTTTTGAAAGTATTCTGAATACAGTATTTTAAATACTTTTTAAAATTATTCCGGAATGCTTTTTAAAGCTCAAATATATTTTAAACAGTGTCTACACGATATTTCGTGTTATTTTTGTTTTCAACTATATTTAATAAAATAATAATGGTTTTTTCACTTTTGCCCCAGCAACGACAATAACATATTATTATGATGGTGTAACGAATAAGTGGCCCACGTTCTGTTAATATTATCAATAAAATATCGAGAAAATGTTCGTATCATTTTAGATACATACAGGTATATCAAATATTTCCAAATCATTAAACTGGATTTCCCGTGAAAGCGATAATAATTTAAATAAATATAAATATGAGTAACGACTAGCAGCAGTAGGTATTTAAAACAACATTATTATTTTATCAATAATCTTGCTATATTTGGCGTTTTAACTCGGTCTTGTTCAAATAATCAAGTATATTAATTGATTTCACTGTTATATTCTATAATTAATCGGTATTATTAATTTACTTTTTAGTTATTGTGTAAACACAGAGTTCAAAAAGAATTATTAAACTCGCCAAACGCATACTAATATATTGTTTATATTCCAATAAACAGTAATATAATTACTGTTTGATATTCGTATTAAGTACTGAAAACTAGTAAAAAAAAAAAAGTATTCTAAAAGTATTTAGAGTAATTTTTGTGAAGTATTCAGAATACTTAGAGAATACTATTTTCACGAAGTATTCGAATACGTATTCTGAATACTTTTTACAAAGTATTCGGAACGTGTATTCCAAATACTTTCAAAAAGTATTTTACCCAAGTCTGGTATAATGTGTATATATATATATCATTTATTTTTTACACGTGAAGATAAGTTACCTATAGATTAGTCATCGTCTCCTCGTACCTATAGACACGTCTATATCCATAGATATCTATAGATATCAATTGATATAGGCACGTATACAGGGGGGGTTGGAGTTCAAACCCCCCGAAATAATTTTTTGTCACATTAAAAAATAATGAGTAAGGAGGAAGAAATTGTTTTATTATGTTGCTGTACAATTTGTATTGCTATATTTTTTAAACTCCCCCGAAATTTTATTTTGTGTACGTGCCTGATTGATATATATATATATTATATTGGCTTAAAAACTATACGTACTTAAAATATTACGGTTTTCAATTACTATCGAATATTGATTAAATCACTCGGTTTTAAAAATATCTTTGTTAGCGTTCAATTGTCATTGAACGTTCTGGAGCACGCGAGCACGCATTACAGTCAAAGGTTCGTACTGACAGTCGGCGAGTTGTCTTTGTTTATGGAATTCATTAAAAATTATTAAATAAATACAAATTTTTATACCTAATATATAAACATTTTTATTTCGAGAATTAAAAATCCCTTTGCCAGAGAAAAAATCGTCTCTATACGCCACTGAGTATCGCAATGTTTTCTCGGGTTTTTATTCCGCGTCTGATGACGAGAAATTTTTTTTCAGACAGACTCCGCGCACGTTCGATTGTATATTATAATATACACAATTTGATCGAATCGGTCGGATCAGTTGTTTTGGAGATTACTATACCCGTTGAATGCGACGTTTCCTATTTTTTTTTTTTTCATGTGTACAGCGCGTAAATTATAATATTTTGTTTCCTTCAGCGCGTATCACTATTACTGAAACGACTATTTTTTTTTTTAAATTAATTACTACACATACTACTGCAGCACAGACAAGGCCAATCAAATTTCAAACCGTACAGACACACACACACACACAAGATATAATGTAAACGGGTGTAGGTATAGAAACGCGTGTGCAGGTGTAAAAAAAAAATAATAATAACCGGTCTCGCGTACATAACGTGAAATTCGAACGACCTTGTTTGTTGGTAAAATTCAAAAATAGCGTTGAAAATTTTTAAACGAGACACATCTTATACGCGCGTATTATTATTTTGTTTGGCGCGCGCGCGCGTGGCGGTATTGTGGATACTATATAAGGTTCTTATTCGTTTTAATAAAACCACATACTGGTTTACACTGTTTAACTCCCGTTCGTCGAAAATTCGGGGGCAAAAAATAAATACGAAAAACACTGCAGTCTTATGCATAGAAAAGAATACCTTGTGCGCTGTATAATTTACACTTCCTCGGTACGGTAAAAAAAAGAAAACTAAAAAATAAAAATAAATCTACTATACAAGAGAAAAGCACGAGCCGTGAATGAGATAAAAAAATGTATATATTTATATTATTTATTTATTTATTTATTGTAAACGGGTCAAAACCCTGTATATAATAGTAACAGTACAGTAAATTCTTTACTTAAACAAAATATCAGAAGTAATAAGTATAACATAAAACTAAAGCTAAAATTAGAAAAACAATATTGAGAATAGAAAGAGAGGTGATAATAGTATGCCAAATAGATAATAAAAAATAATACTAATAATAAATAATGATTAACATGAAATATAAACATAACAAATAATAGTGTAGATTCAAATAACATAACTAGACTCAAAGCGTCGAGATGACCGCGGAGACCCTTGACCCAAATATTTGGTTCGGAAATTTTTTTTTGAAAAATTCAAAAACAGGTGTGTGTGTGTGTGTGTGTGTGATGAGCATATTATAAAATTGGTGGGGTACACCGGTGTTGAGTACAGTAAAAATAGGTGATTCAATTCTAACCGAGAATTATTTGGGTAATTTTTTTCTCGTGTTATTAGGTGTTTTATACAGGGCCGGTTTCACCAACTATTGTCGAATACGCTCTAACACCGTGTTATTTAACAATTTGTTTGAATTTAACATTCGGGTTGAATTATTTAAGTTTCACCGTTACATTAATATTGTTAAATTCTATTTTGTTGCGTTAACAAAATTTTAGTCGGGTTACCAAAACGGTTACCTTGATTCTAACTTTCTTATCGGTTATCACGAAATGCGATAACTGATACGTGATAATATGATATTAAAAATATAGGCGGTTATAACCTAATTTACTATATTATAACGGATCTATGGCATTTTAAAATGCCGATTGAATTCTAACAAGCTGATTTCGGTTGATTGACTTGACAACGTGTTAAGGTTAACAAATCTGTCGGTGAAACCTAATTTTCACTATTTAATATTGTTAAATACAATTAACAAAACGTTAAATCGTTAACGAAATTTGATGGCGGATAATCATCAATAAATGTATACGTTTTTTTTTTTTTTACCTTAATCACCTAACTAATCACCCGAAATAACGGTTAAAATATTTTAATAATTTATATTGTATTGTAAAATAATTAAAAAATAGACGCTAGACCCAGTGATTTAGGTTGTGCGTTGATCGATAAATCAAATTTTTAATCCCTTTTCGCCCCTTTAGGGATGGAATTTTGAAAAATCCTTTCTGAGTGCTCGTCTACGTGGTATTAAGAACCTCTGTGCAAAAATTCAAGTGTCTAGACCCAGCGGTTTAGGCTGTGCCTTGATGAATCATGTCAGTGACGACAAGTTATTTTATATATATAGATATAGATATAGATAAAGGCTATAAAAATTGATTTATTTAAATTAAATATATAATTTAATTGCGCGAGAGGATTTTTTCTAATAAAAATAGTAATTTTTTTTTTTTTTAATCGGACTTTGAAAAACATACGAATTGTACGTGAATAATAATTGGAAAAGCCAAAAATATTATCTATTTATTTATAGATATCAATAGAAAAGAGAAAAAAAAACAGTTTTTTAAATTATTGTGCCCCCCACAAAATCAGGCCAGACCGACACTGTGCACCGTAAACCACTGTATACGTCTTCTTTACCCATTTGGGAGTTTGTCAATCGATTAAATGTGTACTGTGGATCGCGGCCGTCATTACCCGCTGGCCGATAATATTATATATTCGTTATTTTTTTTTATTATTGCTCGGCAACAAAACGATGTAGGAATTTCGTTGAAAACTAGTTAATGCGCGAAAATACATTTTTTTTTTTTTTTTGGTATCTCAACGGAAAACACATTTTATGCCATACCAATCGAAAACCGCTGCGAAATGTCCGTGCTCGCCGAGTTTTGTACGCTGTTGGCGATCGCATTTTGTTTCGTTACCGGAGAACACGCGGCAGAAGATATCGAAAGTGCTGATTCGGTAGACCCCACCGTCGTGCTCTACCGATACCCGTTCTTGGTTGGCGTGACGACCGTACCCAATTTGGTAACCAACGGGACCACCTGCACCGGAACTATGGCCACTAATTATTTCGTCTTGTCGTCAGCCTTTTGTACGTTGAAGCTGCATGACCACATCAAAGCGAGTATACGTTGAAATACAAAGCGTATAGGAAAAATAGTTTTTTGTAAAAAAACCGGATTATTATCAAAGAAGAAATTTGTTTTTGTCGTTTTTATTTTTTTCAAAAATTCCGTTAAAAATTCCGGGCATTTTTATTTTTTTTTTTTTTAAAACGTAACGTCGAAAACCTTACGTTATTGATTTTAAAGCCGATACGAAAACGCCAGACAAATATGTTATAAGCGTATCGTAAAATAAATATATAAAAAACAAAATTCTCCGTTTATTGAACTATATTACACGTTCGAACATCGCTGTTGTATTCATGTTGACGATGACGCGTCTTGTTTTCTCGTCTGCAGGCGTTCCGGAGGCTGTACAACAAAGACCGCGAGTGGCGCGACGCCGTAGACGTATTCATCCATCCTATGTACAACAGTACGCATCGCTTGGGCGACTTGGCGCTGATAAAGGTAATAATGACGTTGTCGTTGATCGAACTGGACATCCGGCACGGGCGTACAGGGGAAGTGCGTCGACAATATTATAATATCGACGGGATCGGAAGCGAGTATTTTCTCTCTTCGTCGTGCACGGGTCGTAGTTGAAATAACACCGTTTCCGTACTTCCGACTCCGTACCGATCGGCCCAACGATGCGACAAAGACATTCTGCGAACACAGATTCGAATTCATTGTGAATTTTACTACGCGGAACGAGTTAACCGGTTTTTTCCGTCTTAAGATCTTTAAAAATCGATTATTAGCGATTTTTTTCGTTTTGAATTCGTTGGAGCGATTTTTTATTAAGGATTTACAAACAAAATTAGAAATGTGGACAGTCATTCCGTAGTGGAATTCACGTCCGTTTTCAGATTCTTTATCGCATCACTACGTCGATCGGTACGCTGGAAAGAGTGGCGCACACGTCAACGTTTGATGGGGTCGATCGACCTCTTATTCAAAAGGGTGGGTGGGGTGATGCTGGTGTTATGGGGCTAAAATTTTTAATAATATATATTTAATCATAATTAATACTATAGTGCATGCAAGGTTGTCATTGGGTGTCTACTGGTTGTCTATTGGGTGGTGGCCAGGTGTGCAAAATTTTGTTAGACCCATCACTGTGCAGTCCAATGTGCGCCACTGGATGGAAATACGAAACGTTTATTTCATATTATGATCCGTGTGCGCGCAAGACGAAGAGAGAGAATACTCGCTTCCAATCCTCTTAGTAGAACTCTACGTTCCGACAAGTCTAGAATTCGTTGTAAAAGTGTTATGTTTTTTATACATTGAATAAAACGTCCACATATCATATGAACGATCAGTGCAGTCTCGTTTTGTATCGTGCTTCTTGCCTGTTTCTTTTGTTTTTTTTTTGGTATTTTACACATGACTTGAAACCTATTGACGTAAAAATATACTTTTCAAACGAATTTTGCAGTAATTACATAGGAAAACCAACAAACAAATGACTCGATTTTTCCAAATTAAATTACGTTTAATAAATACCGAAATGCGTGACGATTTGGCAATTTTCAAAATAACACATCGTTTTCAATACGTTATTTTCTAAAATGCGTTTTTTATATAGTCTGAAAACGGTTTTATTTTTTTAAACTACGTACTACTCCTTTTTCACAGAGAACTCGGAATCGGACGGTATAATACAATACAGTTAATATTTACGTATAATATCGGGGGAAAATAAACTATCACTTTTTTTAAAAAATTTCAAACGTATAGAAACAAGATTTTTTTCTTTTCGTTAAACGTTTCTCATTCGTCACTTTCAGAACTAAGTCACTAAAACGAAGGGCATTTAAAATAAAAAATATATATAATAATAATATTACTATTATTGTACCAGTACGTGTGTATTAATGCGCATTTATATTTGTATTAATGCTTCATTCCCCCCCATCCCCCAAATTTCATGAAATACTTTTATGTATTCCTATGCACTATGAATTTGGTGATTTTTTCTGATTTTAAGATTTAGTCTTGGATTAGAATTTAGAAATAACTACAACGATGATATTACACAGTCCCCACCCCCAAAACAAAAATCTAAATACGCCCCTGCGTGGTGTGTACACAGCTGGATAAACCGTTCGTGAAAGCGCCTGACCGTTACGTTCAGTTCACGACGAATGTATTCCGCCCCGAAATGAAGTGCAACGTCGTCGGTATCGGCTTGCCGAATGAATACATTTACGAAATTCCAGTCCTGGTAATGTACGGCAGTTTGGCTTGCCGTATTCCCGACACCGAGTGCGTTTATACGATTTAAGTATCTCTGGAATGTACCAATGCCCCGCGAGCGAACGCGCGGTATGAGAACAGTGTCGTTCCCGGGGGATTGTGTACCTACGGATTTCCAGAAAACCTAAATTCTTTGGACTCGTTTGCCTACAGTTATCCGAACGAATTCCTGTGCGCCAGGGGGAGGTTGTTTCCGTACGCGTTACCGTACCTGCCGTGCGACCGGGGCGATGCTCTCTTGTGCAACACCGACCAGCTGTACGGCGTGTTGATCCACGGGTACATGTCGTCCGCGGATGAGCATCCGAATAACGTGACCAACTGCAGCAGACTGAGGGTAATGAGCAAATACGTGTTCGTCAACAGGAACATCAAGTGGATCGGAGACACGGTGGCCGAAAACACGAATATCGATTCCGTGGTTGCTTCCGTGACGACGGACGGCGAAACGAGTCCGATAAAGCCGTCGTCGCGGCCGTCCACGTTGTCGACGACGCCGTCGTCGTCGCTGTCGTCCACATTTTCCACGACGCCGTGGTCGTCGCGGCCGTCCACGTTGTCGACGACGCCGTCGTCGTCGCTGTCGTCCACATTTTCCACGACGCCGTGGTCGTCGGTGCCGTCCACGTATACCACGACGCCGTCGTCGTCGGGGCCGTCCGCGTCGTCCACGTCGTCGTCGCGGCCGTCCGCGTCGTCCACGACGCCGTCGTCGTCGCAGCCGTCCACGTTGTCCACGATGCCGTCGTCGTTGCGGCCGTCTGCGCTGTCCACGACGCCATCGTCGTCGCGGACGTCCGCGTTGTCCACGACGCCGTCGTTGTCGCGGCCGTCCACGTTATCCACGACGCCGTCGTCGTCGCGGCCGTCCACGTTGTCCAATACGCCGTTATCATCGCGGTCGTCCACGATGCCGTCGTCTACTTGTGGCGACGGCGTCGTCAAACCACTTCCGGTGAGTTACTCTTATCTGGTGTACGTGGAGGGCTACCTTTCGAAAGAGCCAAAGTGCGGCGGCACTCTGATAACTCACGTGCACGTGCTCACGTCGGCCTATTGCGTGGTCAGGATGTCGAGAATCGTGGTAAGCTAACGTTAATGACTACGCCGTCGAACACGCGAGATTCGTTTTCGTGCATTTTTTTAAGACGTCCGTGTGTGTGGGGGGGGGGGGAAGAGAGGATGTAATTTTAAAAATCGTCAGTAAAAGATAATTCATATGGAGCAAAGAAAAAGGCCGAAATGAATATTTTCGTTTTGCACATCGGCTGGGGAAAAGGAATAAAACTTCGTTCTGGGGCTTTGAATTGTGTAGAAGTCTTGAGTTTAATATTGAATCGATCCAAAACGATCAGAAAAATAACGATTTTCGCGTAATTGAGCTTTCGTCGGTCCGAAAAAATATTCACACTCGCGAAAAGCACACACTCGTCGTGAGTTCAGTTCCCCATCAATAAATAAATAAAAAATGAAAAAAACCAGAAAAATCTTATAAGCCCCGTCTCCGATATTAATAATAATAATAATAGTAATAATGCGTAACTATAATAATATAAAAAAAAATTATTTATGCTCGTCTCGTCTTGGCCACTGTCGCGCAGGTGTGTCTGCTCACGGCACACGTACGATGCACGGGCGTGTTCCTGATCTACGTGCATCCGGACTTCGACTTGAAAACACTGACCGCTGACGTCAGCGTGATCGTTGTAAGCTCTCTTCTCTCTCTTTCCTTTTACTTTTCCGTCACTATTGTGTCTGTAATGCTGTTGTAAAAATTATTTTTTTTTTTTATTATACATTATACATATTGTAGTTAAAAGAGCCGTTCGCCATGAACGAATACATGCGATTGCCGAAAGTCACCGCGGTACATGACATCGATGCCGGTACGTTAGAAAATTGCTCGGTGATTGCCAAAAAACCGATGTCGTCCTTTTATAACATTCCGGTGAAGATCAGTTACGGTCCCGGTGCTTGTCAGACAGCTTTACGGTACGTGCAGACGTTTACTGTATTCGTACACTGGACAGGCGCGTGCGCGAAAACGTGTCGTGAACGCAGTGTCGGACTGACCCGTCAGGCTATACCCGGCGTTTGTCGAACATCAGACAATGAAAATAATGAAGCAGAATCGTTTTCGGACGCGAAAGAAGAGAAAAACGAACCCGATTTTAAAAATTGCGACAATTATTCGCCCGAAGTGTTTTATGAACCACCTTCAAATTCAAGCTTATTTAATTCGATACGTAATACGTTTTAATACTGATGCTTGTACACGAGTTTCAAATGACCGAGTGTATTTTCTATGTCGAATATTTAAAAAACCGAATACGCATGTTCGGAGTTTTATCTCTCGTTTTATATGTGGAACAAAACTCAGTTCAGTAAAATAATAAAGAATAAATAATTTCGGTTTTACGAATCAACTGTATACAATCTTATACGTCTACAACTGAATTACAAAAAAATAATGTTGCATATTATTAAAAATTATGCGCGCACACATTCTCCCCAGCACGACGAGTGTAAAAAATTATTTCTTTAACGACATACATTACCATGAAATGAGAACGGGTGCCCTGTTGGAAATTTTTACCCGGGGGCCCGATCATAGACCAGATCGACACTGCGTGAACGGCATATAATTCGAAGAGTATAGAAAAAAGAGTATAATCAATGTTATAGGAACCTGTACTTACACATATACGAGCTGACCTGATTGGCTTCAATCAGTCTGCAGTAGTCTTTCGTAAAAATACGAAAAAAATTTAATGGGTTTTGGACCAACTTTAGACGATTGCGATAGATAAGAGAACGCGATTGGGAACTTTAAATAATAATCGATAAAATGAAAAAGTCTGTTGGTTCCAACACGAGTGTAAAATATTAGAATTTATTTATTTATTTTTTTTTTTGAGACGCGTTCTAAACAAAAAAATTGACTTTCTTTTTTTTTTAAGGCTCTCGCGTACCGTGTGAAATTTTGAAACGTTAAAAATTCACTCGAATATATTACTTTTTTACAAGAACTTCCGTAACATTCCTTTTCCTATATATTTTTTATTCTCAGACTTTGTACCGGAAAACGCGCTGTAATAAGACACATTTGTTTTTGCGAATAGCTATTAGCGTCACGAGTCTCCTCGGGGAATAATCTAAAGCGCTTTTGGTCGTTGTTTACGACGTCGAGAGCAAAAATAATCTTTCGCGTTGTCAGGAAACACTTATATTCGTTTCAGTAAAAAGTAGACTGAAGAAAAGTATTATTTACATTTTCATTCTTAAATGTCGACATTTTTAGAAAATCATTATCTTGGTGTGTTTTAATGCAACATATCATATTCGAATTATTTCATTTATATAGCACGCTCTTATTTAAAACAATATACAACTCTTACGAACAGCGAAAACACGGCCTTATATCGCGTAGCTGGGGTGTATTGTGTGATAAGACGGCATATTATAGGAATTTTAAAAGCAATAGATTTTGCAAACAGCAATATCGTTGTAGAACGTGCAAATCAGTCAAAAGCGGGAATATATTCAAACAAATTTGATCGTCATCACTAATAGAGCAAATGTAAATAAGATGTCGACATATGGGATTATGGACATTAACTGAAAAAAAAATTAAGTATTTAATAAAACCAGGTACCTAGAATATACTCAAATGTCCCTTTTTACAGATAATTTGATAATCGTTCTAGTTTTGCTTGGAAAAAACTAGTTATTATACAACTAGAAATAAACATCTGTTAGAAAAATCGGCTGGACTATACACATTGTTTAATTAAAAAACCACAAGAAAAAAAAATTAAACTTTATCCGTCCTCAGAAATATCTTTCGGGCGAGTTGAACTGCGAGTGCGCTTAAAGACTAGTCTCAAATCAGTTTTCTTATCACATAGGACGCCCAAGTTACAAATATAATAGTAACGAAAAATGAGTCGAGGAATTTCTCATTGGATGTAAATAACATATTCATATATTATTAAATGTCTTGTAGCTAATACATTTCAGTTTTTTTGCCTGGCCCAAAACGATTCGCCTTGAGATTTGATTACAATTATTATAGATCCCTTTAGAGATTATTCCCAGAGTCTACTCCCACGCGAAATTAGGTTTTATTTTTTTTATTTATAATACTGCAGGTGTAAGAAATACACAACACCGTGGTAACGTCTCGTGTAGGAACTTACCGTTTGGAGGTATTGTGATTGCGAGAGAGATTTTTGGAGGAAACTGCAGTAAAATTTAGAATAGTGAATAGTGCAATAATCGTGAGGTGTTACATATAAGCGAGTTCTCGCAGGTCCTGTTCGATTACTTCGATCGCGGTAGAGCGACATTACGTTATGTACTCACATGTCATAATCACTCGGTTAAACGAATGTTTTTCATAAAAAGTCAAAACAATTTAATGGAATGGAAAACGATTTTTTTTTATACGATAGAGAAATAGAAAATAAATATCATTAAATGGACACATTTTTCACGAAACTGAACATCGTGTAATTTTTCTTCGCAATAAAGTTTCGACGTGATACATTTCAAACACGAATCTAATATTATACAATTTACATATTATCGTCTATAACACCGTAATTTTTTATTTTATACTAGAAATATCATACGTTCTTTCCGTGATATTACGCAGTGAAAACGCATTAAAAGACGCGTGACTATTATATTGTTGGAGAGACCTCTGATTTCAATTTCAATTATCACGAAAATAGAAAAAAATATTATATAGCCTGGCGGGATGGCTATCATGAATTTGCAAAACGGCGAACAAAATCGTTCAATTTTTTTTGGTCGAAAATTTAATGCGATATATTATTTTTTTGGTTTCGCAAAGCATAAATGTACTGATTTTAATATCAGACGACATACCGTTTTACGAAAAGAACGATTTAACTGAGCATTTAAACGGCCAAAACGACACGTGCCCCGTTCGCGCGCGTCCTGCGGACTTCCAGAGTCTCGCAGTAGGTCATGTTTACGTGTTTACAGATTGAAAATTCAAAGCATCGTCGAACGGACATGGCGAGATTTCCTATGCGGCAAACCGAAATTCCGAGCGGAACACGACATCGGATCGCCGTTGATCTGCGACGGTGTACAGTACGGCATAGCCAGTCACTCGTACCGAATGTTACGACAGGAGGCTCGAGAAGAGCGATTCTTGTCCGTGCTAAACTACATGTTCTGGATCGACGACGTAACCACCATCGAGACCTATCTGGATTACGGGGTTTCGGGAAGTTGGCGGCTGTGCGACGCGCTCGCAGTCGTCCTACTTTCGTGCCTGGTGCTGCAGATCGTGTACTGGTCGTTACGACATTTTTCAGGTGCATGTCATCACAACATATTAATATTCGTACAAGAAAAGCGTAGGTCTATAGACGCGAACGAACCTTTGAATCCGAATGTGTAAATATAACGTTTATAAATACCTTGCACGATGTGTCGTTTCTTCTCCTCAATAGCTATATTGATGGTTGTTAAGGATTTACGTTGCAATTATTTTTTTTTTAATCTTCTGTTCCGTTCATATTGCCATGTATGGCTTTACAAGTTAGGTTAGGTTAGGTTCAGTATGTATCGGGTCTCCTTTTGCTCTTGGCATGTGTCGTACTATTTTCACAGAGCGGAATCAGGTCGGACTAAGTAAATCGGACAAGCGTCACTTGAAAAGGGGCATTTATAGGGCGACGAGATCAATGGACTCGTGTCGAATAAAATGAATGTAGAACGGTGAAAGAAAGCGCTGATAAAAAACATACGCGTTTGTAACTGTTTAAAGTGAAATATGGGTGTTATAAGAAAAACCGAAGAAAAGTCATCGGAAGAAGCTATGGACATTTTCTGGTGCTGGACACGTACGAAGAAAATGAGGTGGATGAAAATGGAGACTAACGAGAAAGTGTCAGATATTGTTGGGGAGAGAGGAGAGAGAGAGAGAGAGTGTGTGAGAGAGAGTAGAGTCCAAGTCTGATGGAAATATGATTGAATGTCGTCGATAGAAAATGATTTTACATGTAAGATAATATATCAATCATGAACGAGGGCGAGAAATCAGCAGGATGTTGGCCTCTCGTGATTCTTTCAAAGAACGAATGAATAAAGTCGTGGAAGTTGTCGTGTATAAGGATTTAAAAGAAATGGTAAATGATCGAGTGAAATGTAGAAGTGGAAACGAACCGTCAACCGATGCCAAATGCGCATAACATTGACGCAAATCCGAGTGTTGATATCAAAAGTTGACGATGACATTCTCTGTAGGGAGCGTACTTTGAAAATTGTCTTGTCGTTACACTTACACACACATTTTTACTGAATTTATATAGGAATATTCGTGGGGATTGACTTTGTGATATTCTATGTAGTCGTTTATAACCTACATATGAGTGCAAACGGCGCGGTACGCGCCTTTAGTATTATATTCGACACGTTTTGAATTATTCAATTTACCAAAAATAAAAGAAAATCTCAGGGAATTTTTAATATATCGCGTTGAACGCAAATATTATACGAATTTAAGGTTTGTTATGCCAACTTAACGACCAAGAAATCTGAAGGAAACTTAATCATTTACAAAAAAAAAACTGTTTGGATAAACAAAATATCCGACAAACTTAATTAGAAATACACAGACTTTATTTGCGTTCAAAATGTACCTATTTAATAATTCTAAATGTTTATACGATTTTCGAAATACACTTTTTTTTTATTCTCGGTGTCATTACTGTCATTACTCGTTTTAATATTCATAAAGTTGTTATTTTATTGTGTTACGAAAGCTAAAATTCCATTACTGTCATTCATCACCCAGCGCTAACAAATCTGTTGCGGTGCCTATAAATGTCTATAAATAAATTGAATGAACAATTTTGGTAGTTAACCTCATATAAAAATTTAAAGGCACCTTATATTATATTAATTTCACACCTACTTATGAAAATTTCCGTTATAAATAGGTGACAAAAAATTTCCCACGGCCGTTCCTTCTGTTTGTACAAAAAAAAATAGTTTTGGAATCGGTCAATTTATTAAATTCATTACTAAAATCAATTTAATGTAAACCAGATGGCGGTAGCGTTGACTGGCGGTGGACGTGGTCGTCGGTTCACGACCAATCGAGGCGACCGGTTTGTTGCGACGTCATCGGAAATATAAACTGTATAAATACGTGTGTATGTAGTGTATAACAGTATAGTATAGGAGTTGGTTTGCGCTGAAGACGACAACGTAGTTGTCTAAATACGTATATGCAAATAAAAGCATATATTTTCGTGATTTTGGGTTTATATAGCGTGTAGTGTTTAAAACGGTCACAAGTTCTCAAGCGTATTTTAGGTAGTAATAAATAATATTACACGCCGAAGCGCTCCGTTCAGAATCGTTTTATCGAATGCAACGGATTTATCGCAATGCTTTCCGAACTTATACAGTAATAAAAAAAACTCTGAAATCTTTAAAACCCGAGTACAATATTCACTTAAGCGACATCATCAACAATCCCGCGGCTCGCTACCATTTTTTTTTTTTTTTTAGTTTTCGGCGACTGCACGTCGTCGTTCATATTTAAATATTCATATACGTTGTATTGTCATCAGTCACTGTGTAATATTTAATATCTCTCCATACACGCGGTATACCGCAGCTGCCAGTACCGCACCGATTCCGGATAGTAATCCCATCCCTCCGGAGGGCCTACGTAGGTGTATGCGTGGACGAGATTTTTCTTCTTTTTTATTTTTTTTCTCTCCTTCATAATAATACCGTCGAAAGAGCCCCATTTACGACGTGCGGTCGTATATATATATATATATATATATACGTACAGGGCGGGGCGGCGGCAGCTGTGAGACGGCGGCCGATTTAAATAGACGGGAAGAAAAAAAAAGCAATATCGATTTTTTCCGTTCTGAACTACACTGCGAAATGGTGAAAATTTTCAAAAATAACTAGTATATTGCGAAATCACGGTAAAAAAAAACACGAGTAGGGAGAAAAACAGCTAGTGTACCTATGTGTGAAAAAAAGAAAAATTGCCGTTCTCTTACAAGAAATCTGCCGACCGCGGCGGGCGATTTCCCTTTTAAATACCGTCCTGTGTATCGAAGAGACGTATGATATGGTCGACCACCTCGGAGAAAAAAAATGACACGCTTTACTATATTTATTGTTTCGATTGGTTTTGGATTTGTGAGCAAAGAGAGGAAGTCATTGGGTTTTTAAAAATGAAGCTAATTTCAGATTTCTTCGTAATTACGAAGCTGATATAGTTATTTGGCTATGGAACCGTGAACGGTAACCAGAAGAAACGGTTTTTATTATTGCATTAAGGAAAAAAACTTTTGTCAAAAACTTTCTTTTAATTTTGGACTATTTATAGCAATTATATAGACGTTGAGGTATTTAATTCATAAAAAAAAAAGTGTTAGTTTTTGTTGTGTACCCAAAATTATACAACCGAAGTTCCGTTCATTTTATCGAACGTAATTGATTTATCGCATCGCTTTCAAATTTACAATGAAAAGAAAATTTTAAAATCTTTATATAAGTAATTCACCCCGCGGCTTGGTACCTTCTTTAAATTTTTTGTATATAATAGGCTACAAAAATTGATTTATTTAAATTAAATATATAATTTAACTGCGCCAGAGGATTTTTTCTAATAACATTAGTAATTTTTTTTTTTTTTAATCGGACTTTGAAAACATACGAATTGTTCGCGAAAAACGGAATGGCCAAAAATATTATCTGCTTATTTATAGATATCAATAGAAAAGAGAACACAAATAGTTTTTAAAATTATTTTGCCCCCCGCAAACTCAGGCCAGACCGACGCTATGCACCGTAAACCGCCGTATACGTCTTCTTTACCCATTTGGGAGTTTGTCAATAAATTATATGTGTACTGTGGATCGCGGCCGTCATTACCCGCTGGCCGATAATATTATATATTCGTTTTTTTTTTTATTATTGCACGGCAACAAAACGATGTAGGAATTTCGTTGAAAACTAGACAATGCGCGAAAATACATTTTTTTTTTGGTATCTCAACGGAAAACACATTGTATGCCATACCAGTCGAAAACCACTGCGAAATGTCCGTTCTCGCCGAGTTTTGTACGCTGGTGGCGATCGCGTTTTGTTTCGTTACCGGAGAACACGCGGAAGAAGGCATCGAAACTACTGTTTCGGTAGACCCCATCGAAGTGCTCTTCCGATACCCGTTCATGGTGGGCCTGACGACCCAATCCAATATGGTAAAAAACGGGACCATCTGCACCGGAACTATGGCCTCTTATTTTTTCGTCTTGTCGTCGGCGTTTTGTACGTCGAAGCTGAAAAACAGCATCAAGGCGAGTATACGTTGAAATACAAAGCGTATAGGAAAAATAGATTTTTTTTTTTTAAAACCGGATTATTATTAGAGAAGAAATTTGTTCTTGTCATTTTTATTTTTATTTTTTATTTTTTCAATAAAAAAGTAACGCCGATAACCTTACGTTATTGATTTTAAAGCCGGTACAAATACGCCAGACAAATACGTTAAAAAGCTTATTGTAAAGTAAATAAATAAAAAAAAAATTCTCAGTTTATTGAAGTATATTACACGTTCGAACGTCGCTGTTGTATTCCTGTTGACGACGACGCGTCTTGTTTTCTCGTCTGCAGGCGTTCCGGAGGATGTACGACCATTATGGTCTCCGCGAGTGGCGCAACGCCGCAGACGTATTCATCCATCCTATGTACAACAGTACGAAACGCTTGGGCGACTTGTCGCTGATAAAGGTAATAATGACGTTGTCGTTGATCGAACTGGACATCCGGCACGGGCGTACAGGGGAAGTGCGTCGACAATATTATAATATCGACGGGACCGGAAGCGAGTATTTTCTCTCTTCGTCGTGCACGGGTCGTAGTTGAAATAACACAGTTACCGTACTTCCGACTCCGTACCGATCGGCCCAGCGATGCGACAAAGACATTGTGCGAACACAGATTCGAATTCATCGTGAATTTTACTACGCGGAACGAGTTAACCGGTTTTTTCCGTCTTAAGATCTTTAAAAATCGATTATTATTAGCGATTTTTTTATTAAGGATTTACAAACAAAATTAGAAATGTGTACAGTCATTCTGTAGCAGGGCCGTAGACACAGGGGGGTTTAAGGGATTCAAACCCCCCCCATGAACATCGGAAAAGTAGAAATTTCAATTTTTTTTTTACGCACAACAGCAATGCAGATGTTACAATAAAATGTATGTTCATATTTAGATTTTACCAACATCTTGATGTTAAGTAGATTTTTTATTTATGAAAAATAAATACCTATAATAACAATGTGTATAATAACTTTATGTATAAATGTTTAATTTGGTATTTGCCATTATAAACATTGATACACATGATTATAGATTTTTGTGCTGATAAATAATTACGATACACGATTATAATGCACGATTTAAGATAGCAATAAACCTCCCCCCCCCCATATAAAAATCCTATCTACGGCACTGTTCCGTAGTAGAATTCACGTCTGTTTTCAGAATCTTTATCGCATCACTACGTCGATCGGTACGCCGGTATAATACGAAACGTTTATTTCATATTATGATCCGTGCGCGCGCAAGACGAAGTGAGAAAACACTCGCTTCCAATGCCCTTAGTAGAACTCTACGTTCCGACTAGTCTAGAATTCGTTATAAAAGTGTTATGTTTTTTATACATCGAATAAAACGTCCACATATCATATGAACGATCAGTGCAGTCTCGTTAATTTGTCGTATGTACACATTTTGTATCGTGCTTCTTGCCTGTTTCTTTTGTTTTTTTTTTGGTATTTTACACATGACTTGAAACCTATTGACGTAAAAATATACTTTTCAAACGAATTTTGCAGTAATTACATAGGAAAACCAACAAACAAATGACTCGATTTTTCCAAATTAAATTACGTTTAATAAATACCGAAATGCGTGACGATTTGGCAATTTTCAAAATAACACATCGTTTTCAATACGTTATTTTCTAAAGTGCGTTTTTTATATAGACGGCAAACGGTTTTATTTTTTTAAACTACGTGCTACTCCTTTTCCACGGTGAACTCGGAATCCGACGGTATAATACAATACAGTTAATACATACGTATAATATCTGGGGAAAAAAAACTATCACTTTTTTAAAAAAATTTCAAACGTATAGAAACAAGATTTTTTTTCTTTTCGTTAAACGTTTCTCATTCGTCACTTTCAGAACTAAGTCACTAAAACGAAGGGCATTTAAAATAAAAAATATATAAAATAATAATATTACTATTATTGTACCAGTACGTGTGTATTAATGCGCATTTATACGCATTTATATTTGTATTAATGCTTCATTCCCCCTCCCCACAATTTCATGAAATACTTTTATGTATTCCTATGCACTATGAATTTGGTGATTTTTTTCTGATTTTAAGATTTAGTCTTGGATTAGAATTTAGAAATAACTACAACGAGATGATATTACTCATTCCCCACCCCCAAAAAAAAAATCTAAATACGCCCATGCGTGGTGTGTACACAGCTGGATAAACCGTTCGTGAAAGCGCCTGACCGTTACGTTCAGCTCACGACGAAAGTATTACGCCCCGAAATGAAGTGCAACGTCGTCGGTATCGGCTTGCCGAATGAATACATTTACGAAATTCCAGTCCTGGTATATTACGGAAGTTCGGCTTGCCAAATTCCCGAAACCGAGTGCGTCTATACGATTTAACTGTCTCTGTAATGTACCAACGCCCCGCGAGCGAACGCGCGGTATGAGAACAATGTCGTTCCCGGGGGATTGTGTACGGATTTCCAGAAAACCTAAATTCTTTGGACTCGTTTGCCTACAGTAATCCGGAAGAATTCCTGTGCGCCAGGACGAAAACGTTTCCGAATGCGTTACCGTACCTGCCGTGCGACCGGGCCGATGCACTCGTGTGCAATAGAAACGAGCTGTACGGCGTGTTGATCCACGGGTACATGTCGTCCGCGGATGAGCGTACGAATAACGTGACCAACTGCAACGCACCGAGAGTAATGAGCAAATACGTGTTCATCAACAGGAACATCAAGTGGATCGGAGAAACGGTGGCCGAAAACACGAAGATCGATGCCTCGACGACGGAAGTCGAAACGAGGCCGACAGAGCCGACGTCCCGGCGGTCCACGTTGTCCAAGACGCCGTCGTCTACTTGTAGCGACAACGTCGTCGAACCACTTCCGGTGAGTTACTCTTACCTGGTGTACGTGGAGGGCTACCTTTCGAACGAGCCAAAGTGCGGCGGCACTCTGATAACTCACGTGCACGTGCTCACGTCGGCCTATTGCGTGGTCAGGATGTCGAGAATCATGGTAAGCTAACGTTAATGACTACGCCGTCGAACACGCGAGATTCGTTTTCGTGCATTTTTTTAAGACGTCCGTGTGTGTGTGTTTGGGTGAGGGGGCGGTTAGGTAAAGGGAGGATGTAATTTTAAAAATCGTCTGTAAAAGATAATTTATATGGAGCAAAGAAAAACGCCGAAATGAATATTTTCGTTTTGCAAATCGGCTGGGGAAAAAGAATAAAACTTCGTTCTGGGGCCTTGAATTGTGTAGAAGTCTTGAGTTTAATATTTGAATCGATCCGAAACGATCAGAAAAATAACGATTTTCGCGTAATTGAGCTTTCGTCGGTCCGAAAAAATATTCACACTCGCGAAAAGCACACACTCGTCGTGAGTTCAGTTCCCCATCAAAAAATAAATAAAAATGAAAAAAACCAGAAAAATCTTATAAGCCCCGTCTCCGATATTAATAATAATAATAATAATAATGCGTAACTATAATATTATTAAAGAAAATTATTTATGCACGTCTCGTCTTGGCCACTGTCGCGCAGGTGTGTCTGCTCACGCCACATGTACGATGCACGGGCGTGTTCCTGACTTACGTGCATCCGGACTTCGACTTGGTAACACTGACCGCCGACGTCAGCGTGATCATTGTAAGCTCTATTCTCTCTCTCTCGTTTTACTTTTCCGTCACTATTGTGTCTGTAACGCTGCTGTAAAAATGATTGTTTGGTTTCATTGTGCATATTGTAGTTAAAAGAGCCGTTCGCCATGAACGAATACATGCGATTGCCGAAAGTCACCGCGGTACATGACATCGATGCCGGTACGTTAGAAAATTGCTCGTTGATTGCCAAAAAACCGGAGTCGTCCTTTCACAACATTCCGGTGAAAATCAAATACGGTCCCGGAGCTTGTCGGACAGCTTTACGGTACGTGCAGGTGTTTACTGTATTCGCACACTGGACAGGCGCGCGCGCGCGCGCAAAAACGTGTCGTGAACAGTGTCGGACTGGCCCTTCAGGCTATACCCGGCGTTTGTCGAACATCAGACAATGAAAATAATGAAGCAGAATCGTTTTCGGACGCGAAAGAAGAGAAAAACGAACCCGATTTTAAAAATTGCGACGATTGTTCGCCCGAAGGGTTTTATGAATCAACTTCAAATTTAGGCTTATTTAATTCGATTCGTAATACGTTTTAATACTGATGCTTGTACACGAGTTTCAAATGACCGAGTGTATTTTCTATGTCGAATATTTAAAAAAAACCGGATGCCTGGGTTCGGAGATTTATCTCTCGTTTTACATGTGGAACAAAACTCAGTTCAGTAAAATAATAATGAATAAATAATTTTGGATCTACAAATCAACTGTTAAAGGACTGTTTTTTTGATGTAAAAATATATTTTAAGAATTTTTTGATTCAAAAAAAATTTTTTTTTGCAAGTATATTCCGATTTAATTTAGTGTAAAAGTTTTGTAAAAATTAAAACCTTTTTTTTTAAAATGTAATTTGAGTTATTTAAAGTTTAGGTAATTATATGTTAAGCGGTTTTTCTCATTTCTAATCTTATACGTCTACAACTGAATTACAAAAAATGTTACATATTATTAAAAATTATGCGTGCCGCATACTCCCCAGCACGACAAGTGTAAAA
Source organism: Slavum lentiscoides (assembly GCA_032441835.1). Classification (NCBI taxonomy): domain Eukaryota; kingdom Metazoa; phylum Arthropoda; class Insecta; order Hemiptera; family Aphididae; genus Slavum; species Slavum lentiscoides. The sequence goes on along the minus strand of CM063710.1, from coordinate 1,894,540 downwards.
AATTATTTCTTTAACGACATACATTACCATGAAATGAGAACGGGTACCTCGTTGGAAATTTTTAACCGGGGGCCCGATCATAGGCCAGACTGACACTGCGTGAACGGCATATAATTCGAAGAGTATAGAAAAAAGAGTCGACAATCGATGTTATAGGAACCTGTACTTACATATATACGAGCTGACCCCATTAGCTTCAATCAGTCTGCAGTAGTCTTTCGTAAAAATACGAAAAAAATGTAATGGTTTTTGGACCATTCTTCAGACGATCGCGATAGATAAGAGAACGTGATTAGGAAATTTAAATAATAATCGATAAAATGAATCATTATCTTGGTGTGTTTTAATGCAACATATCATATTCGAATTATTTCATTTATATAACGCGCTCTTATTTAAAACAATATACAACTCTTACGAACAGCGAAAACACGGCCTAATATCGCGTAGCTGGTGTGTATTGTGTGATTAGACGGCATATTATAGGAGTTTAAAAGCAATAGATTTTGCAAACAACAATATCGTTGTAGAACGTGCAAAACGGTCAAAAGCGGGAATATATTCAAACAAATTTGATCGTCATCACTAATAGAGCAAATGTAAATAAGATGTCGACATATGGGATTATGGACATTAACTGAAAAAAAAAATTGAGTATTTAATAAAACCAGGTATCTAGAATATACTCAAATGTCCCTTTTTACAGATAATTTGATAATCGTTCTAGTTTTGCTTGGAAAAAACTAGTTATTATACAACTAGAAATAAACATCTGTTAGAAAAATCGGATGGACTATACACATTGTTTAATTAAAAAACCACAAGAAAAAAAAATTAAACTTTATCCGTCCTCAGAAATATCTTTCGGGCGAGTTGAACTGCGAGTGCGCTTAAAGACTAGTCTGAAATCAGTTTTCTTATCACATAGGACGCCCAAGTTACAAATATAATAGTAACGAAAAATGAGTCGAGGAATTTCTCATTGGATATAAATAACATATTCATATATTATTAAATGTCTTGTAGCTAATACATTTCAGTTTTTTTGCCTGGCCCAAAACGATTCGCCTTGAGATTTGATTACAATTATTATAGATCCCTTTAGAGATTATTCCCAGAGTCTACTCCCACGCGAAATTAGGTTTTATTTTTTTATTTATAATACTGCAGGTGTAAGAAATACACAACACCGTGGTGACGTCTCGTGTAGGAACTTACCGTTTGGAGGTATTGTGATTGCGAGAGAGATTTTTGGAGGAAACTGCAGTAAAATTGAGAATAGTGAATAGTGCAATAATCGTGAGGTGTTACATATAAGCGAGTTCTCGCAGGTCCTGTTCGATTACTTCGATCGCGGTAGAGCGACATTACGTTATGTATTTATATATCGTAATCACTCGGTGAAATTAGATTTTTTCATAAAAATTCAAAACAGTTTCATGGAATGGAAAACGATTTTTTTACACCATAGGGAAATAAAAAATAAATATCATTAAATGGACACATTTTTCACGAAACTGAACGTGTAATTTTTTTCGCAATAAAGTTTCGACGTGATACATTTCAAACACGAAATTAATATTATATAATTTACATATTATCGTCTATAACACCGTAATTTTTTATTTTATACTTGAAATATCATACGTTCTTTCCGTGATATTACGCAGTGAAAACGCATTAAAAGACGCGTGACTATTATATTGTTGGAGAGACCTCTGATTTCAATTTCAATTATCACGAAAATAGAAAAAAATATTATATTGCCTGGCGGGGTGGCTATCATGAATTTGCAAAACGGCGAACAAAATCGTTCAATTTTTTTTGGTCGAAAATTTAATGCGATATATTATTTTTTTGGTTTCGCAATGCATAAATGTACTGATTTTAATATCAGACGACATACCGTTTTACGAAAAGAACGATTTAACTGAGCATTTAAACGGCCAAAACGACACGTGCCCCGTTCGCGCGCGTCCTGCGGACTTCCAGAGTCTCGCAGTAGGTCATGGTTACGTGTTTACAGATTGAAAATTCATAACATCGTCGAACGGACATGGCGAGATTTCCTATGCGGCAAACCGAAATTCCGAGCGGAACACGACATCGGATCGCCGTTGATCTGCGACGGTGTACAGTACGGCATAGCCAGTCACTCGTACCGAATGTTACGACAGGAGGCTCGAGAAGAGCGATTCTTGTCCGTGCTAAACTATAAGTTCTGGATCGACGACATAACCACCATCGAGATCGATCCGGATTACGGGGTTTCGGGAAGTTTGCAGTCGTGCGACGCGCTCGCAGTCGTCCTACTTTCGTGCCTGGTGCTGCAGATGGTGTACTGGTCGTTACGACATTTATCAGGTGCATGTAATCACAACATATTAATATACGTACAAGAAAAGAATAGGTATATGGACTTGAACGAACTTTTGAATCTGAATGTGTAAATATAACGTTTATAAATACCTTGCACGACGTGTCGTTTCTTCTCCTCAATAGCTATATTGACGGTCGTTAAGGATTTCCGTTGCAATTATTTATTTTTTTAATCTTCTGTTCCGTTCATATTGCCATGTATGGCTTTACGAGTTAGGTTAGGTTAGGTTCAGTACGTATCGTTTTGCTCTTGGCATGTGTCGTACTATTTTCACAGAGCGGAATCAGGTCGGACTAAGTAAATCGGACAAGCGTCACTTGAAAAGGGCATTTATAGGGCGACGAAATCAATGGACTCGTGTCGAATAAAATGAATGTAGAACGGTGAAAGAAAGCGCTGATAAAAAACATACGCGTTTGTAACTGTTTAAAGTGAAATATGGGTGTTATAAGAAAAACCAAAGAAAAGTCATCGGAAGATGCTATGGACATTTTCTTGTGCTGGACACGTACGAAGAAAATGAGGTGGATGGAAAGGGAGACTAACGAGAAAGTGTCAGATATTGTTGGGGATAGAGAGTGAGAGAGTGTGAGAGAGAGAGTAGAGTCCAAGTCTGATGGAAATATGGTTAAATGTCGTCGATAGAAAATGATTTTACATGTTAGATAATATATCATTCATGAACGAGAGCGAGAAATCAGCAGGATGTTGGCCTCTCGTGATTCTTTCAAAGAACGAATGAATAAAGTCGTGGAAGTTGTCGTGTATAAGGATTTAAAAGAAATGGTAAATGATCGAGTGAAATGTAGAAGTGGAAACGAACCGTCAACCGATGCCAAATGCGCATAACATTGACGCAAATCCGAGTGTTGATATCAAAAGTTGACGATGACATTCTCTGTAGGGAGCATACTTCGAAAATAGTCTTTTCATTACACACACACATTTTCACTGAATTTATATAGGAATATTCGTGGGTATTGACTTTGTCATATTCTCTGTAGTTATTTATAACCTACATATGAGTGCAAACGGCGCGGTACGCGTCTTTAGTATTATATTAGGCGCGTTTTGAATTATTCAATTGACCGAAAATAAAAGAAAGTCCCAGAGAATTTTTTATATCTGTATATCTCGTTGAGCGCAAATATTATACGACATTAATGTTTGTAGTGCCAACTTAACGACTAAAAAATCTGAAGAAAACTTAATCATTTACCAAAAAAAAAAAGCTGTGTTTGGATAAATAAAATATCCGACAAACTTAATTAGAAATACTCAGACAAGAAAATAATGTCTCACAATTTCTAAAATAGAACAAGAATTGATTTTTACTCTAACACTACATTTCCTCTCCCCCGTAACCACTAAACAGAAATTTAAATCAAATTTCTATACGGAATTTTAAAATTTTACTTTAAACAACTTTCAATACATCGTCCACAATGTTACTTTGATATTCTTTAAATAAGGAAAAATAATTAATTATTTAGTTTTTTTTTAAAGTTTAGATGCTCGTTAAGTTTAAAACTTTAATGTCGATAAACTTATTATAAACATGGGTGTATGATAAATATGTGCAGAAGAGACGCGACTTATAGAAGTGGTCTCTTATTTCTCGTATGTGGTTCATTTTCAAATTGAGTATGTCTAAATCATTATAAATGCAATTGAAATGAAAAATTATAAAGAATATTATTAGAATATTTTAGAATAAATGAATTCAATACTGACCTGCAGTAATGATAGCGTGCGGTGATGAACAAAAAAAATGGACCCAATACATTTTTCTTTAGATTTTTTTTTTATCCCACAATTTTACCCCAAATTTATAGTCAATTATTTCGAGCGTGATAAAAAAACTTTGCGGCCATTGCTTTTTTTTTATTATCTATATTAAAGTTAGACATAGACTCGTCCTGTTATAATTATTCACGATTAACTGGTCAGCCGTGTACCTAATTATCACTTATATACATATCGCATTCAATATATACTCGTTTTTTTTTTACGTTCTGGAGGTTTTTTCGGAGACAAAAAACAGATCGACAAAATCAAAACTTTATTTCCGTTCAAAATGTACCTATTTAATAACTCTAAATGTATATACGATTTTCGAAATGTACTTTTTTTTCATTCTCGGTGTCATTACTGTCATTACTCGTTTTAATATACATAATAAGTTGTTATTTTTTTGTGTTACGAAAGCTAAAATTCCATTACTGTCATTCATCACCCAGCGCTAACAAATCTGTTGCGGTGCCTATAAATGTCTATAAATAAATTGAATGAACAATTTTGGTAGTTAACCTCATATAACAATTTGAAGGTACCTTATATTATATTAATTTCACACTTACTCATGAACATTTCCGCTAAAAAAGGCTACAAAGAATTTCCCACGGCTGTTCCTTCTGTTTGTACAAAAAAAATTGTTTCGGATTCGGACAATTTAATAAATTCATTATTAAAATCAATTTAATGTAAACCAGATGGCGGTAGCGTTGACTCGCGGTGGGCGTGGTCGTCGGCTCACGACCAACCGACGCGCCCGGTTTGTAGTGACGTCATCGGAAATATAAACTGTATAAATACGTGTGTATATATAGTATATAACAGTTTAGTATAGGAGTTTGGTTGGCGCTGAAGACGACAACGTAGTTGTCTAAATACGTATATGCAAATAAAAGCGTATATTTTCGTGATTTTGGGTTTATATAGCGTGTAGTGTTTAAAACGGTCACAAGTTCTCAAGCGTATTTTAGGTAGTAATAAATAATATTACACGCCGAAGCGCTCCGTTCAGAATCGTTTTATCGAAAGCAACGGATTTATCGCAATGCTTTCCGAACTTATACAGTAATAAAAAAAACTCTGAAATCTTTAAAACCCGAGTACAATATTCACTTAAGCGACATCATCAACAACATCCCGCGGCTCACTACCATTTTTTTTTTTTTTTTTTTTGTTTTCGGCGACTGCACGTCGTCGTTCATATTTTAATATTCATATACGTCATAATGTCATCAGTCACGGTGTAATATTTAATATATTATATAAAGAGATGCGTACGATAACGTAATATAATATAATATATTATTTTCTTCCAAGGAAAAAACGTACACGGACGCGAGTATATAATATTTAATAATTATATTATTGTTATACGGTATACGCAATTGGTCCCGGGCGATTTGTCACGCGCGCAGGCTCCTCGGCGGCAGATAAAACGGCTACCGCCCACGCGCATCCGACGGAAAATAACGCCTCGTATAATGAGCGCGCAGATGAGGTACATTTTTTTTTTTTTTTTTTTTTACTGGACTCTCTCACACGAAATCTTTCGGATAACGATCGGTGCGCTATCGATAAAAATCGATCGTTTCAACGCGATTTCCCGATCGAATCGAATTCCGGTTAGACGTATTTATGATTTTGCCGCGGTATACAGCTTCGGTACAATGTCCGGTAATGTAAGAGGAAACGAAACGAGAAAGATTTGTTGGAGAGGAGAATCTCCGGGCCTACCGAAGACTACAGTGGACTGGTGGAGAACGGAGACGGAGGGAAAATGCGGAGCTAGGAAATCCATACCGAAGTACACTGGATATAACGGATGAGAAAAGAGTGTTTGGGAGAGTCGAGTTAATAGGAGCAGCGACGGAGCACAAGATCCTAGGCGAGTTACAGGACGTGGAATCACTTGGTGGGTGGGAAAGGAAAAAGCAGCGAATAGAGAAGGATGGTGGATTTTAAATAAAAAAATATTTATAAAACGACACGATCCGTTTCGCGTTTAATATTATTCATAATGTTGAATGGTTTTTATATTTTTATTTTTAACCTCACTGAATTCTCGAATTGTATTTTATCGTTATGAATTTTATAATCGTTATAATATTTCGTCGTTCGTCACAGCCGAAATCATAGCGAGCGCTTATTACAGCTAAGACTATCAATGAGAAAAAAAATTGATTTTTTTTTTCAACGACTATTTAAATTCATTCGGTGAAATCGTTTTCGTAAGCCAAAAAAAAAAAAAAAAATAGTTATAATGTAGTTGCAATAAGTATTGTTTTTGATTTTATTTTATTGTTTTTTTTCACTCCTTATCTAAACGGTAAGTGCTTTCGTACGTTATAATAGAGCAGTGTTGTAAAAGATACTTTTTAAAAGTATTCAAATACAGATACAGGTAGGTACTTGTTTTTAAAAGTATTTAAATACTTAATGAGAAAAGTATTCGAGTATAAATACAGATACTTGGTAAAAGTATTTACAAATACTTTCGAACACTTGTAATTAAATTTTGTTTAACATTAGTTTTACTAATGTTTGGACTCTTAAAACTTAAATCACTTACTCTCTTGGACTAAAACTTGTTAACACTTCCTATAACTTTTTGTGTGACTAATAATTATATTCTACACAGACGACACAACTCACGGCACACACGAGTACATGACACACAAGTATGGAGGAACATCCGAGAAAGAAAAATTACAAAATATAATTTTATACATTATTTGTTATGATGTGTTATACGTATAAAATATACGGTGACCATCATTAATAATGGAGTTCCACCTGTCGCGACCTGGGATAACAATCTAATCGGTCTAATTGGGATTACCTACATCGATTTGAACGGAAAAATCACAGCAGTGGACAACGATACCCACGACCAAAATAGTTTGCCAACTAATCATAAATGATTATTATGAAAAATGACAAAAGTTTTGTTTCATTATGGTTCGTATCACTAAAAAAGATTTAAAAACGTATTTGATTTTAAATACAGATATTCTAGAAAAGTATTTAAAATACTACTTGCAAATACTCTTTTTAAAAGTATTTAAAATACGTGTTTGAGTACCGTAAAAGTATTTGAATACTTTTACTTAAATACTTTTACTCAAATACTTTACAACACTGTAATAGAGGCACTGTACCGAGCCCATTTTCGGGCGTATACCAATAAAAATAAATATCATGCAACGTTTTTTATCGTCAATACACATTATCGCGTAACATGTGTACCACAGTCTAATGTAATAATAATAATAATAATAATAATGACAACAATAACACATATTATTATTATTATTATTATATACGCGCGTAAACGGTCGATTTTGTCGCGTTACCAGTTTCAACCGCGTCGGATCCGGTTGCGCAACGGTCATATAACCCTAACGCGTCGTCGCCTACATCGATACGCCCGAATTTCGGCATATCGAAAACCCGATACATATTATTATATTAAATCCCGAATAGCACTATATATATATATATATATATTTATACTCGTTCCAAGATTATTCTTAAATAATTCGGTACACGTGACACATAAAAAAATATATATATATATATAAAAATGGTGTCTTCGAAAAAAATATATATTGCTCGTGTCGAAAGCGTTACGTAAAAAAAAAAAACGTATTCTCTAATATTTAGAGAATTATTCAATTGTTGAAGTCTATATATAGTTTTACGATTTATCCTTCAATTTTTTTTAAGTAAGTTAATGAATAATCATTATTATTACATCCGTGTAGGTAAAAAATTAATTTTCGCGAATATATTTTTTTTTTCAAAATTTCTTAACTTTCCTCTATACCATATAATGCATTTCGGGCGCAACATTTTTCCACAGACATTTTATTAATTATTATATCGATATTGTTGTGTATAAAAACGAATAATATTGGAATTATTATTTATCGTCCCTGCACTATTAATTTTCCAATAATAATTGGTCGGTTATTAATGTCGGTAAACGGTCGTTTTATAAATTACGTTAATAAACTAAGAAAAAAAAAAAGGTGATTATTCTCTGGAGGCGAAACGAATACTTTGCGTGTTTTCCAAAGTGTGTTCCGCGACAACTTGAACTTTTTTTTTTATAAAAAAACCATCATAAGATAATTATAATATTGAAAACAGTTTTTGAAAGTATTTAATAAATATTATTAATATTAAAATTAACTTTAAAATGTATTTGAAAAAAAAAGGAATACAATTAGTTTGAACGATATACAAATAGAATAATATTAATTTATCATCATAATAATTATAAATTATAGTGTGAAACGTGCGCTTGATGTCGTTCGCATAATAGTTCGATTCGAGGAGGGATCGACGATAAACAGTCTCGCATTTCTTGTTCAACTGCTGACAAAAGTCGTTGGCGTTCTTTTTTTTTAATACACTGGTCAGTGCGGAAAACCCAAGTTCACAGAGGTACTTTGTAGAAAATGTTAATAATTTATTGATATTTGTGTGATTAGCGGATACTCGGTTTTAATAAAACTCCGAAACGAACGATCAGATTGAAGTTCTAAAAGTTGCTCTTGTTCGACTAATCCTGGACGAGATTTTGCGCAACCAATCATACTCGTTAATATAGACAAAAGGATAATATTTATACAACGTGTGCCGTGACTTTTAATAACTAATAATAATTATGTGCCGAGATAGAAAAAAGTTTGGATACCACTGGTTTAAAAAAAAAAAATCATAAAATATTATTATATTTTATAACAATCAATTCTCGATAAATTAATAAGTGCACGAGGACATTAATAGAATAATGAGTGATTGTACTTATAGAACAATGCAGATCAAACTAAATTTGATACAAAAATGTTATAAACGATTATTATAATAATTAATTATTCATTCAATGGTATTCGGATATTTAATGCACAAGAACGACCTACATACAATATAATTATAAAGGTTTAATCGGCAGTCGACAAATTCTATCATTTTTTTTTTTTTTTCAATAATTTCTATATAGAACCATTATTATAATTATTAATTAAGGAGCCGAAAATTATTATTTGTAAGTTCTTTATTTCTTCTATACGCGTGTAATACAAACAAATCACCGAGACTCGTAGATTTATATATGTATCAGTGGCGTACATACGGGGGGGTTTTCGGGTTCAAACCCCCCAGGACCAAAAAAAAAAAAAATTGTGATATTATTATAAGGCCCGTTGCGCGTTATAACATGTTTTAATTTTTACACTCTACAACGGTGCACAGGTATTGTGTGCACTATCGGCTCCTACTCATAAATTCCTTCATGCGCCGTTTAAAGGGATGGTTTTAGTGTTGGTTATTTTTTTTAAACCACCCCCAGAACAAATTTGAATGTACGCCACTGATATGTATACAGCGTATACTTTCTATAACACGATTTTTTTTTTATCTGACGCATCATACTATTGAGTCTGAAAATATAAATCACCTTTGATAATCGCAATAATGTTGAAAATAAATTGAATTTATGTGTTTGTGAGATGAGTGCGTTACGAGTACGTTTTTCATTGCCTACAAATTGTTATTTAACATATAATTTCAGATCAAAGAACCTCGTTTGTAATAATGTATTATACTGAGACGGAGAACTACGACACCCAAACAAACACTACAGTACGTATGTCGACGTGATATTACACGGTATCGACTGTGTAAATATCGGCGTCCAGTGCCTAAAATTGGGTATTTCATGTTTTCCTTATGGTTGGCACGGTAAGGGAGAGGGAAGGGGAACGGATATACGAAAATTTAATTTAAATCGCGTTAATTTTTAACTCGTCGTTTTAGATTCTGAGCGGAGCGAGGAATTCATTGGTTTTATAAAATGATAGATGCGATAGAAATTCTACCATAAGGGGTGTTCTGATCTTTATAGTCATACACGGCTTCCGGTAGCCAACTGCAACAAGCTGGTACTTTAAAGAAGCCGTTTTTCGATTTTTCGAATATTTTTTTCAAGCGTACCTACGTAAAAACTATCGAAAATTACATAAGAACGGTAAAAACGCTATTCCGTCGAGATCGATAATAATTATCGATGTTTTTCGTTATTTCGAAACTAAAGGTGTTCTAAGAAACTTGAAACATTCATCTTCATCAAATACGTAATTTTATATTGTATTGAGGAAAAACGTTTTCAAAAACTTTCTTTTAATTTCGGACTGTTTTTAGCAATTATTAATTGGGTTTTAAGGGTTTAATTCATGAAAAGGGATAGTTTTTGTTATGTACCTAAAATAAATCGTTTTATCGAATGCAATGATTGATTTATCGTTGCTTTCGAATTTATAGTGATAACTTTATCCGGATAATTCATTCAAGCGACATTCACAGCACCCCGCGGCTCGCTATCTTTTTTTTATTTTCTCTGTTTTAATGTTTCAATTCTTAACGTCTCGCGCGATTTTAAAACGAAAATCACGGAAAACGAGGTTATTTTTACACCTTTACCGCATCTTTCGAAAACCGTTCCAACAAATCGTGTACGGGGACTTACGGGAACATTAATTATTGGGAAAAAAATGTTAATTTTAATGTTTACTACAGTACCGCGTGTACATACACTGTACGGTTAAGTGATGATATAATTAACGATATTTTTATATAATCACAGACAAGCAGATAACGGTTCACAAATTCATTATTAATTATTATAAAAGTAATATTCCAGAGACATATGTCTAGTAGCACTCGGAGTCCAGGGTATGTAGACGGAGCTCCTACTCAACTTCCAAGTGGGACTCCCAAAAAGGAATCCATATTGGCTCAAATGAATTACGTAAACGGAACTGAACAGTATTTTTGTCTTCGGTGTGCAGGCGGAGGCTCCTGGTAAACTCCCAAATGGCACTCACAAGAAGGAATCCAAACTGGCTTTGAGAAATTACCAAAATGGAATTCTAAAATATTTTTAATCATATTATTATATGACATATGTTAAAAATATTTTGGAATTCTGTTCTGATAAATTTATGTTTTTACACTCATATATGTTATACATTAATGTAAAAAGTAACTATTAAACATTTTTACAAGTCAAATCATTCTGTTCAATTGAAAACATTAATTAAGTTCCTCGAGAAGTTCCTAATGTAGTATTTTCAGTTTTTGACCGTTTCTATGTTAGTCTTTTTTATTAAAGACTATTATATTAAAATATTGTATATTCACATGATATTTGTTTTGGTTTCCTATAGATTTAAGTATAACCTATGAGTATTCTGTATTATCACAATTATCATATTATTATCATGGACATTAACTGCTGTTTAGTTTAAGGTTGGCAACACTAATACTCACTGTACTACATATTATTATATTCTGTATTGTAAATTATCATTCATTAATAAAGTAAACGTGAAATACAACATTAACGATGTTTTCAATTATACCACTGAAATCACAAATGTAATTTGCCATTTTCGTTTTATGACAATATCGATTGAAAATTTGAAACAAAAACTACTTAGTATGTGTTGGTAACACTGTTCTACATAATAATGTATAAATAATACACATAAACCACATTTTGTATCGAACGAATAAAAAAATATAACATAACCGCGTTTTTTCATGACGGAAAATAAGACGGATCGATGCTATTTGTCGTACACTCGTACGTTTTTTGAGTTTTATGATTGTTACTCTGAGCCGTAAGGATGCAATAAAGTTTTTAATTATTATAAAATCATTTTTAATTGAAATAGCATACAGTATGGAACATGAAAAAAACTTAACACCTACCAATAAAAGGTAAATTTATAAATATAATATACACCTATTATACAATTATGATTTATGTATTATTTAAGGTAGTCATTTACCATTAGTTTTATCGACGATGTATTTAGAATATATTAGAGTGTTATTATAATTATTATTATTCTAATATATTAGAATATTTAGAGTAGTATACTACTCAGGGATAATGTTCAATATAAAACGGAATGTACATGGCCATCTTATGGTGTTTTGCATTTGAACCAGTGACGGCGCCGGGGAGTGAGCCACAGTGGCACCCGCGGTTTGGACCCCCTCAGTCTTTAACTCTACATGTACAAATACAGTACCTTTGTAATAAAAAAATTGTTTATTTAATCCGGTATTCGGTCTTTAATTCTGGATGTGCCACTGAGTCTCAGTGACCAGGAGTTTCTGGTTTAGTACTTTCAATTGAAGTACTAATTCAAAAATAAATAAATAAAGTTTAATTAAATATTTAAGTGTAATAAATAAAACAGTGACTAATACATTTTTCACTATTATGTTCCTATGCATCTTTAAATATTATCCTGATCAATGTTAACGAGTATTATACTACAATATAAAATAGTATTATACATACTGTATGGAAATATATTGAACCGAAAATATAGGAAAAATAATTAGGATTTGTTCTGCTGCACTCCATTATTTTTGTCTTTTTTTTATTTAATCGCATTCCATAACTATCCAATAGAATTTTATTTACATTAGTTAGAATGTTTTGCAAGTCTTCCTCAGTTTCTGCACAAAACGCAATGTCATCGGCAAATTTGAGTGCATTTATAGTTTATCCACCTATTCTAATTCCTCGTGTTATTTTCATTCTTAATTCTTTCATCATTTCCTCTATGTAAAGATTAAATAGCATTGGTGATTAAGTGCAGCCCTGTCTTACACCCTTTTTAATATGTGCTTCTTCTTCTTCCCTACCTATGCGTATTAGTACAGTTTGGTTTTTGTATAAGTTATAGATACATCTTCTATCATTATACTTTATACCAATTTTTTTTAGGATATTAAATAATTGATTCCATTTCACATTGTCGAAGGCCTTCTCAAGGTCCACAAACGCAATTAATGTGTCTTTATTCCTTCTGATTTGCTTTTCCAATAGTATTCTTAGTGTTATTATTGCCTCTCTAGTACCTATACTTTTCCTATACTTTAAAAAGTTTATTTTTTTTTAAATTATACAATTTGTTTATAATAAGTAATTATTGTTTTAATTTCAGGCAAAACGAATAACAAGTTTTAGAGGACAGAATGTAGATTCATTTATAAAAGCGTGTTTAAATAACCTCATCAGCTATGAGTTGGGTACAAAGATGTCCTTAACTGGAAGAAATCCTTCAAAATCAATTGGGAGTAAAATTGCAATGAACAGGACATTATTATTTAAACTTATTGTCGGTAATTATAATTATAATTAATTAAATATATAATTAATAAAAATATTAATATTTTTTTTTGAAAAATTGCATGATTCCTATAGTAAAAAAGACATTAAAAAAAAAATGAATTATTGTATTCAAAAAGTGTGTCAACTCAGATAATTTTATATCTAGTTTTCTATAGAGTGCCTATAATACTCATTTAGGTCTTCATCATAATTATGTGTTTATATATCTCATCCTAATCCTAATTTTTTTTTCAGAAATTGGTCAAAGTCGCTTTGATGCTCAATTTCAACAATGCCAAGTGGAAAAGAGTACCAGTAGTTGGTTAAACCATTGCATTGACAAAATTTAAAAAAAATGAAAAAATAAGTTTACGAGTATAAGTTTATTTTCATTGTTATAAAAACTATTTAAGCATTATTTTGTTATTATAATAATAAAATAATTTTGATAAAAAACAAACTTGAGTTTTCTTTAATAATAAATAATCAAATTATACTATATTGGAAACTGTAGGAAGTCCGTTTTTGGAAGTCACAGGGCATCCATAGTCGGAACTCGGGGTATTCCCTGCAGGGAGTTCACAGGGAATATAGAATTGGAAGTCCGTAGGAATTCCGTGTTGAGAACTCCTTGGGAAGGAACATTCGGATTCCTATGGGAAGCACCAAGGACTCCAGTGTGGAATCCTTGGCAACTCACGGAGACCACCAGTGCTACTAGGGTATAATTACATAACGTCAAAGATTAATTTTAATTTAAATAAATATTATTCAATATTTTGGTCCCAGTCAAACTCTGACTTGTTGTGCGATTGTTGAAAAAAAGTTTATGACATATTTCACTTTAAAATTTTTAATGCTATAAGTATACGTACCCAGTAGTACTATATATATCGAAGAAAAACTCTCCTAAAAATGTTCGCTAATCATATTTTGACAGTGTCAGACGATTGTTGAAAAAAACGTCACGAGTTTATCGAAATCGCTGAGTTCGTGGTGCGAATTCACCACCAACCGATGTAAAAAAAAATTAAATAATTTACAGAAAAAAAAATTGTATTCAAATAACCAAAACTGCAGATTGGTCGGTCGCGAATTCGGCATTACACATTTTAATTCCAATAAATTTGTAACGTATTTTTCCAAACAATATAGGTGCAATGTGCATCCAGATTGGATAGTATAATAAATGAATATTTTTGAATGAATTTTTCTTTGATATGCAGTGCTGCTGGCTATATGGAGGTACTATTATAGCAGTAGAAATGTTGAAATAGAATAGCTCGTACCTAAACTTTATTTTTAACAATCGCAAAACAAGTCTGAGTTTGATTTATTGAAATGATTCTAGAAAGATGCGCTAACATTGTAGTGCCTGCAGCTTCACGTACCTCGGGAAGAGCCTGTAATTATTTAAGCGAATAAATGAAAATAAACTGGTTTTATACTATAAACGCGCGTTGTAGGTGTATAAACGTGCTCGATTATTACGTTATTATAGTCTTGTAAAAAAAAAACTTACTTTCACGTCGATGTATAGATCTCAGGACGAACGGTTTTATAGCACAAACGCGCGTCGAAATTTTCGAAATTCGTATTTTATAGCAGTATGCTTTTGGGTTTTAGATGATTTTTAGTGCTATTTTTCCAATTTCTGTTACTATTTTTTTTTCGCCAATACGCGTTAAATTCAATTTATTTTCTGTTTTTCATTAATCTCGTGATCATAATAGAGGAGCTAGTAAAAGAAATCGCTCATATTTCGTCATTTCATATTATAATCTATTTAAAGCTGTTAAATTATTTTGGCAGGACTTTGCTATAAGAAAAATAAATAAATTTTTTTTCGTTATTTTTACTGTTTTTATGGAATATTTTAAGATTCCCCCTCCCACCCGGTCATATTTTAGCTCACGTTTCAGTACTTTTTAGCGTTATAAAATCCGAGCACTTCTAACAATATAAAAAAGAGAGAGAGAGATCGTTGTGGGCGGTTTTTATGTAATACACGCGTTAATAGAACGGTGCGATTTTCTTATATCGCCGTACAATATATTATTATTATTATTATTTTTGTTAATTATTTTTTACAATGTAAATAATGAGTAGGAAAATTTGTAAATCCTCTCCCCCCCCCCAAATAATATCCTGAGTAGCAGGGGCGGACTGGCCAGGGTGTGCAGCTAGTGTGCTGTAGCACACCGGGCCGGTTCAATATGTCAATATAATAGGTAATCGATTATTTCTAATAAAAAGATTAAATATTAACATGAGTTTTATTTTGTTCGTGGACCTATTATTATTACGTTTTTTTTGTTTTGCACTGATTAAAATTTTAGGGATATCATTTATTGTAATCGTAATAAGGTAAATTGTGTTTTTCAAAGATCCAAGACCAGTACTGTATTTATATAATCAATCGATAAATAGGTCGGTATAAAATGAGTTTGGGCCGTTTATAATTGTGGAATACTGGGCCGCATGCTTCCCAGTCCGCCGCTGCTGAGTAGTCGCCCAATTTTTGTGAATTACTCGCCACCGCCGTGAGATTTCGTTAAGGGTCTCAGCTAAAATTTGTTCAAAATCACTATATATATATATATATATATTAGATAAGAGATACTGAAACTACGTTTGAATTTTAAGCTGGATCCAATGATTATTATTTTTTTAAATCAAATTTGAGTAAACCCACAAAAACTGTATGGCGTCGGGGGATAGATACAGATAGAACGAGCATCCAAATAGCGTAGTCTCATGGCGGTCGACCTGTTAATAAAGACGAAGAACGTATATAAATAAGAACGAAGAAAGAGAAATTTCGCGCGATTATTTTCTACTGCGCCCGCGGAAACATCAGACAAGACGCGTTCCGGCGTTCTGGTAACGCGCGCGCGTACACGTTCCTCGTACGCTTCCGCGGCCCGCTGATTCCGTTATTCGAGCGAAAACATTTTTTTAATAATAATAATAATAATAATAAAAAAAACGGTGTCCACCTCGAATCAACGGGGTCTTTATAATTTTTTTTTTTAATCGCCCGCATACGACCGCGTTCCGAAGGCTCGGGGCCCGCGGGCGCTCGTTTCGTTCGTGTGCCGCCGCGCGGTCGACGGCGGCGACGGCGGCGGCGGTGGCCTGTGCGGCATCATCACGACGACGAGTCGAAAACTTCGCCCACGTACACGTCCGTATAATATTTATTTTATTTTTTATTTTTTTTTTTTTTATACGAACGAGCCGGAGAGAGAGAGAGAGAGACATACACACAGAGACCATTATGAGCTCGAGTTTGTGTGTGTGTGTACATCCGATCGTTTTGTAGTCATGTGGGTCTGCCAGAATCGTATTTTATTGTCCTTATAGTACACACACAAGCGTATTATAAATATAAAGAAGAAGAAAAAAAAAGAAATGCAGACGCGAGATTTGTCGTGGCTCATAACGAAAATAACGGAAAAAAAAAAAATAGGTGCGGCCTTTTTTTTTTTTGTAAGAGAAGTGTCCTCCGCGCCGCCGCGCTGGGTGCGTTATAGGTACACACACACACACACACACACACGTGCGCGCGCAGAGACCGGAGACGAGAAACTTCTCTATACACATAACGGCGGCGTATATATTATTATATATGTGTGTTCTGCGGGTACACCCAGCCCGGCAACAGGTTACACACAACGCACAATATGCACATATAGTTAAGTCCTTATAACTATATACGCGTATATAATATATTATTATATCACACGTACACACACACACACATATATGCGTATAGTGGTTTTGGTTGATTAGAGTATACCACATTGTAAACACACGCGCGCGCCAACGTCTTGGTCGTTATATTACACGGGATTTATTGTATATATACGTAGTACACAGACAAATTTGTGTTCCGTCTTCGTCGATATCGCCGTAACCTCGAACGGACCGAACGCGCGGATTTTTTCGTTTTTTTTTTTTTTCTAACAAATTAAACGAGCGCCCGCGGCCCTACTCGCGCGAGGATACTCGAAAGACGCTGTAATCGCCCAGGATCAGTGACGGTTCTCGGCGAGTCTCACGGGGTGGGCGAACAGTTTGTTCACACATATTTTTATACACTTTTCGTCAATAAAGGAGTTATCGCGGTGAAGGGGAGGTGAATTTTTTTTCAATCCAAAACGATCCCGTCGTTCTAATCCGTTTGCGTTTTCACTATTTTCTCCTCTATACCAGTAGTGTTCCTCGACAAAATTCGTACCTGCACTTTTCGACTTTTCACACTTCTACCAAAACACTATACCAGTGCCACAACGGTCAGACGCCAGACAGCCGACCGAGTGTGCGCACAGCAGAGCCCAACTTGGGGGCTAGGGGGGCTGCAGCCCCGGGCCCCGATATTAATTAATGTCGATAATTATTAGTGGCACTGTGAAATGTTAAACGGATTACACACACGATTTGTTCGGCCCGACAGTCGGGTTGGTTGTATTATCAGGTCGTGTGTATAGATGTGTCGTATTATATATAGACTATTATAGTACAATTTATTTATAATCTTAAAAAAAAATTAAATATAAAAACTCAATATAGCAAAAAAACTGAATTTATAATTTAAGGGCCCCATCAAAAAATTAGACCCGGGCCCCAAAATTCCCAAGTCGGGCTCTAGCGCACAGACATACGTATAATACGTGTATAGACCGCGAACGACCAGTGTATCACGTGTACTGATACGTGCTAGAGAGAGACCGTAGACCTGTTGATCACAGTTAATAGGTCTATGAGAGAGAGAGACAGGCATAGGCGGATATTTGGTCACATCCGTGGGGGGGGGCTTAACATTTTTTTTAAATTTATATTGAAACACACAATTTTTTATTTTGACGTCTGTTGTGGTCTGATTGCGTTCTGGGGGGGCTTAAGACAATATCCGGATCCGGTTTTAACCCCCCTCTCCACAGTAAGTACGCCACTGAGACTGGGCGACTAGGCGACTTCAGTTACCGGTTATCTTCACACACGGTACACCAGATTAGCGTCACATCGTGATTTGGACGGAAAATTATTTCAGTTTTCACCGTATAAAACAGACAGTACAAAGATAAATAATAATATGACGATTATTGACTTTGAAGCGACTCGGTCAACCATAGAGTCGACGAGGAGATCGACACGAGTTTATCAGTCGCTACGATTTCAGTAGCGCCGTCCGAATAGACGTTATATTGAAATACATGTGCGCAGTCGCCTAGTCGCTCGGTCTCCTAGTATTTTGGCAATTACAATTTCTTTTTTGAGTATCTCCGCGTGAGGATGAGCGCCTACACGACTTAATTTCGAATTGTTTTTTTTTTTTTTTATGTTATCATATGTCACTGCCGCTGGTGCTGCAACCCGGCTGTGGCGGATTTCAGAATTTTTTTTTTTTTAATTCTGAGCGGAACGAGGAATTCATTGGTTTTACAGTGGATGGAGGTTTGTTTTGCAAATTAAATCGCATTTACTCGGTACTTCAGAGAAATGATTTTCCGATTTTCTCAATACTTTTTTTTCAAGCGTACGAAAAAAGTAGCGTATTTTGTAGCTCAAACATTAAAGTCGTATAAAGAAAAAAAAAACCACGGGCCACGAGGTATGCCGCGGCACACCTGGCACACCCTGTGCGCACGCCTATGTGTATATAGTCAAGAATCGTTCGAGGACTTGGAGCAGCGAGGAGCTAAGCTGTTATTTAAGTAGGTATTACTATTAAAAACAACGGTATTTTTGTTTACATAATTACATTTGTTGGCATCTGCGCCTGCACACCATGCAGCGGACATCCAGTAGTGTTTCTATCAATTTTTTGTGGATATTATTTACCGCATCCGGTGCCTAAAATTTCATATTTTTCTTATTGTTAGCACGGAGAAGGGATGAGAAGCAACAGATATACCAAGATTTAATTAAAAACGCGTTAAATTTTTTATTCTTTCTTTTTAGATTCTGAACTGAGCGAGGAATTTTTTTGGTTTTACAATGATGTGCTTTTTTCCATGTTTTTACCCAAAAATTTTACAAGAAAAAGTGCTCCTTTCTTTACAGTCACACCTTGCAGTTTCCGGTAAGAAATTGCATTTAGTTGGTACTTAAATTATGTAATGCCCACTGATCATACGTCCAGATCCTTTTAGTATTTACAAATCATGATTCACTTTATACTCCGATTGTTATAGGATCTTTTAATTAAAATTTGTTTTGGGGGTGCTAATTTCGGACTTGACGGCGCTTAGCACCCCCAAGCGACCCCAGTCGCGCTACTGAGTTGAAAGTGAAAAACGACTTGCGAAAACCGTCCTCCTGTTCGTTATTGTGTGTGCGTACATTTCAGCTGTACACCGGGAAACCGTAACGACACATTCAATTATTACACACGATTTACACGAGCGTATCGCGGATTATTCCCGCGGTAACCTTATCCGGCGCCTAAAGCGTAGGTCGGTACATACCGCGTACGTATATTATATTATTGTAATCGCCGTACATATACCTGTGTGGTGTCCGGACGTCGTGACTCTCCGATCGCCGCGCAGAACGTCCGTCCGACCTGCGCAGTTCACATCGACGTAAATGAAATACGTAATATGCATCTCATTGTACAACAACGCGCAGACGTGTAAGAGTAAAAAAAAAAAAATGGCTTTTAAATAGTTATAGATACGAGCGTTATGCGTATAATAAAAGAAGAAAAGAGGAAGTGAATAGATGGTAAATTGAAGATGATGTGTAACACGCGGTGTAAGAGGTGGGAGATCGTGCTTTACCGAGGCGTAGGACTAGGGCGACCGATACGCAGTTGAGAGTAGTAAGGCGAAGAAGATGAATTAAATACGCGTCGTATATATAATCACGAATTTCGTATAATGTTGACCAAAAATAAACTGAAACGGACACCAGTGCTGTATCTCGTAGTAAACGCGTTATTAAATGATCGAAACTACGCATAAACAGTTAAAAAACAAATACATACAATAGTTGTCTTGACCAAAAGCAACTATTACGAGCGTGAAAATCACGCTTTCTTTGGCTGGCAAAAGAAAGCTTTTGCTGTACCGCGCAGGAGAGGAAAATCATACGAACCGCATTCGGCCCGTTGACTAACGGGAATATACTAGAAAAGAGACGTATTGAAACCTGCGCGGAAAACTTAATATACACGTGTGTTCTCGTATGATATGTAAAACATTGAAATGGTTGGGACACGTGTGGATGTATTTAAGAAGAATAAGATGACTGAACGAAAAACGACCGAAGACCAAATGGAAAGACGCATTGCGGAAAAAAAGACTTCTACAGCAGATCTTTTGTTACTTTTTACGCAGGTCCTTGACGGACCGTTAAGCCATTAAAAACGGAGAAATTAAAATGTATAACTATACATATATAAAAAATGAAAATTAAATTGAGGTCAACGAAACGACCTTTTCAAAAATGTCTAATGTAATACAACTTTTTTGAAATTTTCTTGTATATAACTGTCGAAACGTTCGAAAACGTTTGTTTAGAGACACTTGTAGAGTGCTATTGAACCATATATATATACAGTGTATACGATTGTTTCATCGTCTCTCGTTGTATAATTATAAAATCGCAAATACGTAACTCGAATCGAATTAACCGTCGGACACTCTAACGACGAAACACTGACGTCAACTCAATAATGTTTATAATATGCTAATATCGCGAATATGTTCTCAAAACCATTTACATATTCGCAGTACACAGTTCAAATACAATACGGCGAGAGACGTGTAATTAATTTCTTTCCCGATATGATATATTCCGAGACGATCTCTCGGTGAAATACAATGCGATTGTACGCGATACACACGTCACGCGATAAATAATTCGGTACTTCCTGTGACGATGACAAAAGTTCTCGAGAAAACTCCTTCTAGAATTATTCTAAAGTCTTGGAATTTACACTGAAAATAATATGTAACTGTTCGCACTGATGGAAAAAAATGTCTTCCGATTTTGGTGCTATTTAGAGCAAATATTAGACGTCGAGCTACATATTTTAAATCATAAAAAACGTAACTTTTTAAGAGCTGAATATTGTCTAAGACATAAGTTCCTATTCAAAAAAAAATCTCGACAATCCCCCGAGTCACGATTTATAGTGACGTATATAGGGCGACATTTAGTAGTGAATATAGTATTCGGAACAATTCTGTGGAAAAAAAAAAATAACGAAAATTATCGAAATGCCTCGCCGAAAAACCGTAACTTTTTATTCTTGGGTATTAACAGGCCGCTGCGGGACCATCCCGTCACACAAACAATCCTCCCTGTCGGCTGCTCTTGCTTTCCGGTCTGGACCTCCGTTTAAGAGTTTCTTCCCATCTGGAACGGGGTCGCCCAAGAGGTATTTTTCCTTCCGGTTTCTCGGCCGTTACCCTGTGCGACAGCTGGTTCTGCCTACGCCGGGCACGACCGGCCCACGGTAATCTCTTACTCTGGATTGTGCTCAATATGTTTGGTGTCTGAAAGAGTTCCGCTCTTTTTTTTTTCTTATTATTATTATCCATTCCGCAGTTTCCTCGTCTTTTACTGGCCCAAAGACTTCAAAACAATCGAAAACCCGTAACGTTTGAATAAAATGCAGTCCCGCTTCAGACAAAACCGCCGAAAGAGTCGAAAAAACGTCGGCCCCGCGCAGGACAAATGACGCCACTGTCGCGCGGTGCGCTGAGTCTGCGCAGAGATTCCGCGCGCGACGACGACGACTCGTCCGACTACTGGACGGCCTGAGCAGGAGGAATTCACCGGCGGAGCAGTGACAGAGAAGTATCCTCGATATCCGTCCGACTCGTTTACAAAAAAATATACCGACTACCTACTCTATACGGTTTTCGTCTCTCGGTGCAAACACAATGCTCATATTTACCCGCGCCCATTGTCCGCTATAAGCGCGCGTGTGTGTGGAAAGACAATGCGCTCGCGGCGCGTTTATTAACAACAATGCCCTCCTCCACGGCGAGGACACAATCGCGGCGAGCGCAGCACAACGACGACGAGCGTCTTGTTTGTGTGCCGCGCGCGTAAAAAAAAAAAACGAAAAGAAAATAGCCGGTCGTTGTTGTCTTTTTTAAAAAAAAATTTTTTTTTGTCCACCTTCTCGTTTCTAAAAGAAGCTCAAAGTCAATAATTATACGCCTGGAGAGAGAGAGAGAGAGGTGCTAAACGTTACGACACCGCGCGGTTAACCCGTCGGTTGCAGGCCATTGTTGTTTGAAGTAAGCGAGAAAAAAACGAAATTAACCCGACCGCGGTACGATTGTAAAAAAAAAATAAATAAAACTCCGCGCGACTATTATTTTTTATTGTCGGTGTTCAAAAAAAATTTTGTAGTTTTTTTTTTTTTTATGTACGTTTGTTACCACACGACTCCGTCGTTTACGAACCGATTTCGAATGAATCTTTTTTTTTATATGAAAGAGTGTCGCCTCCCAAAGGTCCCGTACCGATTTCGTGAATATTGGCCTATAGTATTCGGCCAGTAATTTATAGTTTTTTTTTTTTTTTCATGTCTTCCGATTTCATAAGGATTGGCCTATGATTTGGCCTAGGATCGATCCTATCCAACCACCCGGTCGAATGTAGGAGCAGGAAATGACAACATGACTCTACTAATAACACTATATACGCTATGACTAAAAAAGTATGAAATAAAAAAATATTTTCGAAACCGACTTCGAACAATACATTAAAAAGTACGAAATAATCGACGACCTTTTCGAAAACGGTGCCGAATTTCAAAAAAAACATTGCATTGCAGAAACGCGTATTATTAATTTATTGATTTATTGCAATATCTACATATAAGATTAATAAAATGCTTTTCTGCAATGTATACTTTTTAGTGCATTTTTTGAAGTCAGTTTCTATTTTTATTTCATCCTTTTTAGTCACAGTAGTTATGGTAGTCGTATTCTTGTTCCTACGTTTGACCGGGTGGTTAGGTAGAATGTACTAGGCCTTATAAAATCGGAAAATATGAAAAAAAAAAACCATAAAAATCTAAATTACTGGCCGAATACTAGGCCAGTATGTACAAAACTGGTATGGAACCGCCGGGAAGCCGATACTCTTTCATATAAAAAATATTCGTCCGAATCGGTTGATAAATGACGGAGTTACGAGGTAACAAACATTAATAAAAAAAAAAATACAACCGAATTGTGAATCGCCACCTTTTTTGAAGTCGGTTGAAAAAGAGGAGCACTCAAAAAAAAAATAAAATAAATAATGACCGTTTTACAATGAAACCCACTTCGGTATAATTTGGACTCTACGACCTCGACTCAACCCCGCTTCTCATCTCTCTGATACACGCATTATATGTCGACGATCTCGCTCTTACTCTATATCAGTGGCGTACATACGGGGGGGGGTTTCGGGTTCAAACCCCCCCAGGACCAAAAAAAAAAAAATTGTGATATTATTATAAGGCCCGTTGCGCGTTATAACATGGTTTAATTTTTACACTCTACAACGGTGCACAGGTATTGTGTGCACTATCGGCTCCTACTCATAAATTCCTTCATGCGCCGTTTAAAGGGATGGTTTTAGTGTTGGTTATTTTTTAAACCCCCCAGAACAAATTTGAATGTACGCCACTGCTCTATATTATGTAACTGATAACGCGAATAAACGGGAGGTGTGGAACGTGAGTCAACAATACGTCTACGAACGCGACGATTTATCGCGATGCTTTCGAATGCCGTATAGCTGCGCTAAACTATTCTAAAATCGACCGATGAGTAATTCGCTTTCGTGGTTACAATTTATTATAGCAGATATAAGTATTTACAAGTCAAGAAAATATAATGTCAGAGATAGCCGCTCTCATTATTCGTCGTGGGCAGCTCAAAGGTCAGTTGACCCGTTTTAGTAAATATATCAATGACAATAAAATATTGATATAGAACAACTCATGCTCCGCAGAAGAAAAGATTAGAGAAATTTGGAACGATTTCGATCAAGTTCAGACGAAAATCGAAGAAGAAAAAGGAGCAATAGAAGAAAGTGAAGTTTATAGATCAGAATTTGAAGAATTGTATTTCAGTAGTATGGCAGAATGTGAAAGATTGTTAAAGGATGTGTCCATAAAACTTAATCGTGTTGAGGATTTGCAAGGTACAGAAAAGGGTATACACTCCGCTACACCGTTATGTAATAATCAGTATGTTCCTCCGTCGATCAAATTAGCAGCGCTTCAGATTCCCACATTTTCCGGTGAATATACAGAATGGTCGTCATATTTCGATATATTTTAAACGACATTCACACAACACTCTCGTCAACTGCCCATTTGAATTTTTTTTTTGTTTTAAATATCGATTTTCAGCTAGTATTTTCCAAAGTGGAAATTTGTAAAAAAAAAATTTTTTGCGCGCCCGAGTGGGAGATGGGGGAAACAAAACGGAAAACCGCTGTACTATTGCGGTGTATACTGCGTGACACTGCAATAATGTGCCCCCCGCACGTTATTATTGTGACACTCGCGAGACTGCGCGCAAGTAAATAACACGCCGTACCGACGCCACGCCGCGGCCCGATTGGACGACGTGTATTTTTATTTATACGATTTTGATCCGCCTTAATCACCGGACAGGCCTTATCGACACACGGACACGGACACGCGGACACGGACACGCGACGTTCGCGCGTAACGATGTCGTTATGCGCGCGTAGCACGTGATCGTTTGCGCCGCGTACGTGGAAAATGCACGTGACGGCCGGGCCGAAGGTAATGCGTGCGTGCGTGCGTGCGCGCGCGTGTAAAACCGAAAAGAATAGGACGTCGGGTCCTCGGCCCGTCCCGTAGTACTGGTGACGCACGTGACTCGCAGGAAAAAAAAAATCCCCTGTCCCCCAACCCACCCCCACCCACCCCTCCCCTCGGTCCCATCCACCGCGGTCGCCTCTACACACGCGCACACACACTACGGACGTCCCCGATTCCCCGTGAATCGTAGTCGGGGCACGTCGGCCGCCGCGGTAACGGTCCAACCTTGACTTGGCCCGCGCGGCTGCACGGACACACCGCCGCGACGACCAAAAGGATTTGTCGCGCGCGCCGCGTATACAATATTTTCCCTCTTGTACGCGACACCGCCGCGGTCGCGCATTAACTCGGAAGCGTCTCTCTTATACCATACACGCGGTATACCGCAGCTGCCAGTATACCGCACCGATTCCCGGATAGTAATCCCATCCCTCCGGAGGGCCTACGTATAGGTGTATGCGTGGACGAGATTTTTCTTCTTTTTTTCTTTTTTTTTTTCTCTCCTTCATAATAATACCGTCGAAAGAGCCCCATAAACGACGTGCGCTCGTATATATATATATATATATATATATATATATATATATATATATATATATATATATATATATATATATATATATATATATATATATATATATATATATATATATATATAAGGAGGCAAGCAGGGGCGCAATTTCACTGAAAAAACTGGAGGTGCTGAAGCCCCTCGATTTTTCGTGTTAT
Organism: Slavum lentiscoides; assembly: GCA_032441835.1. Taxonomy (NCBI): domain Eukaryota; kingdom Metazoa; phylum Arthropoda; class Insecta; order Hemiptera; family Aphididae; genus Slavum; species Slavum lentiscoides. The sequence goes on along the minus strand of CM063710.1, from coordinate 1,868,620 downwards.
TTTATAGAGTTACCGATATCTGCATCCCTTCAATTACCATTAAACAATTACATGTTTAAGTAATATATATATATAACGTACAGGGCGGGGCGGTGGCAGTTGTGAGACGGCGGCCGATTTAAATAGACGGGAAGAAAAAAAAAAGCAATATCGATTTTTTCCGTTCTGAACTACACTGCGAGATGGTGAAAATTTTCAAAAATAACTCGTATATCGCGAAATCACGATAGAAAATATACACGAGTAGGAAGAAAAACAGCTAGTGCTGTATGTGTGAAAAAAAGAAAAATTGCCGTTCTCTTACAAGAAATCTGCCGACCGCGGTGGGCGATTTCCCTTTTAAATACCGTCCTGTGTATCGAAAAGATGTATGACGGTCGACCACCTCGAGGAAAAAAATGACACGCTTTACTACATTTATTGTTTCGATTTGTTTTGGATTTGTGAGCGAAGCGAGGAAGTCATTGGGTTTTTAAAAATGAAGCTAATTTCAGATTTCTTCGTAATTGCGAAGCTGATACAGCTGATATTTTGCTACGGGACCGTGAACGGTAACCAGAAAAAACGGTTTTTATTATTGTATCGAGGAAAAAAAAACCTTTGTCAAAAACTTTCTTTTAATTTTGGACTATTTACGGCAATTATATAGACGTTGAGGTATTTAATTCGTAACAAAAAAAGTGTAAAAATGGCTATGATGCTTTGTAAAGTATATTATTATTTAATTACAGTAATAATTACACATTCATTGATAAACGTAACATATGAATATTATTAAACCATAATCAACTTCAATTTTAAATTTAAATTTGAGTTTACACTTTATTACTTATTATAATAACAACATCGTCCTTTCACTTTGAGCAAAAATATTTATTACTTCGTTTATATCGATTTGATTGGTAAGGTCTTTTTCAATAACGATGATAATCTGTAATAAAACTAAAATAGTAGGTACTTTGAATGTTGTCACACTGTAATTGTTGTCGAACACTCGGAACGATATTATCGCCAGTCGCCACACTAATCAGTAATCAAATTGATATATTTTATCAATATCTTTATATTATCATCATGGCTAAATATCTATTTTAGCCATGATTATTATATTATAAATTTATAAAATCATTTGAATTTAAATTGTTTTCTTTGATTTTTTTTTTACCAGTCTGTAAGACGACGTATCTTCAGTCATCACACGATTATTCATTTAAATTTATTTATTTCGTATGGCTTTTAACACAAATCAACTTAACTATCAAATTCTAACTAAAATATAAAGTAAAACAATACAAAACATGATATAGATATAAGGATATAATGGTATAACTTAAAATAGAACTATAGTTAGTCAAAAATCATAGATATTAAAGGTGAGTCGTTCTTGCGATGTGGGTTCATAGACAGATGTCGAGGTTCGTAATCCAGGTGATTGCTTCGGGCGTCACTGCATGCAGGCCTTCAAAACCTTGATTGAATTTTCTACCTTGGCAATCGACTACTATATGATTTATTGTTTGTTCCCCGTTTCCGCAGTCACATACAGGGTTATCTTGGAACCCCCACTTATGTAGGAGGTAACCACACCGACCATGACCTGTTCGCAGTCTATTTAACGTGGACCAGGTACAACGAGGGAGATTCATTCCTAGAACTCCGTTATTAGGGTCACATAGTAGCTTCCTATTTGGTGCAGTAAAGCTTGCCCATTCTTTTCGCCATTCCTCAGCGCCATCAAACCCTCTAAACTTATCAGTGTTCTGGCGTACTCAACTGGTGGACTCCTGGATTTTAATCGTTGATTAAGTGTTTGACGCATCATCTGATATAAAAGCGAACGCTTGTAATCTACAGACTTCTTAATGGTTTTTACGAGTGCATCTTTTCTACGAATGTGTGGTGGTTTTATGTTTGCCAGTGCCGGTAGCCATTGCAGTGGTGTAGATTTAACACTGTCCCGCTTATTGCTCTCATTGCGCTATTGAGCTGCATATCTATTTTGCCTACATGTGTGCTGTTAAATAATTAACATTAAAATTATTTAACAGTAATAACAGTATAATTGTAAACATTTAATTATTCATTTAAATAATATCACAGAACAAAACTGTTGTTATAATATGTACGTATTGTGTACGTAATAACTACTAAAACTTAAAAAAAATACGAAAAAAAATTGGGGGTACTAATTTCAAGACTGTGGGTGCTAAGCACAACCAAGCCCCCCTCCCAAATGGAGGCAAGGGACAATGAGTACGAGAAACTGGACCGTTTATCGATGGTTTTTCCTAATGCATATTTATTCGAGAAATCGAAAAATAAGCGATTACGAACGCCTTTAATATTGAAAATCGTAATTTGTTTAAACAAAAAAGTAAGTCAATATTTTATTGTTAAGTATTGCTTTTATGCGAAAAAACTTTTAATATTAATGCGTTTAAGATATTGTGGGAGGTAATGCCCTACCTTGTATATTTTTAAGGATTTCGCGCATATACCCACTAATTATATTTAAGGACTACATCACTGTTCGTGCAGCGAGCGCGCGCGCGCACACCGGCGGAGCCGATAGTTCCGCGCCGACGCCGACACCGTTGTTGTCGGTCCGGTTCAACGTTCGCTAGCCCGGCTAGGTGCGTTACCGGCGCGCAGCCGATGATAATGAAACTTTAACGAGGGGACTGTACTGTTGTTGTACGCGGTACGCGGTTGTTTTTTTCCGCCCGAAATGTGTTGGTCGCGGCGCGAGATTGTGCGCAACGCGCTGGAATAACGGCACGGCGACGCTGACGACGACGGCGACGAACACTGCGCGTAGGCAGCGATAGCGGAAAAACGCGCAACCGTGCACGACGAAAAACCCGCGGACTGCCGGAAAACAAAAACAATTAATAGAAAGAAAAAAAACAACGGCGAAACCGGTGTGTGTTTCGTGGCGTGCAGGGGAAGGCAGGTGTTCCGTTCGTTTCCACGTCTTTTGTCCCCCGCGTTCCCGTCCGACAGACAGAACTGACGCGCGCACAATATTATTATTCGCCTAACGCGCAGCAGTGTTCGTTATGCGCGAACCCGGTCGCGGATTCGTGAGACTATAATATATTATATATATAATTTATCTGCTGCCGCAACGGCGCCGACCGTAGGTGAAAATTCAATAGGAGGAGGAGGAGGGGACAGTCTTAATTCGTATTGAAAATCAAAAACACTAATTATTATTAATTATATTACGTAACGCGTATAGTGTATTTTTAAGAAAAAAATAATTTTTTTTTCTCGAGTCATAACCATAGCCGATAGAGGGGGGTAAATGGGGCAAGTGCCCTAGGGCGTCCAAAGTATTATGAATGCAGGGGACGTCAAAAAAACGAATGATAAAAAGAAAAAAAAATCGTTGTTTTATTTTAGATATTATAATTTCCCTTGTACCTATTTACGACGATTTCGAGGATGTATTTACTATTAAAATACATATAGAAATTTATGTAATTAAATATTACGTTAGTTGTAAATTTTTTTTTTTTTTTGGGGTGGGGAGTCAAATATTTATTGCCCTAGGGCGTTATAGTGGTGGTTAGGACGGCACTGGTCATAACTATATAAATTGAAAAGTTATTATATTACTGTTTTACATATAGGTAATATTACGAGTAAAATAATTACTATATATAAGTGTAAAAAACCTAAAGAAGCAAACACATAATAACTACCAATTTTGTAGTTTTACAGTTTTTTCTTTTTCCTGTAGACAATTTTTTTTTTTCGGTAGAAACTGCAGTGCTACGCTATTTTTACGAGTATACCCGTTTCCCGGTAGCGAACGTTCCACAGACTGCACTTTGATGGGACCAAAACGACGATTTTTTTAAAATTTCATGCACAAAATTGAGAACAACTATAGTGTTGACCGGGGAGGAGGAGGGGGGGAAAGCAAAATCAGGAAATTCGTTTTGGCCGCAGTATTTTTTTTCGCGAATACCAGAGACTCGATTTTTTTTTTACACGACCTTAGGACGGATAAAATCCATAAGAAACCGTTTCTTAAAAACACCGTTCGCCAGGCCACTGTGTGTACAAAAAAAAAAAAAAAAGAGAGAACCAGAAAACAATTCATTGAGATTTGAATAAGCAGTAAATAAATTTGCCAGTGTCACGAATGGCGGCCGCGGTGATAATGTCGTGTAGGCTGTCCAGTTTTTTTTAATTTTTTTTCAACACGTGTTTACGGTTGAAATACGCGTCATTTATTGCCAGCGTTCGCGCGATTAGTTGAGCAAATATATATTTTTAATTTTAGTGCGCGTGTACTGTAATTATTAACGCGGAAAGGGTGAAAACGAGCCAATAGTTAATATGTGTGTATATAGTCTAGTCGGTAAGACTAGACGAACAGACACGTATTCCGTTCACACATTTATATAATCTTATTAATATATACAAATAGACAAAAATTATATGCAGCGTCGGTAAACTCCTAAAACAGTTATACTGCAGGACTTGATACATGATTTTCACTCCAGTGTCATCGCCGTGTCGGATACAAACGAAAACAAAGTGAAAAAAAATTTTTACGACCGTACGTCCATCATGAGGAATATGATTTCTAGCGAAAAAAATGTTCCCCGAGAACAAAATGTGTAAAAAAGAAAAAAAATCTCTTTTACATTAAAAGTTACGAGATTTATAATAATAATCCGTACGCGTCGTCCGGCAATTATTATTATTATTATTATTTTTTTTTTTGGTTCACTTTTGAAAACACCAAAAATCTCTTACACTCTCACTGAATGTACAAAATTTTAATATATACATGTACTTATCCGGAAGTATATTATAATTTTTTTTTTCAATGACCGAGCAACGGACAAGCCGGGACAGAGCTATATAAGTTATAAACGATATTAATGGGTCGTTATATAATATAGTTTTTTTACATACATTGTTTTCTACATTTTTTTTTCTTATAAATTCGAATGGAATGAACGTTTAAACGAAATAACTCGAGGCGGTGTGTTACTCGCGTCATATAGCTACATTCATTCAGAGAGAAATCAAACGGTTTAACATTCGTATTTATCTATACTAATATTTACACAATAAAGTCGAAGAGCTTTTGTTGGTTTGAACGCGTTAATCTATCTGGAACTATCCGACGCATTCGGATTTGAAAAATTCTTTTTGCATTTGATAACCCGATTCTCGAGGAAGATTTTGTGGGCTATTATTAACGTCACGCCACGATCCTTCAGGAGCCGAGTCAGAAAGAGTCAGAAAGAACGCTAAGCGAAAACGAAGTAATAGCCCGCGGGCGGACGATGCGAGTCAGTATTAACGACGAAATAAGTCTTAAAAAGTTGGTGAAGTTTTATTTGTCAGCCATAGATCGACACGTTACCTTATTATAGCTGAGCTATAAAAATATAAAAAATAAGAAATTGAGATGTTTACGTTAAAAGTGGATAACGGAAGCATTGGATTAGCTGTGATAAATAAATATTAACCGAAATATTTATTTTCTTTTAAACATTTATTGTATTTTATGTTTGTATAATATAATTATAATATATAAAAGTGATATCGTTATTATATTTTTTTTTTGGTAGGCGTTTTATAAAGTAAATGAACAATAATATAATAGTTAAACGCGGTAAGTGTGCGGTGAAAATGATGAACTATGCGAAATACAATAATACGATCGTGTTGAAAATAAAATAAAAATCAAACTTAAACTTAAATCTCTTATTTTTTTTAAAAAAAGTCTTAAACGTCCTTACACCGAGTATTGAATAAAGAATCGAAAAAAATCTGTATCGTATAAGAGGTGAAATTTTTTTTTTTTTTACTAGCAACGAATTGCACGGGCACAGCTGTATAGTAACAGTATATGAAACGACACCTGTTTCGTTCGCATTATAGTTTATAGTAAGGGCACCGCGCGTCCACCTTCTTATTTTTTAACTTGAGTTTGAATCCCGGGGCTCGCGGATCAAATATTAATCTATGCGATATAATTTCTCGTGAAGAAAACGTTTAAAATACTGTATTTTGAGTAAACTCTGATAGAAATTCAAAACGAAACTTACACCTAAAATGAGTACATTTTTTTTTTCAATAGCTTCAGTCCCACTCCTCCGCTCTGCAATTATATTTTCCGCTTTAACCGATCGCCCGAGAGTATTATTATACCTATCACTGCACTGCCTGCTGCAGTGTTTTTTATTTTTTTTTTATATTCCTCGTACGAGATAATATGTGTGCTAGCACATTATAGTGTTTAAAGAAAGAAAAAAAACGTATTATCGGCCGGTCGCGTTGAATATTCATGAGCACGGAAGAAGATTGGAAGTGAATGAAAAAAAAAACACACACAGAGTATAAACGGCCGAGGTAAATAAAATAATAAGTCGAATAATCGTTCCTGCGCAGTGTGCGCACTGTGCAGTCGTACACAATGAGTAGATACGCTCGCGTGTGAACCATTTGTTTGTGTCTGTGTATATATACGGAATATTTAAAAAAAAAAAAAACCGCTTTTGCCCCGGTCTCGGTCGTTGTAATTTATCGAGCGGACAACTGCCACCGGAATTAATCTCGGACCCCGACAATTGCCGGTCGTTTATGCAAATCGGCCGGCCGCCGACGCCGCGTATACAGACGTATACCGAACGCATTTAATATTTTCATCTTACACAGTAACCACGTGATAAACACTTACAGCATCTGCTGCAGGATGATGTGTCGAGGAAAAAAAATTATTTTTTTTTTTAAATTTGATTGTCGGGAAATCGAAATTTTAGGTTTTATCTCCTATTAAAACGCGCGGACACAAATAAGCGAGTTAAAATTGTATTTTTTTTTTATGTATTTTAATATTTTTAAAAGGTAATAATATTTTTTTAAGGAACGTTCGATGTTACGAGGTCATTTAGAAAGCTAATAACGAGTGTTTAAAAAGCAAATGAAATTAATTTCAATGATGTTTTCATAAGGAAATGAATGTCGACGGAAGAATAGAAGGAGAAAGACCGAAGAAGAAGCTGTGGTATGTGATATGAGCACTGCTGCTGGTGTGTGCGTGGAAGATGTGGGAGATCGCGTCAAGTGGAGGTTTAGGACAAAGGTGGCCGACCCCAAATAGTTGGGATAGAAGAAGAAGCAGATTGAAATTAAATTATTTTTGTAGCTTTATTTTTATACGTATGGCGTTATAAGGATAAATTATTGTGTTGATTATTAAATAACACGTTAAATGTTTTGAAATGCTATGCAATTTTTAGGCGCTCCTTGAATTTAGTTTTCGGGAACATAAAATAACCGTATCCGCCACTGTTCCTGCAAACGGTGAGGTTTCACCGTCACGTCGTATTTCAATTCCATTCTCAAAGTTCTCTCCGAGGGCGGAGTGGGAATTAAATCCAGGCCGGAAGATCGTTGTTTACGCTTACCAAAAAAAAAAAAACAAATTTTCTCGGTTTCTTTCGTTTTTTCTCCAATAGCGATTGTACTCGGAAAAAAAATTTTTTTCATTAGTTTTTTTTTAAACAAAATAATTTGTTAAATATCTCTATTGATACGAATTATAAAAAACGAGGTGATTTGAGAAAAACGATTTACATCAGATCATTATAATATATTCTAGGTCATCTGGAAAATTATCATTTTCCACACCGTCCATTCCGTTCTTACAGGTTTTCTCTCACAGACTATACACACGCGTTATCGTGATTCGAGGGAACCGCGCGCGGCGTTACAAGCCGCTAGACACGAACATTTCCGTGATCATCGCGAGATTCGTCTGCGCTGAGACCGTAGGCTCCGATAAAACTGTTTGGCCCCACACTAAAAATTCCCTATAAAATACCTCTTTACACGATCATTAAATAATTATAAGAACTCGCTACGCTCGTTTCTTTGTAATAATATTTTTTTTTTTTAAATTTGAATTAGGTTAGGATTTTGCACAAAAATTGTACGAGGAAAAACAGTTGGGAAGTTTGACTCGGTAATCCAAATCCGACGGTGTATGCACCTGTATTTTTGGATTGTGATGAATAGACAGCTGGTGCTTATATATATTTACACATATTATTACTTTGTGAATTGAATGTTACGCTCACAATAATATTATTGTGTTAATTAAAATAGAAAAAAATCTAGGAAATATCGAGGAAATATTTTTGGAAAATAAATTTCACGAGTCTCCAGCATTTTCTTACAGAAATAGAAGAGAACCGTGAAAACGATATGACGCCAATCGAACGACAACAACAAAATTCTGAGCGGAGCGAAGAATGTATTGATTTTACAATGATGTGTTTTTTTTTTATGTCTGTACCCAAAAATTCTACCAGAAAGGAGTGCTCCGATCTATTCGTGTAGCACATTTTCTGATTGCAAATTGCATCTGGTTTGTACTTTGAACAGGTGATTTTTCGATTTTCTCAATACTTTTTTCATGAGTCAGGAAAACTACCAAAAATTACGTAAAAACGCTAAAAACGCAATTTCTTCTTAATCGATCGTCGTTTATTTATTACACCGAAGCTCCGCTCAGAATCGTTTTATCGAACGCAATGATTTATCCAAGTAATTCACTCGAGCGATATCCACAACACTCCGCGGCTCGCTATACCTTTTTTTTAATTTTCTTATTTGCTATACACTCTGTATAACGCGGTATATAAAAAAATACACGTTATAAACGCGTTTGGTAATACGTTATACGTTCGAATTGGTTTTCTTCGTCGCCGCCTCCAATTCGGTAGCAGAGAAAAATCCAATAATAATAATAATAACAACACGGCCGCCTCCGAGTATACGAGGCGGTAATTAAAATCTAAAAAAAAAAAAATACTAATAATGAGTTTGGAAGTAAACATTATATTACGGCACGGCGAGGAAAAAAGAACGGCTTCTGGAATTACATGTCTTGCGCGTACGCGTATTTATAACTTATAAGGATACGAGTTTACCACACCCCGCACCATCGACATTTCGACTACGCCCTCACAAAATCGACGGATACATATTATTGTGATCGGCGGCAACGCGCGCGCGTATAATAATAATTAAAATATATTGTACACTATATTCCGACGGTGTGGCAGAGTGGCCTACAATAGCAGGAAATGATTTTTATTTTAATAATATTTGAAATAATAAATAACACAAATTCGAAAAACTCAGATATCTGATGTGATATTGTCAAGAAAGACAAACGTATAATATATTATTATTAATTAACGCGATACCACGCGAATTATTATAAAACGAATATTATTCCAAGTGAAACTCATTCGATCATCACTCGAACACTCCGTTGTGCTTTCCCGCGTGCCTCGTCAAATTGCTACTCGACGTAAATGACTTCATGCAAACTTCACACGAATACGGGTTTTCCTTTCTCGTGACACCTTATTGTCATGGCATTATTGTGGATCTTTGAAAGCACTCGAGTCGTTGTGTTCACTTCGTTAGATTACGTGTTTTTGTAACGAGCAATGCAGTTCAGGTACCATCCACGTAAGTCAATTATTATTATTATTATTATTACCCGAGTTCCTTTCTACCTCGCCATTTCGCAGAAGATTCGATGACTTCGTAAATCTTTTTCATTCATACGAATACTGTTTCATACGATTACATTCATACTGTTTCATTGTAATATCAAGATACACAACAATCGAAGAATAGTTTTATTTATTTTGTTTATTTCTCATCATAATTATATGATGAATTATTATAATTATTATTTTTAAAACAACACGTTATTATTTTAATTATTATTATTATTATTATTACCTATTATTATTATTATTATTATTATTATTATTATTATTATTATTATTATTATTATTATTATTATTATTATTATTATTATTATTATTATTATTATTATTATTATTATTATTATTATTATTATTATTATTATTATTATTATTACTATTATTATTACTATTATTTGTTGTTATTATACACGTAAACGACGACGTCAATACCGGAGCTTAACAAGCGTTTTTTTTCTTTCATTCTTTCTTTCATTTTAGTTTTTCATTCTTTCTTTCTGACGAGCTGCACGTCAAGCACGTGCTCACATTTTCCCGTTTAAACGTTAAAATAGAAGAGAAAAATACGACTACAATAAAAAGGAAAGAAGTAAAAAAATAGCACTCCATTCTACTGCAAAACAATACACGAGGTTTAAACCGAAATTCGTTTGCGTCGCATTTCGTTTCGACTTGGGTCGGAAAATAACGGCGTTTTATACTCTTTCACACCCATCCATGTATACTCGTATATATTCGTAAAATATTATGTGTAAGACAAGTAAACGCGAGATAGATATTTCTATTCACTTAAACTGTGTACAATACTATAGCCGATTTTTCATTAAATTAATTCATATTATATTTATAATATTAAACACTCGTTTTTAACGTCATCAGCGGTCATCGGTACTCGAGACTTACGCGTCAAAAAAGCGCGAGAAATTAACAATAGTAAAATGCTCAAGAATTTATTACGATATCGAAAAAATGTTTCGTTAGAACTTCAAATTTCTAGATGACTAACCCATTCAATTTTATTTACTATTACTCTTCTCAGGTCAATGATAATATTACACTTTCTTTAAACCAACTGATCGATACGTTAGATATTTAAATGATACGCCCTGTCAATTAAGTCTTTCTGGTTCTATGTTAAAACGCATACATTTTCATTGTTTTAAGATTAATTTTCCTATTTTTCGTTGACCATTCCTTATTAATTTCTGCATACCGTGTGTATTTATGCCTGTTGTTACATGCGGCCAAATGTAAGTAGGACTCTCTGAATGATTTAGTATGAATGAATGATTGAATCGTCCCTCATCTATTACACCCGGCAATATTTGACAGAGCTCTCCAAGAAACAGAAACGTATTTAATGCTTTGACAGATTTATTGGACATAGATACCTAGAAATTTATGCCGAGGTGAATGAATTAAAAACGTTTTTCCCGTACTCCTTGTAGGCGCATCATCGTTTTTTCTCCGTTGTTATTTATTGACGACACAATTAAGTTGTAAACGTTTCTCTGGTCAATGGAAAATAACCCTATTGCAGTTGTCTGTCGTTTTTGAATACAATACAAACACACTAAACGAGCTGTACTTATACGTGATACATACAAACGATTGTCGTTTAGTAATCACTATAATCTTATATATGTAAATGTAGACGAATTCGAAACCCTGATCATCTCGGCTTCGATCACCTAAATTATTATGCACGGTGAATTTTTTTTTTATTTTACCTATGGATTTAGGTTAAAGAGTTTTATATATCGAAATATTTGACTATCGTATATTTATGTTAATATTTAAATTATTTTGTGACACTTAATTTTAAAACAGAACGAGAATTCTGACTTTCGATTTTACATACTAAGAAAATGGGCCAAGTTCACATTAATGGGCGTGCATCTGCAGCAGTATACAGTCGCGAATTTCACGAGTATAAATATATTATAAACGTATGAAAATAAAACAAGAAAAATATAGCAAATATATCTATTTATATATAAAATATATATATATGTATACCCGAAATAAAACGATTGTGCAATTTTAAAGTAGTATACACGTAACGGTAATAAAATATAATTTTGTATGGTTTTAAATATTTACGTGTGCATAACGTCTACACCTGTTACAGTTAGAGCAATGAAAACAAATAACGTCTTTTTCTTTTCATAAGTTAACGAGTCTCGCAACAACCACAACACCGCATTAAACAGTATTTATTTATTTTTTTATTGATGCATACTTACACGTTTATATATAATATATACACATATCGCGAGACAGGATAGAAAACGAAATTTAATAGAACATCAAAATTATTTATTATGCGTACCTATGACGCGAACGAACGGTGTGTATTACAATATACTCGTACTTGAACAGTTAAACAGTAAGTGGTAACCCATAAATTTCCAAAAAGGACAAGCGCATAAAATATAAAATGTGGTAGACTACGACGAAATATTACGTATATGTACATAACGTTATTACATATTTATAAAATATACATCTAGACGGTAAAATATAATATTATGAGTGCTGTTAATTATTATCGATAAAAACTTCACAATTTTATCTTTATTGAAATGTTTACTGAAATCGTTGAGCATTTTGTTTTCCTCTAATTAAAACCATTAATAATAATAAATCACATTAAATCGAAAAAAAAAATCAAATTTCAATTGATATAATACAAAAACGAGTGTATAATACGCGGGTCTATATATAATTTCTATGTTTTTCTCCCCCTAATAAATTTTTATAGCGACTGTTAGGTATATATACAGTACGATTTCGTCGTTAGAAAATAATCCAATTTTTTTTTTCGTTCAATAACAAAATTTTAGTGTTGAAATTACACAGATATCGTCAAAAACTGTGAACGAGATTAAAAATCCGGAAAAAAAACTAAATCTCTATACCGTGTCAACGTTGAATATCAATCACGCACGCATACATGACAGATTATGCCGGTTAAAATTAATAAAAAAAAAATCGTCCGATTAGGTGTACGCGCTTATAATTGTTTTCGTTAAACAAATTCAATGGAAATAATGCTAATAATAAACGCGTCGTGCCGAAAACGAGAGCATTTAAATTTGCCCACACCGTATTTTTATTCATTAGTATAAAAGCTTCAACAACAACGGTTGTTATTAACCTTTTTTAAATTGAAAAAAAAGACAAATATATAACATTGCATCATACAACCTTAAGAGTGTATATACATTTGTTTTTTACGGTTTATTTGTCTTATGGAATAATTTACAAATTGGAGTTATCTTTATTGACGGCTTGGTGGGATTCACGAGGACTCCGCGCGAATCAACAAATTTTGAACAGTCAAACGTTATGCGTTGGACTGTTAGATTAACTCTGCGTCTGTCGCGCGTTGGTTTCGGTTCTTTGTTGATGATACGAGTACATCTTATTCTCGCTCGGGTCATTATTACTTCATCCCTTCGTGTATGGTAATATCAGGGTGATATTTCCATTTTTTTTTTACGTTCGATTTTATATCTTTTGAGTTTTTTGAATGTATGTTCTTACAATCGTTCCGCCAAGTTTCCATTATTTTGTTTTTAATATCGTTTTGATTACTTCAGTTTTTATTATTATTATTATTATTATTATTATTATTATTATTATTATTATTATTATTATTATTATTATTATTATTATTATTATTATTATTATTATTATTATTATTATTATTATTATTATTATTATTATTATTACTATTATTATTACTATTATCCTTGTTGTTATTATACACGTAAACGACGACGTCAATACCGGAGCTTAACAAGCGTTTTTTTTTCTTTCATTCTTTCTTTCATTTTTAGTTTTTTCATTCTTTCTTTCTGACGAGCTGCACGTCAAGCACGTGCTCACATTTTCCCCGTTTAAACGTTAAAATAGAAGAGAAAAATACGACTACAATAAAAAGGAAAGAAGTAAAAAAATAGCACTCCATTCTACTGCAAAACAATACACGAGGTTTAAACCGAAATTCGTTTGCGTCGCATTTCGTTTCGACTTGGGTCGGAAAATAACGGCGTTTTATACTCTTTCACACCCATCCATGTATACTCGTATATATTCGTAAAATATTATGTGTAAGACAAGTAAACGCGAGATAGATATTTCTATTCACTTAAACTGTGTAGAATACTATAGCCGATTTTTCATTAAATTAATTCTTATTATATTTATAATATTAAACACTCGTTTTTAACGTCATCAGCGGTCATCGGTACTCGAGACTTACGCGTCAAACAAGCGCGAGAAATTAACAATAGTAAAATGCTCAAGAATTTATTACGATATCGAAAAAATGTTTCGTTAGAACTTCAAATTTCTAGATGACTAACCCATTCAATTTTATTTACTATTACTCTTCTCAGGTCAATGATAATATTACACTTTCTTTAAACCAACTGATCGATACGTTAGATATTTAAATGATACGCCCTGTCAATTAAGTCTTTCTGGTTCTATGTTAAAACGCATACATTTTCATTGTTTTAAGATTAATTTTCCTATTTTTCGTTGACCATTCCTTATTAATTTCTGCATACCGTGTGTATTTATGCCTGTTGTTACATGCGGCCAAATGTAAGTAGGACTCTCTGAATGATTTAGTATGAATGAATGATTGAATCGTCCCTCATCTATTACACCCGGCAATATTTGACAGAGCTCTCCAAGAAACAGAAACGTATCTAATGCTTTGACAGATTTATTGGACATAGATACCTAGAAATTTATGCCGAGGTGAATGAATTAAAAACGTTTTTCCCGTACTCCTTGTAGGCGCATCATCGTTTTTTCTCCGTTGTTATTTATTGACGACACAATTAAGTTGTAAACGTTTCTCTGGTCAATGGAAAATAACCCTATTGCAGTTGTCAGTCGTTTTTGAATACAATACAAACACACTAAACGAGCTGTACTTATACGTGATACATACAAACGATTGTCGTTTAGTAATCACTATAATCTTATATATGTAAATGTAGACGAATTCGAAACCCTGATCATCTCGGCTTCGATCACCTAAATTATTATGCACGGTGAATTTTTTTTATATTTTACCTATGGATTTAGGTTAAAGAGTTTTATATATCGAAATATTTAACTATCGTATATTTATGTTAATATTTAAATTATTTTGTGACACTTAATTTTAAAACAGAACGAGAATTCTGACTTTCGATTTTACATACTAAGAAAATGGGCCAAGTTCACATTAATGGGCGTGCATCTGCAGCAGTATACAGTCGCGAATTTCACGAGTATAAATATATTATAAACGTATGAAAATAAAACAAGAAAAATATAGCAAATATATCTATTTATATATAAAATATATATATATGTATACCCGAAATAAAACGATTGTGCAATTTTAAAGTAGTATACACGTAACGGTAATAAAAATATAATTTTTGTATGGTTTTAAATATTTACGTGTGCATAACGTCTACACCTGTTACAGTTAGAGCAATGAAAAACAAATAACGTCTTTTTCTTTTCATAAGTTAACGAGTCTCGCAACAACCACAACACCGCATTAAACAGTATTTATTTATTTTTTTATTGATGCATACTTACACGTTTATATATAATATATACACATATCGCGAGACAGGATAGAAAACGAAATTTAATAGAACATCAAAATTATTTATTATGCGTACCTATGACGCGAACGAACGGTGTGTATTACAATATACTCGTACTTGAACAGTTAAACAGTAAGTGGTAACCCATAAATTTCCAAAAAGGACAAGCGCATAAAATATAAAATGTGGTAGACTACGACGAAATATTACGTATATGTACATAACGTTATTACATATTTATAAAATATACATCTAGACGGTAAAATATAATATTGTGAGTGCTGTTAATTATTATCGATAAAAACTTCACAATTTTATCTTTATTGAAATGTTTACTGAAATCGTTGAGCATTTTGTTTTCCTCTAATTAAAACCATTAATAATAATAAATCACATTAAATCGAAAAAAAATCAAATTTCAATTGATATAATACAAAACGAGTGTATAATACGCGGGTCTATATATAATTTCTATGTTTTTCTCCCTAATAAATTTTTATAGCGACTGTTAGGTATATATACAGTACGATTTCGTCGTTAGAAAATAATCCAATTTTTTTTTTCGTTCAATAACAAAATTTTAGTGTTGAAATTACACAGATATCGTCAAAAACTGTGAACGAGATTAAAAATCCGGAAAAAAAACTAAATCTCTATACCGTGTCAACGTTGAATATCAATCACGCACGCATACATGACAGATTATGCCGGTTAAAATTAATAAAAAAAAAAATCGTCCGATTAGGTGTACGCGCTTATAATTGTTTTCGTTAAACAAATTCAATGGAAATAATGCTAATAATAAACGCGTCGTGCCGAAAACGAGAGCATTTAAATTTGCCCACACCGTATTTTTATTCATTAGTATAAAAGCTTCAACAACAACGGTTGTTATTAACCTTTTTTAAATTGAAAAAAAAGACAAATATATAACATTGCATCATACAACCTTAAGAGTGTATATACATTTGTTTTTTACGGTTTATTTGTCTTATGGAATAATTTACAAATTGAGTTATCTTTATTGACGGCTTGGTGGGATTCACGAGGACTCCGCGCGAATCAACAAATTTTGAACAGTCAAACGTTATGCGTTGGACTGTTAGATTAACTCTGCGTCTGTCGCGCGTTGGTTTCGGTTCTTTGTTGATGATACGAGTACATCTTATTCTCGCTCGGGTCATTATTACTTCATCCCTTCGTGTATGGTAATATCAGGGTGATATTTCCATTTTTTTTTACGTTCGATTTTATATCTTTTGAGTTTTTTGAATGTATGTTCTTACAATCGTTCCGCCAAGTTTCCATTATTTTGTTTTTAATATCGTTTTGATTACTTCAGTTTTTTGTGATTGTATTTAATTTTGCGGAAGACTTTGGATTCGTTAACAATTTAATCTGCTCCTTCTTTACCAGGAATCCCCAGACGAATGATATTTATTTTTGCTCGTTGTCGTCAACGTATTCTTTGCGAATGTGCTGTACAATTTCGTTTTCATGGTATTTGAGGGATTTGAAATCGATATTATATGTGCACTCAATGATAATGATGAAAGTGTCTCCGAAATTTAAACTTTACTGATTTCAACTCCTTCGTATATAGCATATGTTTCGGCTGTATAAACACTAGTATAATTGAGAGTGAAAGCGTATTTATAATATTTTCGCGATCTGCGATTACTGAAAAGTTAATAAAATAATTGTTATTTTTGAAACGTCAGTGTAAACTTTCTTGTATATCTTTGGTACTGCCGATATATTTGTGCGTGTTAATATTCTGCTGCAAGGATTTATACGTTTTGTTTGTATTGGCGTGGAGACGTACGTTTGCAATAATCATTTCAAAGTTTTCAAACATTTTACGTCGATTACATAATTGATTGGTAGACGGTGTGTTGAGAAAAATATTGTCGGTGATGTTTGATGTGATAATTTTGGTTTAAAGTATACAGCTTTGACGTAAGTGGAAGTTACGCAATACGATTTTCACAGGACTCGTACTGAAAACTCCTGTTGTCGAATCGTGTACCTTGATTGTGGACCGAGTAGAGTGTGCTTAATTTGATTTATACATCACATTACTATTAAACGTTTACAAAACACGTAAAAATAATCGCTTATATTCGTCTACGGTAAATAAAACGTTAATATCATACAGCCCGCTTTTCGCAACATATATGATACTTATTTTATGTATACCTACTTACTAAGTATTTTATATATATATATATACTTACTTACCGATGGAGTGGGCCGTTTATGAGAAAAGGAAAGTGAATAATACGATACAATACGATACGTTTATCGCGTATCGCGGGAAATAAATGAAACGGAGGATTAAAAGGCAAAGAAAATAGAAATAGACTTAAGATGAACAGGATAAGAGTAATAATACCGAGTGTATAATGGTGCGTATATATATATACGCACAGAGGACTCGTGTGCGAGCGAAACGTTGAATTGCTGTATAGAGATGTGTGATGGTAGATAACGCGCGTGCGAGGGAAAAATAATGACGACAAAACTCCCTGACGCGAAGGAACCGTATTTATATATGTGTGTGTGTGTGTGTAAGGATCATGGGAAAGGAAAAACTTTTGAACGGGTTATTAAGACTCACGGATTTTTTTTATTTTTTAATAAGGATTTTTAAAAAATCGTGAATTTTATTTTTTTGTTAATTGTTTGGATCGCGGTATTCGACATCGTCGTGTGCGAAGCGAGAAAACGCTGAAAAATTTGATAGGCAGAGATTTTATGTACGTGTGTATACTCCATGGGTGAAATTTGAGTTTAACATTTATTTATTTATTTTTTTTTTTGGAAGAGGCTATGTCATTTTTTCACGGTATCGATATATGGAAAAAAATGTTTGGTGCATAAAAAAAAATGAATATAATAATATATCGAAAAGTCATATTTTATAATACAAAATTAATTACAGTTTAATTAGAGACCGGATTTTTATACATTTTTACTAAGAGTACGCACAGCTCCAATTGGATGAGCTTTGTCTATACGATTCATTTTCCTACGAACTGATATGGAAACATTTTTAGCGCATAAAAAAGCATGTTTCAACGTTAGAGAAATGTTTTAGCGATACATTGAGATCTGACATTTGAACATTTCACAAAAAATGTGAAATGCCTCAGTCAGTTTCTACTCCCCGGACGCTATGACTAAATCGAGTTGAGTTTACCTTTCAACTTGAACCGCGTGTTATATCAATGTGTATATAATCAGTGTTGAGACAAGTGAAAATTTATCTAGATGAAGACAAAAACTGTATGCCAAAAATCACCTAGATACAGATAAAGATGAAATATACTTAAATAATCTTAGATGAGGGAATAGATAAGTGCAATTTATCTAGATAAAAATTATAAATTATTTGAATAATCGTGTTATTGCAAGTGGTATATAATACACAGGTATACATTATTACACACACACACACATTTATATTTATATAAATATATGTGAGTGTGTCCAAGTCTCCCTGAAAACATTCCCAAGTCATTTTTTTCTTATTTATTGCAAAAATAAGTAAACTGGTCTAATTTTTTTTTGAAATATTTTATCCAGATAATTACCTAGAAAGATAATGATTTTTTTTATCTGAGATAACATTCAGATAAGTAAAAAAAATTTCATCTAGATGTGATAAAAGATAAAAAAATATTATCTAGATAAGTCTCTGACACTGATTATAATAATTCTTTTACTCTGTTATATTAGGTCCGATGTGAATTTCGTGTAATACATTCGTAAACGACAGCTGATGCTATAAAAAACTCGGTAGATTTCCTAAAGTCTTATAATTATTTCAAAACACAAACGATTTTTTTTTTTTTGTGTAGGAGGACTTGGTCTCATTATGAATCCCCCAGCCCTCTCCGAATTTACACGGTCATAAAAAAAAAAGAAATTCGTATAAAATCATTAAACTGTCTATAATATACTCGTATAATATAGATGCTGCAGTGGGAAAACATATAGGTATACGATAGAAATATAATATTATGCGGAGATTAACGGACCGCGTGAAATTTTATTGCGCTCGGCGAACGGGAGATATATATAAAAAAAAACAAGGAGCCCACGTCGTCACATTTTTCTAACGTTTTTGTCTTTTTACCGCGTACCGCGGTTACCACAACCGTGGTAATATAATTTATATGTACGTACTTAATACCTAATAATGTTATTGTTAATTGTAAATTATCGTCGTCGTATAATATATTATTGTTTATTATGCCGAAACTATAAACGACGCCCGGTCGTACATTACGAGGTAATAAATCATATTTTTTTTTTATATAATATGCGTGTGTGTGTATATTAAAATAATGTGTAAAAAAAAAACCGATACGCGTAGGGTCGTTTAAATTTTACGTTCAAACAATTTTTAACGTTCTCGTACAGAGGAGAGACAGAGAGAAAAAGAAAAAAATATGATTTGTAAAAAAAACTTACAGCGTTAATAAAACGTATTTATTTATTTTTTAGAAACAATAAATCGACACTTTTTTTTTACCACATTATAATGTTATAATATATTATCAACAGCAGAGGGAATACTTTCGTTTTTTTTTTTGACGGCATATTATTTACGCATAGGTCACACGCACATAATATATAGGCTCGGTTCTAGGTTACCTATATAATATTATAATAACCGTTAAGATATTTTTTAAATTCTCATATTTCAGGTTTGGACCGGCTATATATATATAAAAACCAATTTTTTTTCCTTCTTATTATGACCCGATTACACGGAATAATATTTGAAAAAATAACAACGAAAGTGTAAACGGTCGACGAAAAATTAAAAAAAATCGAGAATTAACTGCGAATTACCTATTTTTAAATATATATATATATAATATTTTTAAATATGTTTTTCAGTCGTTTACCTGTACAATAATACGGGTAAACGACTGAAAAACATATCTAAAAAAATAAAAAATTGTATATTCCCGTAATACGCGTTTTACCATAATTCGAACGGTATAGAGTAACCGCCGTAGAATCATTTACATGAAAATAAAAACCTTATTTCTATAATTCTCTTTATTTTTTCTTCTATTGTTGTTTAACTCTAAAGATGTAAAAAAAAAAAAATCGTTTTCGTATTTGTCGTAATAAAACGAATTATTTTGTAGAAATTGGGTTTTTATTTTTATGTATTTATAAAACGCGAATTGAACGTTATAATATACAAGTGTCCCGGCCGGTTCTCCCACCCCTTCTGTTATACGATAATAGATTGTACGACGTGTGTGTGTGTGCGTGTGAATATTGGATTTATGAAAAAAAAAAAAAACGATTATTTATACATTTTAATCAGTTCGCGATAAAATCCTTTACACTCGGATATACGGCCGAATGCGCCTCGCTTATAATTAATATTACGGTCATGGTGCTGCAGGTCGCGGAGTGCTCCGCACAGCTGATAGCGTTTCGGACGACGTACCGCGACGAAAAAAAACTAAAAAAATTCGTTTACCACACTAGCGCTCACACTTCGGTATATTATTATTATACCAGAAAAAAAAAATATATCAAAACAATAATACCGGTTCGTAAAATTAGGCCGACCAAACAGTAATGTGTGTGTGTGTGTTAAAACATAAAAAAAAATATATATACAAAAACCGGGAGTCCTCTAAACTATATAATATACGCGTATTGTAGTTCACCTGCACGCTTCCGAAATCTTTTCGATTTAAAAAAAAATACCGACGAATTTTCGCTCTGTTGCCGAATAGTAATTGCTCGTTACAGGGTGATCGTATATAAAAAAAATATACATAATTCTAAAAAACCGGACTTTTATTTGCAAACTAAATCTTCGCTAAATACCTTCGCAATAACACAGCGATTTTGATTTTTTACGACAAAAGCGCAACGTTATTAATACTTTTCTATACGATTCCAATAGGTTATAAAATCGATTCTTTTGAATAAACAAGTAGAGAAAAAAACGGAATAAAAACCGTTTCGTATGAAGTTTATCGCGCAGGACAACGGGACCATACCGGTATAAAGTGGTGTAGGCGCGCTTTCTGATTTTTTTTTTGGGGGCTAACTAATAATCAAATTCGAAAAAAAAAATATATCACCGTAATATAATAATTCTAACAAATCGATATACCAGAATAATGTATAAGATCTTCAAAAAAAATTTGGGAGGGACTTTAGCCCCAAAGCTCCCACCTGGGTGCGCCACTGACGTTGTGTACAGATACACAGTATACCCATAAATATAATGTCTGACAGTTGTACAGCACCGATATGTCTGATGCTGACACGATGCGTCTGTGCGACATGTGAGTTACATATTTTATAGTCAATAATATTGTCATTGGTGTATGTCTTAAAACGTTCAAAAAAGGTTGTTGTTCGTCCGACGGACTGCAAACGAATAACGCCGAAACGGACTGAAGTCCTTTTATACGCGCGCGCCTTTAAATTGACTGCAAAATGACGCGTCGCAGGTGATCGCCGCTTATGAAATCGGCGCCACTGATGTCTTACCCGCAGCGTAGTTCGTAAGTATTTACACCAGCGTCAGGTTTCCCTACAAGCAGAACAAGCAGGTGATTGGAGCGGCGAAATTTTAGGGGCGGCAAAGAAAACTTTTTTAATAATATATATTCATATTTGTGTTTTGATGTCTAACTGTTTTATATAATTTTAAATAATAAATAATAATTTAATTAACAATATATTTTGCTAAATAATACATTTTGCTGGTTAGAAAAACACTTATGATGCAAATGAAGGGGCGGCAAATTTCATCCTGCTTGTGGGCGGCAAATTGCTTAATCCGCCGCTGATTTACACTGCAGATAAGTCTGAACAGACCCACATATTATTATTATTATTATCGTACACACCACTGCCAGTGGCGTTGGAGAAGAGGGGGGGCATAGAGGGCAGTTTCGGGCATAGAGAAGGGGGGCAAATGATGACTTAAAATAAATTTGCGTGTTTTTACTTACTCAACATTTTTCTCGCATAAATAATAATAATTTATTACCCCGACTTTGTATTATACCTAATAGTTTCTGGTATTTATTTTTATTGAAATATTCGCACTATTTTTTTATTAAGACTTTCACATTGTTTTTCAAAAATGTTTTTGTTTTAAATGATTTATTCGCATGTTTTTATTTTATACTTAATTCATTTTTATGCTGTTCAAGAAAAAAAATAAAATTAATGTTTGTTAAATACGACAAATAAGATTATTATTATATTAAATAATTTATTCCTTTAAAGGATCAAATAAATTTATACTCCATTAATAATATTACATTTTTCCAAAGACGCAGGTACAATCAAGATTAGTCATCAAGTATATACAAATTTTTGTTTATATATATATATGTCCTATATAAGCTTATAAAGAAAAATACATGTAAAGTATTATAATTTTCACATATATTTTTATGTTTTATTGGTTTCACACTTAGACATTTTACACAATTATTATTATTATTTAAACGTGTCGGTAAGAGTTTTGTATACATTTACATACTAAATAAAAATGTATAAGCCTTAAAAGTTCACCGCCCCCTCTATATAAGTGAAAAATAGTTCCTGCGCCACTGACCGCTATACAGTAATATACCACGACCACGGTATATACCGCACATACCGCTATTGTACGACATTCTCGAAGGGTTACCGGGGCGGCTGATCGTTGGACCGAGGACACGATTTTCAAGTGGAGGAGAAGTAGCGTGGCGCGTGTGTGCGCACAACGCGGCGGCGGCGGGGAGGTATATAGTGTCCCATAAAGCCGAGCAGCAGCACTGCAATCACACGGCGTACCCCGTTTATTACACGCACACACACACAACCGTGGTAACCATGACTACCGCCGAACCCGCGCCATTTGCATATTTCCCCCAAAATCGCCCGCGGCCTTTTTATTATTTTTATCAATTTTCACGTTCTATCTTTTTTTTTTTTTTTACACGTCAAGTCCTATATATATATATATATAAATATACACATATTACACGGATATTGTATTCTACACATATTTTTTGTGTATAATAAGACGAGCGGTCAAAACATACTTTTCTACACGTTTATAATAATATGTAACGCGCGCGCGCGTAAAACAATAATAGTTTTTTTTTCAAGACTTTTCGCATTGTTGCGTTGTCGGGCGGAAGACGCTCCTCGTCCTCTGCACGCCACACACCACCGTTCGTTCGGATGACGGCTAATGACAAAATCGTGTTCGCGGCTAGTCGTGACGCGAACCTTCGCCGCCGCCGCCGACGGTGTCCCACGCAACTGCTGCACGCCTTCTTCCGGGCGCGTGGGCCACCGAAAATGCGCTTTTTCTTCTTCTTCTTCTTCTTCTTCTTAGTCTTCGTCTTCTTCTCGGTTTTTTTTTGTTTCGCATCGTCCGTTGTATCGGATAATATTGTGTACGCGGACACGACGACGTTGGGAAAAGTAAAATAATAAAACGAAACCGGAAATTCTTCGTTCGCCCGGACCGGGCCGGCAACACTTCGCCACGGTCTGGGGCTAAAAATATAAACTATAACCGTGCACACTGGGTCGACAACCTTAACCCGAGGAGCGCCGCCGGTGTACATTTTATTTTAACAAGACGTTCGCTTTATTAATTTATATAATAATAATAATAATAATAATAATAATAATAATAATAATAATAATAATAATAATAATAATAATAATAATAATTGCGCGCGGGCGGTATACGAATTTATGACGCGAGTGTAGATTATTATTGCCGCCTACCTACGCGCGATGAAAAAAAAACGGCAAAAACCGTTATTTATTCGTGTCTTAATCGATTATTATCGAAAAATCGCTCCTGAGTTATACACACTATATCGGATTTTATAACAATACTCGCGTGCACCAGTGCAAAACGCGAAATAATTCGATAAGTCCAACAGTTCTGTTGGATGGGAAGCTCAATCGCGTATAATAATAATAGATCAACATTGAAATAAGAACGTCTCTAGCGAAACAAACGTTCGTTACGAAATATAATCCGTTAATTAAATAATCATAGTAAACAGTTCAACGTCGAAGCTATAGGAAACGAACCGTCTGGAAGTGCAATGGATGTGTGGGTCTGGAGGAATATGAGCGAAACGCCGTGGATTGAATGAAAGTCAAACGACGCAGTGTGTTACGAGACGTAAAAAAAAGGATTTCAATGAGACACGTGTCGACGCAAAACGAAAACTAAGTCGGGCAGTCCATGCGTGGCGCAAACAGGGTACTTTAGTCAAACAAGTGATCGAAGAAGACCCTATAGGAAAGAGACGGCTAGGTAGACCTAAGCTGAGATGGGAAGATGGTGTGAAAAGAGAAGTTGAAAGGATGGGGCCCGGTACCAAATGGAGAGAAGCAGCTGAGGACAGGGATAGGTGGCATAGTTTAGCGTTATCAGTATGGTCTTAAAGGCCGAAACTAAGGAAGAAGAAGAAGACCGTGTCGACGAGGAATACGATAATATATAAATATAGGAGACACTGGATCGGACATAACGCCTTCACATAAGAAACAACTTTGGCGGAAAGATCTTGGCAGTGCTTGAATTGGAAAAAAATTAGGAGAGGGACGAAAAAGTGTAAAAAAAAAAAAATGTGCGTCCCTGAACATTTTAATGTCTTGAAAATGCGTGGGGTTAAGGTCGTCTTCCGTGTACAGAAACGTATCCATCAGCGTGTCCGTATTATACGTAATTGTTTTATTTTTATTAAATAAATCGAATAAAATACAATAATGTCATACACACACTCGAACGAAATTACTTATTCCGCTGCCTCGCATGCGAGGGGTGCTCTATGAAGTATATCATCACCCTTGCAGCGCGCGCGCGTCTATTATGTATTAAAGTACACAACGACGTTCATTGTGCGGAGTCAACGATGCTTTATATTATACAACACCGCGCAGTCATTATAATAATACTAAATACGCTCGACTCGATATTGATGACCCGTTAATTTCGGTGATTTTATTATACACAGTCGATTCTTTGCCCCGTCACGGTTGCACGTTAGGACGCGTGTCGTTTAATCGTCCAAAAAAAAAAAAAAAAATGATTCCGTCGCTCACGGCACGATAATCGTATATTATATTTATGTAGGGATTCTTCGCTCGATTTACTTAAAATAAAATAAAAATTGTTTTATGGACTTTAAAAATAATAATTCGACGTTTAAACGATTACGCTGTTCAATCGTTCGGTCTAACAGGCAGATCATTTCTCCATTATCTCACTCGTGCGTCCATGTGTATGAAAATTTGCGAGTTCGTAAAAACTCTAAGGTTCGGTTTTGTATTTGACTTTTTTTCTCTGTGATTGTGAAACACACTTTCAGGAGAGAACTTTGAATGAAACGGCAATAGGTATAGAGATTCGCGGTATGAAGGCGCAGTAGTTTTCTGCTGGAAACGTCTTGTTAAAATGCTTTCATTTCGCCCTAATCGCCGTCGACAAACGCTAGAAAAATTTTCATAAATCCATTCGAGACGACCAAATTTTCCATAGTATTCTAGATTTCTGTTGAGCTTCTCTCGCATGACGAGTTTTTTTTTCTTCTTTATTTTATTTTATCGAACCTCAGTGGTCGGAACTCTGAAAATTACCCTACGAGGACGCTCACGCGCTACAAAACCGAGTATTTTTTATATTTTTTTTTTTAGGATTTTCTCTGCCCACTTATTGCAATGACGATACGATGAAACGTCCATATAACACTGCGCACTCTGTAAATGTATGAAATTTCCATCGAAATCGATATTCATATTTTCAGAGATTACGACCTTGTCTCTGCGTACATATTAAATACATATTCGACTCTTATAAAAATAAAGCGGACTGCTCACCACCACGCGATTTTCCAATTAGACACAGCTCACTTAACACAGTAAGATGTATAGTTATTTGTAAGAGAATACATATTATATTGAATATCATGACACTTATACGTAATAATGTTGACGTCCATTTCGAAGGAGAGAGAAATCACTATTAGAGTGGTTCTCTTTCTCGCATGGAACATATTTTAAGGTTTTCTAATGAAATTATTGTATTTATTATCTATGGAAATTATACATGGTGATAACAGTTATTTTCGATGTTTTATATTACATATATAAAAATATGTGTAACGTTGCCGAAGTTCTCCCTGATGACTGGAATACCTGACTTGACTAACTTATATACTAATTAGATCAATTGCTATTTTTATGTTTATTATTTACTATCACACTGTGGCATTTTAGGCATGGAAGAAACAGTAACTTAAAATGGAAGAAAGAATAAGCAACCCCATATATATTCTTATAAAATGACCGAAAGGTAAGATGTAATGACTCATTCATATAATTATCATCTGTGGTTATTACAGTAAATAAAATTTTGAAAAAATTCAAGAATATATATATATATATATATATTATACGGTACTGGATTGTTCCAAACGTTGAGCACCGTTAGACACATAATTTTTCTTATCATAGGAATGGACTTGTCTAGGAAAAAAATTCAATAGGAAACGCGCTGCTGGTTCCCATACAGCACCGTAAAGCCTCTCAATTTTTATCAATATCGTTTGTGAGTACCTACGTGGAAAGTCCGGTCCCGTTCGTCCCCGGGAGTCAAGACGTTCGTTTTCCGTCCAATTGTCGGGTCAAAGACTCGGTTCTCTTTTCTGTCACGTCTTCCGTTTCGCGTTCCCGAATCCACTGCAGCTCGACAGCAGCGAAGTGATGTCGTTTTCCTCGCGATTACGCAGTCGCGTCACGGACCGCTCGCGCGCCAACGCCCGCCGCTCGTACCGCGCGACCGCACGAAGTATGGTACAGGCAAACGGAAACGGCCGTTTTTGGGTTGACGTTTTTTTTTTTTATATATTATAAAACGGAGAGAAACCGGTCTGTGTGTGTGTGTTTGTATTTATTGGCCGTGGACCGCGGGATTTTTCCACACGTCGACACGATGAAAAGGAGGAGAAAATTTCACACAAGACCTCTCCGCCGTTTGTCGATAAAACATATAATAATAATAAGTCGTTTGATGTCGTCCCGGTATGGCGAAACCGGTGGCCGGGTAACGCTTATTATTATTATACACGAAGGGAAATAAAAAGAATTCGTCCTCGTCCGATAGCGATATATTCACCGTCTTTTTTTATTATTATTATTTTTTTTTTTTCTTTCATATATAGGTACCAGAAAACAATGCACCTCGCAACAATAGTGTGGCGATCGCGGCCGAGGGTCCTGTTGTGTACGATATCGTCGGCGGCGGTGGCGGTGGCGGTTCCGGTCGTGACACGCAGTCGAGCGCCCTTTGCTGCCGCCGCCGAGGCAAACGGCGCGAGCCGATGCGTCCGCGGATGACCGCCGCCGCGGCTACTGTATAAATTTACGCTGCGAGTCGTACTAGGAGGCGTACACGTGCGTTATTTATGCTTTTATTGTTGCGCGGCAATAGTAGCAGTCGTCATAATATTAAAATACACGCTCGGTAGTGGAGGATCGTGCGAGTTGAAACCGCGGGCAAATCGACCGGTGCCAGCGTTTTCTCGGTCCACGTTTAGCCGCGTATAAATGCCGATCACCTCCCGGCGGAGGCAGTGTGTGTGGGGAAGGTCGTCATACCAAATTCGGATACACGACTGCAGAGAAGACCTTCGGCCACCCGTCTTTGCTGCAGCTACGATATGTATAGTAGAGGAGAAGAAGAAGAAGAAGAAGAAGAAGGAAAAAAAAACATCTCCGTGCAACATTATTACTGCAGCAGCAGCTCGTATAATAATGTATTATGCTAAACGCGATCACGAAACGCACGGGACGAACGTTCTTCTCGTTTTTTTTTTTAGGAAAACTTTTTTGTTTCCTTTTCTATAGCGTCACGTTGTTACTCGTGTGTGTGTGTGTGTGTGTGTGGTTCAGTGCGTGCAAACGAGCTCTACGGCCTAGTTATAGTTTGCAGACGTATATTGCGCCACTTTGGTCGGCACGTCAAAGAGTACGTCATGTTATCTTGTTTTTTTTTCTAATTCCCGTTTGTGATGCCTTCGTTTGTTTTAACGCGGATACGACATGCAGTACAGAACAGTCCGCCGCTTTGAATCGCCTTCGGATTTTTCTTACTACGTTTATAGACGCGTATGCGACGATCCCGTCTCAATTGGCTCCCTGGTTTTTCGAACCGCGTTCTGATCTTCTCTTTCGTCCTTTTGTCCGAGCCTCGAGCGAAAAAGGGCTAGCAGATCTTTGCGACATCGGCCAGAATCCGTCGCTTCTACGTCTCCCGGTTAGAGGGGTGCCGGATGAGCCGGATGTGCACGGCCGTGTCCCGGGGACCTTTGCCGTATACGCATCCCGAAACGCGAACTCTTTTTAAACTTGTATATAAACACCGTTGTCGAAACATCCGTGTCCGGTCAATGCTTAGAACAGATAAAATCATACCTCGAATCCGTTTTGGAGCCGACGGGCGAGATTCGGTATCTACAAACGACGTGTCCAGCACGATTTCTTCGACTCCAAAGACCAAGTGTTCACGGTGTTGTCTTCCGTTCTTCTGCTTCGACAGCGTTCTTTTCGGACGGTACTGCTTCCCGAAGGCGATCTCTCAACCGGACGTCCTCGATGGTCAAACGGTCTAGAAGGTTGTTTCCAGTGCTTAAATTGAGAAAAATCTTGTAAGAGACGTAAAAGTACAAATAGAAAAAAAAAAAAGAAATTGCAATCCAAAAGATTAAAATGTCCGCACTTTTACCACAACCGACGCTATGATTTTCATAACACAACCGAGAATAATTATTTTTATATTTAAATTCGTCCAACGTACATAAAATGATTATACGAACAATCGAGTCTTGTTTTAGACAATTTAATTTGTCTTTATTTCCTTTATAATATCAGTCTCTAAACATAACCACTAGTGCCGGAAATGTCGGAGCACTTTGTCTAGACGTGATTATATTTTTCACGGCTTATAGATAGTAATTTTTTACAAGCCAAATTTTTTGTTTGTGCGATAAAAATGTAATCACAAATGTGTAAAAATGAATCTCTGACCAGCGTTCTATTTAGAAAAATTGTAGAAGAGGGACGTTGAAATATTTTAAAAATTAAGAAGAGATACTCCGTCCTCGTCCCCCCAATTCAAGCGTTGTTAATTTCACACAATACGATGAAAACGAATAAATAATTTATTTTATTATTGTCCGATTTTTAAAAAATTTTTACATTTTTTTTTTCTAAACAATATTTCTACAATAGTTCTACGCGAGGCCAAAGAGTTCTCAATAAACATATTTCTAGTGCAACGCCCTTTCCGTTCTTTGAATATATATTGTAGTTCGTCACTCTATATCCTGGTCCTCGGGTAAGTATTAATCCAAAACCAGGCGTCGAGTATAGGCAATTTACAATGCAGTGGTGCCATTCCGCGCACGTATGTGTAAGTATTTTTTGTCATCGCTGTAAAACGTATCGAGAAATATTTTACAAAAAAAAAAAAAAATCCATACGATAAAATGTCGATTTTATTTTATAGAAATAACTCAGTGACACGTTTAATATGTTAAAACGCGGTAATAACGGCGAAAACGAAATATAAAATTCAATTTATTTTTTTTTAAATTAATATTTTAATTGGTTTATACATCGGAGAATTATTTTAGCGTTCGGAATACAACGCGATTCTCGTGCCAAGGAAAATTAAGAAACAACGTTTAAAAAAAAAAAAAAAAAATTTACCGAATATTTATTGTTATATCTTTTATCTAATCCGTGTATGTAGATTTTTTTTTTGCGTATACGGACGACGACGACGACGACGAAAACGAACCGTTTTACATTCGAATTTCTCGAGATTTACGCGAATATATTATGACAAAAAAAAAAAAATCCATTCTCGGCATGACGACCCCGCGAAAAGACCGTTCGGGTACTTTAGAAGCTTACGGCATTTCTTTTTTTCCATTTAAGAACACGCGTTATCTTCCCTGCGTCCTTCCGCGCGTCCTGTCCGGTCGTCTAAGGCCCGGCCGCAGCCCCTCGGAGATTTCCTTTCCCGCGCAAAACAATCATATCCCGTCCCGGTTTACCGCGTATCTGTATACATAATAATATTGTATAAAACGTCGTTTGATTTATGGTGGTCACTCTCGCGCAGCACACACACACACACACACACACACACACACACATATATATATATATATATGCATAACACGCGTGTGTATATATTATTATTATTTATGGAAGTAAATCTAAAATACCGAGCGCGACATATATTACACTGCTGCAGCGCACAGCTTCCTTCCCCCACGATTTTCGACGTTCGCGGAATGCAGTTCGAACGAAATCCTCCGTACGCGCGTGTACTATAGCCTACGGTTCAATAAAAATAAAAATAAACGATCCGAACGAAAATAAACCCCCCATCAACGAATTTATCGATTATTTCAATAAATTCCGTTCGACGTATATAAATATTATATACAGAATATAACGTATTAATAATAATACGGCCCAAATTATAAACCATATAAAAAAAATAAAAATTGTCATTCGCTTCGATTTTTTTCCCCAGTTTAAGAAAAAATGCCCGATCGGGAATTACTTTCCGAAATACGAAAAGTATCAAAAATTACGTAAAACGGGATAAAACGCTTCCCGTTTGTATAGTTTGTTAGGACGGCAGGACCCTTATAAACGTCATCAACAGACTAGTGGTCATTAGCGTGAGTATATCGGAACGTCGGAAGGGACCGACCCACGGAAAAAAAAACGTGTATTTTAGACGTACAGTGAATAATTGTTTAGAACAAATTCTATATTTTTTCGATATTTATTTAAAAGTGTTAACCGATTTATACGGCAAATGGTTTTGATTTCTATTAAATTTCGTATTAGTTATACAAACGATAAATATAACAAATCGTGTTTATATGCTGTAAGTCAACGGCATTAAAACACAAGACCGGCCCATACTTTGAGCGGCCCACCGAGATTTTCTCGGTAGCTCGCCTTGCCAATCCGGCCCTGGATACGGCCGTCCCGAACCGCATATACGTAGTCATCTCGCTGAAAAGTTCAAATCAATCGAATTATTTGTCATAATAAATAAAAACCCGTATTTTTTTTAAAAAATAATATTGTACGTACATGATTCTCGAAATTTTCAGACTACAAAATATTCTTTTAAACACATCTGATCTCGGGAAAATGCCGGCAATTTTTATAGAATCAACAGATACCAGCTTCGCTCGTTTCCAGTTCCGAAAATTTATTTTAACTTCAAATAGAGTCACTTGAAGTGTTCAATTACTACGCGATGAATTATAAATTAAATTTGCTTGGCTAACACTCGTATCAGGGGCGTATTTAGATATTTTTTTGGGATGGCTGAGGCACTGAGTAATATCATCTTTGAGTGATATTTCTAAATTCTAATTCAATAATAAATCTTAAAATGGGAAAAAAAATTAATTACCAAATTCTCAACCTAGGTATTAAAAACGACTATAAGGAATTTAGTATACGTCGTCGTGTAAACGATAAAAACGTCGTTGTAATAATTTCTATAACAAAATCTTATTGGGCATAGGATACGTAAAAAAAATGTCCCGAAATTTCGAGGGGAGCTGCGGAGTCCCGGTCAGCCCCTTTATAAACAATTTTCACTGGACAACAACTGCAGCACAATACGCACGAAACTATATAAATATTTAAAAGACTTTTACGTTAAGTCTATTATAACAATTTTTTTAAATTTAATTTAAAAAAAAAAATGTTAACCGCGTTTGAACGAGTGTAAAAAACACTCGCGCGTTACGTTGCGCCTGCGAGAAACGAAAAAAAGATTTCATCGACTATAATTCGAATAAACGACGTGTATAAAGCAGCATTCCTATATTGTTTTCTTTTTTTTCTCGTTTTTGTCCATAAGCGTGTATATACGGCGCACTATAACGCGCTGATGAATCAGTAACGATGCGATCCCGACACACACACACACACACAAAAACACATCTTTAGGGACGTAATAATGTCAAAATAAAAACGTCCCGTTTTTCCCCTAAATTGTTATTGGACATCGTTACACCTACGCGCGACAGAGGGTGGCGGTATAGTGTACAGAGGTGGACGCACTAAGCAACCCTAAGCCTCGGATACACGGCGTAAAAGGGGACCCCGCGCGACTTCTAACAGAAAACATACGCACAAACGACACCTCGTGTCCGAAATGGCGTGTCGTTAACCTTAACCCGGGTGCCGGTGACCAATTAAGGGCGCGGTTACCGAAACCGATGACCCCGGGTGCCCATAAAATACGACAGACACGTAATTTAATGATCTTGGGGGGATGGCGGACCAACCCACGGCTTCGAGACCAGCGTGGATGCTGCACTGCAATAATAACGAACGATAACCCCCGAAATAACAACAATAATAATATATACGAACTAACAATGTTGTCGGACAACAACGCCGTCTTTCTTTTTTTTTTTTTTTTTTTGGTAAGGATTTACACAGGAAAAACACTGGCTTTTAAGTCGAAAACTCGTCTTGTGTATCCTCCGGACGGCGTAGGCACACGTCGTTAGATTTTCGATAAATGATGTTATATAAAAAAAAAAAAAAAAACACGACCCCAAATCGAAGAATTCGAATTGTATTTAATTGATTCGTGTACGCGTTTCGACAATTATTTATACCCGTTCCACGATTAACTCGACTACACGACGACACTAAAAATATTAATCAGCGCGGAGATGAAGAAAGTACGCAAGACCTAATCACGCGTGTCAACGTTAACGAGACTTGATTCACTTACGTTCCTGCAATCGATTCTGTGCACGCGGAACGTTCATTTTTTACCCCATAAAAACGAACGACAAAAAACAGCCGTCGGTTATAATGAAAACGGACAACGTCGAAAAAATTCAACGCGATAATGCGCGGTAGACAACGTTTTTTTTTTGATGAATATCCTTCCGAAATATCGTTTCGGAAAACGGATTATTTTTAGAGAATTTATATTGACTTGTTTTACGCTAAAATAACAACTCACGTGCAAAATAATCGACTCGGACGTCAAACCTGCAGTTAAATGTGTCTCTAACACACAAAACCTAAAACTTGTATACAATTTTTATTTTTAAATCTATAAATTGGCTCGAAGAAAACGTCAAATGTGATAGCCTTACCTTTTAAATTACCCCACGATTATAAATCGTAATCGATAAACACAGGATTAATTGATCATTTAACAGGATCGTTTGTTTTAATTGACTATCCGAGTCGATTTTTTTTTGCTCACGAGTGTAGTAATGTTTATATTTTACGAGAACAGTGGTTTTAGACGCACGTTATCGGGTTTTAAAACATTCGACCATCTATATATTATATAATAACGTGTATGATTTTTAAATAGCTTTTGTTTTTTAACAGATTTCACGCGTTTCGATAAATCACTCGGTTAACGCGGTCATTGTACATTCGAGTATCTATATGTCACCGCGAAATGTAAAATCACGGAAACACGCAGCACAGTTATCCTCTGTAGTAATACTTTTAAAAACATTATTCGATAAAATGTATTAACATAAAATACACGTTTGTTTCGATGTCTTTGTCATATAAATAAACGCGGTTAAATTTACGTGAATATTATACCGACACCGTTTGGTTATATAACGCGTACTCACTCATATAGTATTTAAACTTTTGAAAAGAAAAATGATATAATATGCACTATAAAAATAAATACAAAGTATAATAGCAATAAGAAAAGTGAAGTATGTCATAATCTCAACAATACGTATATAAACGTTTAATAAATCGATGAAAAACAAAAAAAAAGGATTGTGCGCCTCGAGTGTTGTAGATGTCGTTTGAATGAATTACTCAGATTTTTAGATTTTTTTTTTCATTACTGTAAATTTGAAAGCAATGATAAATCACACTGTAAAAATATATAATTATAATTATACATAATATTTCCACCATACGTTATTGGCCGTTTCGGATTATTATTATAATATTGTCAGTGGCGGATAATCTGGGGGGCGATAGGTGAATAGAGTATATTTTAGTATATTTTGATACCTGATTACATATTTTAAATGGTAAAATACCTATCCTAAACTTTTGAAAAAGGACACGCCTTGAATACAGCTAGGCCTGATCAAAAAGTATCAACGGAAGGGATGTGGATCTTTTTTTTTTTTCAATTAAAATATCTAAAATATCCGTAATTGATTTGAGTCATAAACTTCTAATACTGATGATACGGGGAGACGGCTGAAATTGAACTCAATGATCGGAGGAGAGGTCGTTAGCTCACCAGAAGCGAACGCAGGTAAGGATTTTGGGGGTTCGAACCCCCTCAGAAATGTCTGAGAAAATTTGAAATTTAAGCTACAACATAATACGAAAGTGTATAATATAATATAGTACATAATAATTTTACATTTTCCAGTCCCTCCTTGCCGAAATTTTTTAACTCTTGAGTTTGAGTTTGCCCCCCAGCCTCAAGAATCCGATATAACCGCAACTGAATATAGTAATAATAATAATAATACAATTTTTTTATATTAAATGATTATTATTATTATTTTAATAACAATATATTATAATCGAGGGAAGGAAAGCAAAAAAAAAAAAAAAATCATCGCACTAACAACAATAATCGTGTTATAGGTATCGCATATTTTTGCACAATTTCCTATACCTGCAAACCATTAAAAATAAAATAAAAATAATATATAAAATAGCGAATACAAAAAAAAAAAAAAAAAAAATTCCCCTCCGCCCATCGCGCCGTCGTACGACGTCACGGCTACCGTGGCCATTATTATCCATTGTTGTCCCGGAACGGATCTTATCAGTGGAACGTTCGCTGCTGAGCACCGCGCTATACACACAGGTTGATGGCGACCGCCGCCGCCGCCGCCGACCATGATTTGTGGCCAATCCGGCCGGCCGGATGTCACGTCTAATTGCGTTTCCTCTATTCGTGACGTATCTACTCGACACGTATATATTATTATTATTATTATTATTATGATACGCGTATATATATATATGTACGAATACGTGTGTACGCGGCACATATATACGATAATAATAATATTTTACACGGGGAACCGTTTTTTTTTTGTATTTTTTAACGTTATTCGTATTGTTATAAGTCGTCGTCGTACGACGAAACGAAAAGAAAAAAAAAATAGAAAGGAAAAAAAAATAAATATAATCTAAAAAGGGTTTTTGTATATATATATATATATAAAAAAACGTTTCCCCCTCCATCGTACGTTATTCGGGGCCGGGTCTCGGGCACGTAGAAAACCGATTTTTTTGAACTCCGCGGAGTCAACGCCGCAGTCACGAACCGCGATGGTTATCGGTGGCGCGCGCGCGCGCGCCGGGCACACTGCAGCTGCGAACGCGCGGCGGTGGATTCGACAAACTCGTCATTATTCCGGGGGGGTTATATAGACGAGCCACTATATATATATATATATATATATATATATAGCGTACTGCGCATATAAGGGAGTTCATCTGATAAGATATACACTATAGTGTATATAAATATACAGTACTGCGCAGTCTTATAAGAGGTATAGGTCGGGTGCTCGCGGAGTGGCGCAGTGCGAGAGCGCGGAGGGATGCAAAGACAGAAAAAAAAAAATAAGGGGGTGAGTTTTTTTTCCTGTACACGTCGCCTCAGTCTATACGCGACGTTTTAATAAACGCCCGGCCGAAAATAATAAAAACAAAAATTTATTTATTTTTATTATTATAATAAATACGAACGTCCACTTTTTTTTTTTTTACTTATTATTTGTGTCTTTGGCGACAAAACACTCGCCGTAGAGAACAAAACGAGTTTTCCACGCTGTTCGAATAATAACGCACGAAAAAAAACAACACAAAACAGTGTACTGAACAACGATTTTTCTATATAATAATACGTGTGGTGTATGTGTATATGTTACGGTAAATGACGTGAAATGGAGAATAACGTTATTTCCCGGTAAATAACGTTATTAGCCTATATCAGTGGATATTATCGTTATTTACCGAATATTCACGTGAATCTCCAAATATGATGGAGAATGACATTAATATTTAATATTTTACTCACGTTAATTACGTATAATTATTGTTAAATAATTGATAAATATCAAATTTAAAACACAATAATATTTTATCGTAATAATAATATATATATTTTTATTAATATTATTTATTTTTGCAAGAAGTGCTTCCATGACATTTGCTATGATTAAAATCATACGTCATCTTCTATCCTACTCGGCAAGAAATTATTTTTTATTCCATGAAATAATAATAATAATAATTGAAAACAATATTCGAAATATCGTATTACAAAATATTATTAATGTCGTATTGTAAATTCATTTCTTATACATAAAATATATTTCATACTTTTACTACATATTAGGTACATATTCTGTTATCTCCGTATCGGTTATCTAAATATTTAGGCGGAAGATTCGGGAACGCCTGATAACGAACGTGGCCTATCCATTATCTATGTGTATACACCGCGTATTATTCATAGATAATAATAAGATATGGATGGGCCATGCTATATAGTATTCAAGTGTGCTCGAAGAGAGAGCAAGTTACCAATATGGTTACTGTATGGTATACAACAGTGGTAGCCAGTAATCACAAGTCAACAGTTCTTATCAGTTATCGATTCTTATACCTGTTTGTGTTTTATTTCTTACGGAGTTTTTTATTTAGTTGTTACTTTACTTATATGTTATTTATAATATATTATTATAAAATATAAAGCTTTATTTTATTATCATTTATTTATTATTAAAATGATCATTTATCAATTACCAATTGACCATATTATTAAAACCATGAGTAACCACTGTGTTATCTAGCGTTCTCTTCGGATTCACAACACTTCATGTATTAGGTACAGGCATGGCCCATCCATATCTTTATTATCTATGGTATTATTATAAATAAATCTTATCGGATCGTTCGATTATTTCGTATTTTTCTGTAGAAAAAAAAAAATGAATACGCGCTATTATAGGCTCGCGGTCATTAAAACGCCGCGATTATTGAAAAAATACAAATTTTTTTTTTTTATAAATGTTTAGGAAAACGCTAGATTTGGTCCGTACAACACGTTTTTACGTGGGAATAAATAATTATTATATTTATAAACATATTTTAGCGTCGAAAAAAAAAAATGTCTAAAATTCGTAATAAAGTGTTATACCGGTAAAAAAAAAAGATTTATATGCGTTCGTCATAAATAGTACGATTATTCGGTTTTATTTTATCTATTCGAAACACGAGAATATACTGTTTCGCTGCATCTCTATATTAGTTAACGAATAATATTTATAGTTTTACCGAATTTTTCTTAGTTTTCTAGTCCGTTTAACGTAGTCGTAATACGATAACGGAGGAACAATGATTGTCCTTGCCATACGATAAATGAATATAAATAAATAAAATCATTGTTTTTGAGTCATTGAGAATATTATATTGTGCCGGGCAAAGTCGCTAAATAACGAATTTGATTCGATTTAAACGGATTTTACGTGTTCAGACGGAATTCGCAAACTGGAATATTATAACCGTACCAATGTTTAAAAAAATGCAGTGATTAGAAAAAAGTATTAAAAAAAAAAAAACCGTAAAATATGTTACTGTAATAAACATGTCATAAGGAACGATTTAATAGTTAGGAAATCGAAAGTGGTTAATTATTATAGGGAGCCTGTGTACAATTAAATGGTTGGACGGTCAGCATATTATTATGTTTATTATTGTATGCGACGCTCGTTTTTTTCCGCTATAATCATTTTAACGAAAACGATTAAATAAATATTTATATGATTCGCATTTTTCGCCATAAAGCTCGAATTTAATATTAAAATATATTTTACCGTTAGATACAGCGTAATAATTTGACGATAATGCGTTTATTGTGTTTAAACAACAATTTTCAGTCTTCGCCGCAATTCGAAATGAATAAATAAAAAAAAAATATCTCGCATCATATTGCCAATGTTTTTTAGGACGTCGTAAATCATTTTTTATAGAAGCACATTTTATTGGGGAGGGGGTTATCGTGACCTTGGATTCCTCGCAGTCATATTTGCCAACGAAACGAATAACGTATTTTAACGCGGAAAAATTAATTTTCGCCGCGTTAAACGTTCAAGTCTAAAAACGCAGTTTTTTAACGCTCTTTCGTCCGCGTTCTTTCATTTAATATACACAATCCTCCCCTTTACACAGTACGGTTCTTTTATCGCGACACGCGCTATGCCTCGGGGGGGGGGGAATTTTTTATCATATTATATAAGTACGGATACGCTAGAATATCCAAAAAATTAGTACTCAGTCCCTCAAATCAAGCACTGACCACCGTCCACCGCGTTCCTCTTTAAAAAAAATAGTAGAGGTACGCTCAAATATCTGAAAAAATTGAAGGGGTACTCAGTACCCCTGCGTCACCCCTCAAGTCGACCACTGTCAGTCTTGTAAAACATACTTTTTAAAAGTATTCAAATACAGATACAGGTATTTGTTTTTAATAGTATTTAAATACTTAATAAGAAAAGTATTCGAGTATAAATACAGATACATATTTACAAATACTTTCAAATACTTGTAATTAAATTGTTTTTAACATTCGTTTTACTAATGGTTAGGTTAAAACTAATGGAGTTCGACCAGTCGCGACCGGGGATAACACACAAATCGGTCTAATCGGGTTTACCAACATCGACCTGAACGGGAAAACCATCAGTGAACGACGATATCCAAAATAGTTTGCCAACTCATCATAAATAATTATTACGAAAAATGACGAAAATTTTGTTTCATTATTGGTTCATGTCACTAAAAAAAGATTTAAAAACGTATATGATTTTAAATACAGATACTCTAAAAAAGTATTTAGAATACTACTTATAAATACTCTTATTAAAAGTATTCGAAATACGTATTTGAGTACCGTAAAAGTATTTGAATACTTTTACTCAAATACTTTACAAGACTGACCACTGTATATATATATATATATGTAATATATTAAAATCTCGCCAGACCTTTTGCGCGGCTCCGCGAAATAATATAAAATCGGAATAAGCCGATATTCCCAGGGCAGTATTTATACTTTTTCGCGCCCCGGGGCAACACAATTTTTATGCTAAAAATTACACTCGATATTTTATTTTGTTAACATACCATAATATTATGTCTATAAAAATTTACCGCCCCTTTAATAATTAAAAAAATTTGCCGCCCCGGGCAACAAGGTACACTTGCACCCCCTTAAATACGGCCCTGGATATTCCTCCCGTATATCGATGAACAGCCAGATGCGTGGTGCGTATATAGGTACATATATAGACGTTTGAGCGAATTTTGCTTTTTTTCCCTCCGGTTTTTTTCTACACACTATTTCTACTCTCTTCGCGCCCGGTCCCTTCTGACAACGGCGCGCTATGAAATTTGATTTTTCGCGCGATACTATAGCACGCGGTAATATTACGCGTATAATATTATATATAATAAGAGAGCGAATATTCTCGCATTGCCAGACGATGCAAATACGCGCGCGTATGTACAACAAAACACATCCATTTATTTCGATTAGCCACGGATACCCACGGGGGTGACACGTACATATAATATAATATTATGCTGCGCAGTGTTACGCAGTCGATATTTATTATTATTTTTTTTTTTTGCCTCGGCACGGCCCCCTCATCGACGCGCACTAGCTCTTGTCCGTTCCAATATAATTCCGCGCGTACACTCCGCGGCGCGCTGCAGACTGTCACCGTCAGCGGTGGTTGCACCGCGTCAAGTCGCTGCCGGTGACGTGTTGATTTCACACATGTCTGCGCCCGGAAACGTCAAATCGATTTGAGGGGTTTAAAAAAAAAGAAATTTTTTTTTTTTTTATATATATATAATATATTTTTATTTTATTTTTTTTTGTCGCTCTCACGCGTCTCGCGGCGCGTCAATCCCGCGGCGTCGGGGCCGATAGTGGCGTTTTTCACAAAAAAAAAAAAAATTTCCTAAAACGACAAAAACGTAGAAGAAGCGGAAAAAACGAGTAGACGACGGTAGGTAGTAGGGAAGAAGACCCGGCAGATTTGACCGAGTTAATAATAGATTACGTCGAACCGACGGGCTCAAAACATATTTTATATTATATTTATATAAACCGTATATAGCAGATATAAAGTGAATACGCGAACATTACACTACGTGCTGCAGCGGGACCCGGTCCGATACCGAATTTCCATATTATTATTATTATTCGCGCCTGAATTTCCAATCTTGTACGCAGTCACTCCTCCGTCACTCGGAAAATATTGCTTTATTCTTCTATATTTACGACAAATTGATTTTTTTTTTTTTTTTAATACGTCCAACAACAGCGTTGTTTTTTTTTCTTTCTATTCCAGTAAACGTTTATTTTATGTCGCGTATACGTTTTTCGCTGTATTATAATAATAATAATAACGTATCGGAGGGGGGGGGAAAGCAATTTACCGATAAAAATTCGAATACTCCAAGGGACCGAGGCGAGTTATTCGCGCGTTCGTATTAAAAAAAAAAAAATTCCTACGAAAAATGTTAATATAACACCGGACTAACGCGTCGAATATATTTGTTTAAATTTTTTTTTATAGTGTCTGCATATCATATAGGACCCGGACGTAAACGCCCGAAAAAAACTATCGAAAAACGCTTTTTCGCCGTAATAATGCGCCCTTTAAAAAAAAAAACCAAAAACAGTTTTTTACATTAATCGTTATTTGTTCGAGTAATAGAGACTTTGGGTAAATATCACCCCGAACGAAGGAGTTGTCGAAATCTTGAATAGAGTGGCTGACAATTGGCGCACGAATACATAAAACTCATACGAAGGTAATAATAATATTTCAAATCGACTTATTTCACATGTAAAACTCGTGTTACGTATAAAAACGCACTGAAAATGAAATTAAAAATTGTATAAAAAAAATTGCGCTTTGGACGGTAAATACACAGAAATTACTTTGAAAAATCAACGGATATTTGTTTAGAAAAAAATGTCCTTAGAAATTCTGCAAGTCTTATATCTATTAGGTTTGTTTCGAAACGGAATTTTTGGGGCCTTGGACGTAGAAAAATTCAATATAGTCAAAGAAGCTAAAGTCCAGCTACACATTATGCTGATAAGATTGATGGTATTATGTGGAGCACAATGTTGGACTGTAAGAAAACTCGAGGAGTCAAGACTGAGGGTTTTTGAAAGAAAAATTTTGTCGTGCCATGTCGTGAATCACAAACGGGGGAATGGCGTTAAAGACGTAATAATGAGCTATGCGACCTATAGACCGGTTGTAGTAAATGATATAAAAATAGAAAAAGCTTGAAATGGGCAGGTCACGCGCGGAGGAAACCTGAAAACCCCGATAAAGACGATACTACAAGAGAATCCGAGTTGGGAAGACCCCGAATGCGAATGGGAGGACTGCGTCGAGACAGAATTTTACCCGGACGAAGATTGACATGTTTTGGCGCAAAATCGAGGTGAATGGAAACAGTTGTGCTTGGACGTTTGGGCTAAAAACGAAAAAGAAAAAATACGAGTATGCATAATATATTCTGGTACACGCGTTAAGGTTTCGACTCAAAACAACTGAAATATAAATGATGTTATTAAAACAATATCATTTACGATACCTTTTCTCTCTCTCTCTCTCTCTCGTATTAGCTTATATATTACTCGGGCGGTGCATTAACAGAACTACTCCGGTCCCCGGAATATAGCACGAGGCCCTTCTCATCTCCGCGACACTGTCCTGGCCTGGGTGTTCTGTGACGGTTTGACTGTGATAGTGTTCGGAACGAACCCGTCATATCCTCCGCCGACGGCAATCAACAGGTATTTAAAAAAAAAAAATGTGTCCTTCCCGAGGGAAGGAGGGGGGGGTGGGTCGGTTAGGACCTTCACCTGCAGGATACGTGCCAACACGTGCTCCCCCCGCTCCTCCCGATCTCCTAAACGCGGCTGTTTTGTGGGTTATATCACATACATAATAATATACACACGCGTGTGGACCGCGTGCTAGTCTATATATATATATATACATTTGTATCGATCTCCATCGCTCGGGTCTCTCATTACAATTGCTAATGCGCAATCCGCCTCCCCGTGGCATAGTTACCGAGACGGCGGCGGCGGCGGCGGCGACGGGCCCCATTCATACTTTCGCATAAACACGCCGCGCGTAGAGTGCATCGTCGCGCATACATATTTATTATACGCCGTATACGTCCCTTTTTAACATGCAAACCTTGTAGCCCAGACATCGTCGTCGTCGTCGTCGTCGTCGTTGTCATCGTCATCGTTGTCGCAGTCGCAGTCGCATTCGCAGTCGCAGTCGCCGTCGACGCGAATTTCGCTTGCGCGCCCCGCAGGGATCGTACAGCAGTCTCGTCCGGCGGTTATACCGGTAACGCATCGCAGGACCACACGACTCCGCCGGGGCGTCTTCAGGTCAGTTTTATCGGAAGGGGGATGATGTTTTTCTGACGGGAGTTTGAATACTTCGGGATCTGACACTTATTGTCACTATGTTCCGGACAGTACACTGCTTGTTTTTGCAGGGACTACGCGTGTATTGGATACAAAAATGATTCTTTATTTGGGCGTTAGAAAAAAAAAAACAAAGTCTATATTATTAAAAACCCATATAAAGAAAGATGTGCTTGGAGTATTTTAAAAGAAATTTTGTTCGCTATTGAATTCTACATTGTACACTTACGATAAGATTATTATCATCGTGGACCGTATGTCGTTTTGATAATATAAGTGTTAAAAATACTTAGTATATAATTTAATAGAATTTTTTTTTTTTTCATAGCGGTCGATGAGCTCATGGAGGGGAGCGATCGCCCCCCCACAAGGACGCGCATGCACGCGACTCGGGCAACCGGTTCGACGACGATAAACATTATAATATCACATATATTTAATCCAATAATTGCTCTTCTTCTTCTTCTTTACCGTTGTATCATACATTGTATATAACAATACGTACGAATCTCGAAAAGTAACCGCCAGATGGCACTGCTCACGGACGGTATGTAAAATTATATTTATATCCGTCTATAATAATACAGCGGTTTTTAAACTGCGCCCCCGGGGGGGGGTTCGTCAAACTCTCATACCCATACGACGTAAGTGCAGTGCAATTAATAATCAAATTATTCGGTTTTGAAATTTGAAACTATTAAATATACTCGTGTTATCGAAACTCGTACTCCGTTCCAGAATTCAGCGAAGTACGATCGAAACGATAATATTATACGCATTCTAAACACTCAGCAGCAGTTTGATAATATTTTATTGTTGGATGTCGTTCAAAACTTCAACGTTATGGACTAAAAATTTCCATAGGATCAAACGTATATTTTACCGACTTTTCCGATTGATATTTCTTAGAGGTAATCGGTATGTGCAGAGATTGATTATGATTGCAGAGACTTTTCTACATTTCTGTTCCAAGTCAATTCATTATTTACTCGTGGTCCGGTGGTTTGAAAAAGTTCTTTGTCAGGGACCCGCGTACTACAAAAAAAAAAAAAAAAAATAGTAAAAGAACCGCTGGTCTAATATATACCTGTATGCGAAAAGACGATTTTAAGGCTAGCAAATTTTTTTTTCTTTAGTATCGTTAGAAGGAACGAGAGTAAAAAGGAGGAGGATTGCGATAAGGGATAACAGAGGAACGATTATAGCAATAGGATGCAATTTATTTACTTTTCGGGTACAAAACGTTGCAGTGTTAATTTAAAAAAAAAAAAACGTCAAAAATCGAATAATATTCGCGGTGAGGGAATGTGTGTGTATGTGTCTTGATTATTATACAACGGTTAGTTGTGAAAATATCTTATTAAATACATAGCAGTAGTCATAGAAGGGTGGTGTAGGTCATGCCGCCCAAACAACGAATTTATTTTGGAA
The DNA here is from genome assembly GCA_032441835.1 of Slavum lentiscoides. Classification (NCBI taxonomy): domain Eukaryota; kingdom Metazoa; phylum Arthropoda; class Insecta; order Hemiptera; family Aphididae; genus Slavum; species Slavum lentiscoides. The sequence continues at coordinate 1,824,332 of CM063710.1, read as the reverse complement.
AAGTAATTTCGTTTAAATTTAGACATTTGCGTTTTATTATTGAACGATTTCCAATTGTAACGATGCATACAAATACGATTTTCATACTCGACGATTTATTAATTTTAGAATTATTCGATAACGTGATGTAGAACCGGATGGTGGTTTGCAGTAAATAAGGGATATGAAAGTCGAAAAGGAGACGGAGGATGCAAAGGACGCGTGTCTGCTGTCCGCAACGTAGGAAAGGTCAAGGGCACGAAGAACAGGAATCGTAGGGAGGAAAATACACTTATACATTGGCGCGACTAGGTAATACGCGCCGAAAATCGTTTGTTTATTCTTAGTGTTTTCAGAATTACATTTAAATGATCTTTTTTATTTCGTATCTATACTCTGCGTATTAGTGTACACTTTGTTTACCAAAAGAAAAAAAACACATTCGAATGGATTTATAAGTTTACTCTGTCGGAAGCAGTTATAATAGTATATGTGAACGCAACTTCTCGAGCACGCGCGATCAGGTGAAAAATTGTCTTGTATTATGAAATCCGATTGAAAAGATTTGTAAAATAATGTTTTGAAAACCGAGCGAAATTTCAGGCAGTTACGGACAATTGAAAAACAAAGAAAAATGTGATTTTCAAATTGCAGCTGTATCGCGTATAATAACGGATGTACAAAAAAAAAAAATAATAATAATTCTCATAAACTCTTCAAAATATATCCGAACGTATAACGTTATATAACGTGTATACTAGTGGTTAGGGGGAAAGGTTTGTAGCCTCCAACGGGTTTTATGAGTTATCCAAAAAAATTTTAACCCACCCCCCTCCACACGAATTTTCGGTCGAATCGCATATAATATATAAATAAATATATGGATTTAGCGATGGCTTTTTTTATTTCGTTTTCACGCGATTCCCCGTGCGTCGTCGACTTTACTTTTTATTTTTAGCAAAAACTTTTCCTATATAAAGAGCGGCACCGCCGCCGCCGCCCTCAGAAAGAGTTTCCGAACAAGCGACCCTTTAATAGGGTTTGACTTGTCGCCGGGTCCGCTAGTCGGTCTGTCCCGCGGGACCGTGACCCTTTCGTCAACGCGCGCGCACAAAAAAATGAAATGAAATGAAATAAAAAAAAAAAATTTCGCCTCGTTAACATGTTTATTTCTTGCCCCGTTCGTGCGCCAGTCGTGTCAATCCGGTTGATTTCCGTACGAAAAAACCGTATTCGTTTTGACGTCTGTCACACAAAAAAAAAAAAAAATGGGTAAAAAAACGCCCGCGGACCTCCCATGTGTATTGGCCGCGCCGCCGTTTCTATTGGTCGCGATTGACTATATATATTTATTATTATTATTTTTTTTTTTACGTTTCCCTTTGGAAATTAAATCGTTAAGAAGGCGAGTGAACAAAAAAAAAATAATAAAAATCCGAATCAATGTGACGTTTCGAAATGAAATTCGTCCAGATGGTTCCCACATAACGACCGTCGTACACACATTCGCAAAGGGACACTATAAATAAAAAGACACGCCACCATATTTAGAATTAACAACCTGTTCGTGTTATAAAAAAAAAGAAATGTGTGCAATATACCGTCGGGAAAGGTGACAAGTGCTCGAGTAGGAGGTGTATGAAATACAGCTAGTGTATAAATTTACTTTTTTTTTTGATCGAATAAATCTCCGAAATAAACCGAGTATGATACAAAAAAAAAAAAAATACGTTATTACAGTCGTATTCGATCGGTAACCACGATTTTAGGTATTTTATGATTTCGTTTTTAAATTCGACTCGTCAATTATCCACATGATTTTGGTAGAAATATTCGTTTTAGCAGCTAAACACGAAACGCGTGAAAATCGCTGTTTCAGCTGTAGTGAGCTGTTCGGATATAAGAGAGTTTATGATTTATCCGATGGTGTTAATTGAATATCGGATTTTAACGCCCCTTTAAAACGAAAGCATTTATATTATACATAAAAACTTAAAAAAAAAATTCCCTAAAAAAATTTTACAATAAAAATTCACTTTGAATAATTTAATTTTTTTATTTCCAAAAATAAACAGTACCTATTATAAGCGTGTGCAGTTATTAATTATTCAGATTAATTTTATTTAATTAAAAGATTTCGACCCGACGTGTAATTCGATCTGAAATGAAAATTTAAAAAAAAAAAAACGAATTAGCCTATTAATAATCGTTCTTTTTTATAATACATATTATTTTATAAAAATAGGTTAAAAATCCCCCCTCCCGTAAAAAAAAAACGTGAAAAATCCCCTAAAACTGTGAAAAAGCTCGAAAAAATGTCAAAAAAAAAAACGTCCTCTTTAAAACACTTTTTATATATAGATGTGTACGTTAAACACGTTCTCGGTGTCTCGCGGAGCGTTCCAGAAAAATGATGCAGACCTATACGGAAATCCGACAGGTACTATTATAGTTTTTTTTTTTTTTATATATTTAATAACCATAATCGTCCCAAGGGGGGGCAAATGGGGCAAGTTCCCTAGGGCGTCCAAAATATTATGAATGCAGGAGGCGTCAAAAAAAATGAATGACAAAAAGAAAAAATTTGTTGTTTTATTTTAGATATTAATTTCCCTTGTCGTACCTTTATGATGATTTCGAGGACGAGTGTATTTACTATTAAAATATATAAAATTATGTCATTAGATATTACGTTTGTTGTAAAAATTTTTTTTTTCGGGGTGGGGGCGTAAAATATTATCGCCCTAGGGCGTTAGTAGTGGTTAGGACGGCACTGATAATGATTTTTTTTTTTATATAACTGTCCGTCCACGGAAACCTGTACGTATCATATAATATACGCTCCGTGAACAATATATTATGTTAATTCAATTGATCGCCGCTGTGCTGTATACAAGTGTATATAAAAGAGGGCCCTCACCTATTGCACCACCCCACGCTACACATACGCGTATATACACATACGTCTATGTGTATACGATGTAGTCGTGCATATTTATAACGAGTGCCGGTGGTGAATTGTGCAGTGCATTTTCAAAAGCGTTTCGAGTGTCGTGTTTAAAATGTTTTGTAAAATAATTTGTGAACCCTTGAATAATTCACGAGCATCTACTGTACACGCGGTTCACGAAACAATTTCCGCGCGCGGCTTGTTGTGCGCGGACGGAAAAATCTTTCTCTGCAAATCCGTATAGAATAATTGCGTTCGAAACCGATTTTCCTAATAATCCTACAGGATTATCTGGTGATAATTTAGGGACTGTATCGGTGCCGGCGTAACGCTGTGACAGGTTTTAATTGACCCATACAGACGAAAATCACACCACTCGAAGCTTTTGACGAAAACCCAATCTTCAATTTTGGTCCTCCGAAGGTGTTTCCTATACCGGAATCTGTTTGCAACTCCATTCTTATTAGAGAATTCTGACACCTCATTGCACGTCCTGCCCAGAGCAGTCTTCCATTTTCGATAATCTTTACCTGCACGTTCTTTTCGTTATACATTTATTGTAATTTTTTTCTTCGTCTCCACTCTCGCCCGTTATATCATCTGTTACTGGACCAAAAGTCTTTCGCATTAGTTTTCTTTCTAGTAACGAGTACTGATTTCCATCTGATTTCCGACCCGTACAATAGTGCTGCGGGTCGTACCACAGTGGTATCTATAAAATAAATCAACACTCATTATAATAATATATCCGTTATAAATTACAAAAATAATAAACTAATATGTAGATGAAATTAATAAGAAAACAATCATTAGCGACCAGTCACAAATAGGAAACCGTACGTTTAACCACTTTTTTTTTTCCTGTGGAGAATCCGAGTCGAAAGCGTGATTGTTCTTCAATCACGCGCGTTTCATATAAACCGACCGATTTTCGATAATGTATATTTTTAGTTTTTTTTAAAAATCGACATTTTAAACAGTTTCACTTACCTATCCCTATCACTCCCCGGTGATAAGGGGGGAATACGCCACTGAGCTAGCGATAATTACATACAATTAAAGTATTAGAGGAGTTTTGGAGAAGTATTAGAGTGCGTCGAGGTGGATAAAATATCGGGGCCGGTTCGCGGCCTACATGACCGGGAGCGCGTGCAAGTGTCTGTATATTATTATCGTCTATATAAATACGATTTGTGTGTGTGTGTGTACGCGCGCGACGTTTGGGTACGTCTCCGTAACGATTATTATTATTATTATTATTACGAACGAGCCACGACCGTTACAAACGATATTGCCAAGCACACATCCGCTGTACAATATTATACACCTTATACCTATAAGCGAAGAGTGTGTGTGTGTGTAATAACATATAAATAACGGCCTGGAAGAAGTGAAAAATATATAAAAAAAAAAAGAATAAAAATACTGTACAAAAAAAAAAAAAAAAAAATTCCGTATATAAAAAAAAAAAAAGTAATAATAATATATATACCGGATTCGTGGGCAGACCGGATAATTTATAATATACGCGCGTGTGTGTATGCGTTTTTCTCTCTTTCTTCTCATCCTTTCGACGAACGGGAAATATAACCATATATACCGTTCAAGATTTCTGTCATCGTATGTCTTTTTATTATTATTATTATTTTCGTTTCTGTATAACCCTCCGCTCGCTGCATACAGGCTCAGAATGATTAACCGCTCGTCGTGTATTAACAAATTTCCGCGGCGGGTGTGGTCTGTGTCGTATAAAAAAAAAACGTCTCGTGTATACGCTTATTGTAAGGCCACACGGTTTTTATCGAAGAACGCCCGCGCGCGAATAGTAAAAAAATAAAATAAAAAAAATTGACGTTTTAATAGAAATTTACTTCCTTCTCTCCCCCTCCCCAACGGGGAGGGAAGGCGTTTAAAATATTCCGAGTTAAAACCGAAACGGTATAAAATGTGTAGCGAATATATTTTATAATATTTCGCGTTAAAAGAGTGAGAACACAAAAAAAAAAAATCGAATAAACTTCGTGTTTTAATACGAAATATTAAACGTTCCAGGGGACGTGCCCAAGAAACGTGCAGTGGCGTAGTCAGGATTTTTATTTGTTTGGAGGGCGGGGCCGAGGCCGATAATCGATTAATTTATATTTTTTAAATTAATATGTACGAACGGTATACCGACTAAAAAACTGATTATTTATTTATTTCGGGGAGGGGGAGGGCTGCAGCCCCATCAGCCTCCTCCCCTGGCTACGCCGTTGCAACGAACAAAAATAGTAAGTAAATAATATAAAGTAAATAAGTAAATAATATTTTCAAACGTCCGTTTTACTTCGTTTGAATTGTTTATGATAATTATTCGAATTTATATATATATATAAATATTCGAAATTATTCGTACGCTCTCGGAACAGACGCATTCCAGTTGGACTCCATATGGGCGAATAATAAATGTGTTTCGAGAAAAATCGATTTGATGAAACGCCCGATTCGAGTGTAAACGTCCACGGCCATTCAGTATAGCGTTAAGGTACAGGTTTTTCGAGATTACACAAAAAAAAAATAATAATAATGACTTTGTAAACTCTCGAACCACAAAATTCAACAACTATTTCCAATAGTCACCGCACGTTCTGCAAGAGCACGAACACAACGGAATAATCACAAAACAGACAAACTTATATTCGATCTCGCGTACTTACTGAATATATATATATATATAAGTACTGCAGCAGTAATACGATCGGTATATACAAATGGCAAATGGTCGGCACCACGACTCTGTCACAGTTTGTCAATTACGAATTATTTCTCGAACGCGTGTGTACGGACGGATGTTGAAATAAAGGTGTGAAAGCAGTTTTTAAAAGACTCTCGATTATATTATCTAAGACTCTTTTTGTACATGTCTTTCGATGGCTTATAGTGTGACCTCATAAAAAAAAAAAAAAACAAGCGAACATCACTTCGTATAATATTTTATTAATATACACGATTTCGGCCCGATTCTCGCGACTCTTTACGTTGGAAAATAGATCTAATAACCACGCGTTATATAACACACATGATGTTATGTAATATGTTCTATAAGAAGAAATATTAATCCCAGTTTATCTGTCACGCGTTATTCTCATATTCGATATATGCTTATTCATATTTATATATATACGTAATATACACTGCGTATAAACGCGTCGTACTCGTAATACTCTGGCGAGATCGTCTTTCCCCCCCGGCCCCTCCCTCCTCGTTAAGTTCAGGTCCGAACAAAGCAGGGGAAACTGTATTGACTCTAGCCGAAAACAAAACGAGGAAAAAATGTTTTCTATAAGAATATAAGTATAATGTATGTAATATGAGCATTATAAACTATGTACAATCGTGTGATAATTTATTTTAAATAAAATTCCTCAATATTGTATTTGGTACATAATTTTAACATTTCAAAGTGTGCAATTTCAATTTTTAAACCAAAATTAAACCGAGTATCCAATGTAATTTCGTTATTTTTATAAGAATCAATTAAAGATTAAGATAAATGCACAGTTTTTTTTTTTTGTATTTTAGAGCTTTTATGGAAAGTCACAATTATGTTTGGTGTACCCGTTTTCACTAGGCTCATGGATGTTTTTAAAATCCGGTCCTGGTTATATTTCTGTCTCGTAAACCGATGGAAAATTGCACCGGTTTGAAACGTACCGGAATTGTATTTTGAAAAAAAAAAAAATATTCCAACTCGTTTCCCTCTTTTCTAACGGTTATTGTAGAATTCCCGTATTATTTATACATTTTTGTATATTAAAAAATGAAAAGAATCCTACGAAACGTATCGAAACTCTCGCGATAAACTCTGGGAAAAAATTCCAATCGTTCTCGTCAGAATTCAATATTATATTCCTATTCGTAACGGTCGAATTTTCTCGGTCTAATTTACTTCTCGACCCGTCGTACAGCTATGTACGTTTGCGTAAAATATATTGAAAGCCGCGATCTGCCGACGTTCGCCAGGTCCTTGTGTAATATTCCAGTTTTTTTCGACGGTATATTTAACGCGTCCTTTTCTGTATTTTTTTTATTTTTTGTTTTAAATAATATTGTCATGTCATTTACGGGGTTTTATTTTTTCCGATATCCGAAGCGGATTCGCAGATATAACAGTCGATATTACACGAGAAATGACGAAAACAGGACGAAAACAAAAATCACTGGCGCGCTCGGCGTGTTATTTATCGCGCGCATTGCAAACGCGACGTTATATTTTTCAATGAGATTCGCAGTCTCGTAAACGAAATCCGAGTTAACACGCCCACGGAAAAAAAACCCTTTTCACTATTATTTATTCACGGCCCGTCGGCGAACAAATTCGCAATTTATTCCGACATTTCAATAGGAATTTTTATAAATTTCGTATTTTTTTTTTTTCAAAATACAATTTTCGAAAGAACGTCGTCGTGATAAAATGACAATATCGTTATAATTATATATTGACAACAACGTAATATAGAAGTCTTGTAAATTAATTTTTTTTTTATTCTTACAATTTGTGCAATAAATACGTCTGCTGTTAATCGTAGCGTTCGCAATCGAAACAGAACGTGGAAATAATTTTTTATAATTACTTCGTTAATTCTCGTGATGGAGAAAAAAGTAATCGACGGATCCACTTTGACTTTTCAAAACGAATTTTCGTAACCTCGTCCGCGGTCAGATCAGGTTATAACGATATGAGTTCTGATCGTCCGTGGCCTAAAAATTAAAGTATTTTTTAAAATCAATGACGTAAATATAGCGTTAAACGTTAAACGATATCATAGTTAATATTCGGAGTTTTTTTTGGGGGAAACGGTAAAAATCGTGTTTTCTTTATATTAAAAGAAAAATATTGTAAGGCATTATTCTACTTGTACCCCAGAGTATTTCAAAGTGAGTTTTTGAATTTTTTTTTTTGGTAGTACAAAACTAATTTTTTTGGAAAAATAATGAATATTGTTGTATATGAGTTTTCAATGATACGCGAGCCACTATTAAGTCGAATATCTCGTCAACTTTTCTACCATCGCGCAACAACGTCCGCTATTATACTGACGAATTGTCTCGAAAAGGTTTTTTAGTGCGGTTGAAACAAAACCGTAGCCAGGGGGGGTTTAGGGTTCAGACACCCCCACCCCGAAATTTTTTCTTAAAATAAAATTTAATTATTTATATTATTAGTTTATGATTTTTATTTTATTTCGTATTTTTACTCTCAACCCAACAAAACAATTTTTGCTGGCTATACGGTCTTGGGTGGAAAGATGACGTGCTAACACGCGACGGTATACGCAGGACCGGATTTTGGTAGTACGCGCAGGTGGCCTATGGGCCCCAAATAAATAAACAGGACAATACACGTTTTGCTTATTAAATAACATATAATATTGTCTGTAGTACCTATGTATACTGTTCATGCTCGTTTAATTTATTTAAATAAAAACAATCGAAACGGGTGAGTAATATCATATTAAGGAATCGCGTTATAAAAATTACAAATTGGTAAAAAATTAATGCAAATAAACACAAAAATTATATGACGTATAAGTAATAATTAAAATTAAATGCCCGCAACTATTTTTTTTTTTTTTATTTAATTTTTACAAAATCTATTCTATTGTACCTATATTATGACGTTCGATGAAAATTTAATTTTAAACGGAAATTTTTTTTTTTATTATCTGTAACTGTAGAATAATTACAAAAGTGTGGGGCCCACTCAGCCCCTCCCCCCTGAATCCGGTCCTAGCTTCACGTGTATTTATAAAATATTGTTTACGGTGAAAAATATCGTTGCCAAACGGCTCGGGCGGCACATGGATTTATGGAAATCGAAAAACGAAAATATCATTTTACGATATAGGCGAGCGTGTAAACGACGGCGATTTATTTCCGCGCGACCGTTAATCTCGCTCGCTCATCTCAGCTCGTATCGACTCCCGTGTTCGGACCGACGCGGCCGGCCGGACGGAATTTATAATCGTTATAGATTACATAAAATATACGAAATTATAATAATAATAATAATATGTAGTGTATGTAATATATTGGCTCGTATAAAATTCATATTCGCGACAGCCGCGGTGGAAAACGATCGCGATCGTCGTCGACGATAAATTCGGAATATCGCTGATCGCGGCTATATACGCGCGGGCTCGCGTATTTTTTTAGTACTTTATTTTAACCGACCGAAAAACCGAACCGATTTGTAAAATAACCATAGATAATACACATAGGCGTGCGCAGACCTTTGTGGGCCAAGCCAATGTTAAATTAGGATCAATGGCGTATTTGGGGGAGAAGAAAACATTAGTTTCCCATGAGTCCTAACCATAAAATTTAAATAAGCAATATGTACGTATTTTGGAGGTTACGAGAAAAAAATTTATATTCCAAATAGATGCATGTTTTATATATTATATATACCACCGGTATAGCGGTTAAGAGCAAATTTTAAGCTTATGTAAAAAAAACAATTATTTTGAAAATGTGAAAACCGTCCGTCAACGGCGTTTTACGCGTGAAATGCACACATGTTCAACATCATAGATCAAGAAAATTTCGACCTACTTTTTAACTTTCTAGAAAAACAGCAATTACATTCCTTGATCCATGTTAAGGATAATCGTAATGTAAATATTATAAAATCATTTTATAAGATAATTTGAGTTTTGAAGAAATCGTGAACAGACGCGATTACAAATAAAGTACGACTCGGCTCGTAGGGAGGGCCATGGCCCACCCGGCCCACCACGTGCGCACGCCTATGATAATACATAATGGATAGGCCATATTCGTTATCGGGCGTTCCGCAATCTTCTGTCTCACTCAACAAATATTCAGATAACCGGATGCGTAGATAACAGAATGGACTATTTTTCAATTATTATTTCATGGAACAAATCATTATTTCATGGAACAAAAAATAATTTCTTGTTGAATAGGACAGAATATTCGATTTTAATATTGCTATATCTCTTCTTTATTCGGGAACGCTGCCCGTTACACATATTGTATACACGTGGCCTGTCCATTATGTATTATCTATGAAAATAACGCGGCGCGCTCGTAGTACGTAACAAACGCTAATATATTCGTTGTCGCAGCGGTGGCCGTTACACAAATTTCCCGGTTTTGCAACATGTGATCTGTTCTTGTATTGTGAAACGTCTTTCGAGTAAAACATTTTCATATGAATACCAATTATTACGGATTAGGCTTAGACCCCCCTAAAAACTTTTCTAGACACCACCGATATGTGTAAAAAAAATCCTTTAAAAAAAATCGGGATAAACGTTTTTATCGTATGACGATGTGAATTATGTTATTTCGTTTTCGTTTTTTAGATTCTGAGCGGTGCGAGGAATATGTGTTGGTTTTACAATGACGTGTTTTTTTTATATCTGTAACCAAAAATTCTACCAGAAGTAGTGTTCCGATAATTATAGTCACAAATTGTATATAGCCGGTACTTTAGACAGACCATTTTACGATTTTCTTAAAAGCGCCTGAAAATATGACTGAAAAAATACCGAAAAATTACGTAAAAACGATAAAAATGCGAAACCGTTATTTGTTCGTAATTTCAAAACTAATGGGTATAAAAACATGAAATGTTCATCAAATACGTAACTTTGTATTATATTTATATATATATATCATTTTTATTACTATATAAATTTTAACATTTTTTTTTTTTTTGGTTCTGAGGAGAGTTTAACACGATCCCCCCACCGCCGTAAGTACGACACCGTGTGCGTCATACACACACAACTCGTATTATATTATAAACGGGACCGAAGTAAATGTACGTTGGCTCCTCGGTGGAAGGCTTTTAATATAATACGAGCGCATTTCGACAATGCCGCAGATTGCAGTTTGAAACTTTCGAACGCCCATTTTCGCGACCCCAAACACACAATATTGCGGAACGAATTCGCAAGAGACGGGAATACGAGCGGCTGTATACGGCGTGCGTGTCTATAGTATAATATGTACCGCCTTAGCTCCAGTCAAATTGCCAGTCGTCGGTAATATATTAACAACGTACGCCGAGTACTTGAACGAACTCGGGGATGTGTTTTTTTTTTATATATATATACGTATGAGATGAGGTACTTTGAACGAGACCGCAAATCAAGACTCGCAGAACGGTGCGAATAATATGTACTTCTAGAAACTACTCCTATACCGTCTCTAAATGTATATAGTAGTAACGGACTATTTAGGGAGTTTATGGACATTTTAGAAAAAATTTACAGAATAATAATATTGCTGAACGCAAATGGACGTTTTCAAAAAATGTACCGTTTTCTATATTCATTATGAAGCAATTGAAACTATATACTACATCAAATAGCTGCATGGTTTTTTTTCCTTTCCCGCGTTTTAAAAAATTGTTGTTTGATTCACGCTTGTGAAATTTCATGCGTATTTGTTAACAACAGTATATTATAGTAAAAAAAAAGATAACTCCTGGGCCTCCAAACGAGTTTCAGGCTCAGTTATCTTTCTTTAATATCAAATAAAATAATAAAATATAGAATTTACCTCGTTGTGCTCGACGAGTCGTTTACGCGTGTGTTATCATCGATAATATTTTTCTGGTTTATGGCCAACCGAACGAGACCGCTACTACGGTCTAGGGAGTGTGTTGAACTCTAAAATCCTATCCAAAAGAATAAAAGTTAAATTATATATACGTGATTCTGATCAGAGTAGTTTTATATGGATCTGAGACGTGGAATCCGAGGAAAAGTGAAGAAATGACACTTGACACGGACCTTGTATCGATTCCAGCACGGGGGAATGGAGAAAACGTCACAATGACGAACCGAAGAATTTGTTAATAACAGAAACGTATGAAAAGAAGACTAACGTGGGTTGGACACGTTCGGAGAAAACAGAATTCATATTTATAAAAATGGTTATTCTGAGGAAGAACCGGTTGGAAAAAGAACGTTTACCGGTAGACCACGCTTAAACACGATGTAAAAGCAGTGGAACCCGAGAGACCGTGGAGAGAACTGGCAAAAAGTAAAGAAAGGTAGCGGTAAATTTACTTAGAGAGCTGGCCAAAAAGGCCAAAACCCACAAGAAGAATTGTACATCTATAAATATATCGATTTTGTTTAAAAATAAATTTGTATAGATATTTCACAAATTATTATGCGATAAATCCGCACTTCGGATTAAAAGTGTCAGCTCCGTCTTGTGATCCATATTCTCTGTTACCCGTACACTGCAGTGGTGTTTCATCAAGACAAACCGCTGCAGAGTCAATTTTCGATTCGCCCGATATGTACTCGAACGTCAGAAAAGCACGATAATCTATGTATATGCTCAATTAAGCTAATATACAACAGTATGCCGGAATAGTTTTGATTAAACGGCACATTAGATGTAATTTTTTCAAGTATGTTTTGTTTTATTCAAAAGATATAGTTTGAGACGAGAACGTGTAAGATTGCCATTTCGTTTAGTGTTTCAACTGTTATTAATTATGTTTATAGCTTGTTCCTTTACCGAAACAGTTACGAGTCAGACGATTTTCTCAGTATGACTTTATATGGGTAACTATTTCTCGGTTTTTGTATAAAATCGAAGCAATACTCACCAAATAAGATGACACCGCGTTAATATTAGATATAAATGTAAAAGCAGCCGCGCGAGTTGCAATTCCATACGTTCTAGAAAGTGATGAGAGGTATAAAAAAAAAAAACCACATTTCAATTTCGACACGTGTATGTGTGCGTGTACACCGAATAAAAAACGTGTAATATTTATAGAAATTTAATCTTCTTCGAATTAATTTTGATGAATTACAAACCCGACACCAATCATATTTAATCATATTATAACTTTTATCCCTAATAATAATCGTCGTGTTTTTCGAACTACAACACGTATCGTCGATGGCGAGCACGCAATTGTTGCATAATGATTATTATAATATATTATAATAATAAAATATGTTATAAATAATATTATCGGTGGACCGTCGCAGAGATGCGATACCGTTCTTGATTGAAAAAAAGGATTTTTGTATATTCGTGACGGTTATAATATATTAACGCGAAAAATAAAATTCAAAACAAATTTTCGCTCCGTATAAATTATCCGTTTATGTTACAATGGGATTCTCGTCGTATACTAACCTAACCTACCGAATGAAACTTAAACTTTCGTTAAACGTTAAATAATAATAGTAATTCGTAAAATACAACGTAAAATTTACTCGAGTAACGCGGAGATTTTTCGTTTTCTTATCAACGACTGACGTTCATTAATTTTTAATTAGTACGTATATTCACGTATTGTAAAATATAATATATGCGTTATATTACAAAGTATAATATTTTGTTAATATAAATTGTATTCAGGCAAACTTATCAGCTTTTACAAACCAAACAGCTTGCCTATTGGAAGAAACTTAAACAAATTTTTTCTTTGTAAAGTGCAGTTAAACGACTTGCGGCGCCAGCGGCACTGATTCGTTTAAAAGTTTCATGTGGACGGTAAAAATTTATACGCGGAAAGAGTTTTCGATTTTGCCGATTCAGTATCGGACTCCGCTATTGATTTTGACTATTAAATTTGACAGCAATTCTATCGTTTTTTATACAATTAATTTTTATAATATTTTTGCCGTCTATCTTTGATTTATACAAAATAAATTTAAACGATTTAAACATTAAATTTAAATTATTATTATTAATTCGTTAATAATAATTTAACACGTATCCGAATGTGTATGACTTGCACATATACGATATACACTTGTGCGAATTAGTCAGAATCGCCACTGATGCGTTTTAGGTATAGTCCAGAGGCGCGTATCTGATCTGTGTCCATTATGAAGAAGGGCAAACGAATTTTGTATTTTTTGTATCGAATACAAATTGTATTTTCCTGAATAACTGTAGACGTTCATCGTGATCGAGCGTTTGGTGCATAGCTGACGACAAATAATATTATTATTAATAATAATAAAATAAATAAATAATAATGATTGCATACGCGCGTAAGATCGGTCGCTCGGTCGGCGTCAAAATAAACACCCCCATATACCGATATAGCGCCATCAGCCGACCGTAATAAAACGAAAAAGAAAGTAGTCACCAGATGGCGCTACGACACAACATAGAGGGCGTGGCAGAAAGGCGCATATAAATAGCGGTCCGAAACCATCGGACCGTTCAGTGTAGTCACGGCGGTCAGGCGTACACAACGTAGTTCACGTCTGACTGCGGTGTGTGCGTGTGGTGTTTAAGACTGCCACGTCCTCTATGTTGTGTCGTAGCGCTATCTAGTGACTACTTTCTTTCCCGTTATATTGTTATTTTTTTTTTACGTTCCACGCACGCTGACGTTGTTTTTCCTTTTTCTTCGTCTCGGTACACGAATAGATATTTCTTCTTGGTTATTACTCGTCCATACGGATATTTTATTGGGCAGAGAAGGTTGGCTCTATTTTCGCCCCCCCCCCTTAAACATCGTGTATAACCGCTACTGTACAAGTCTTTGTCCTCCTTGTTCTGTATTAGCCGAGCACCACTTCGGTACGATCCCATCGCAATATTGTCGTCCAGCGCAATATATCCACCGGCGCGTTGTCTCCGCCAATGGCCCTCAGACGCGTCAAACTCGAATAGGTCGTTGCGAAGATTCCAGTTTTCCGAATCGGTGCGAGTACTCTGGAAAACACTGTCGGATATATATAAAAAAGTTAAGGCTACCATGCCCCTACCATACGGAATACGCCCTTGATATGTATATAAAAATTATTAATCAGAGTAACTTTTTTAAAAAAGCACTTTGCGCGCAAAGTACGACAGACAGAGACACACACATACACACGAGCGGATTAACGTTAACGCGCGTCATACGATCCGGCGCGATAATCGCGTAATTACTCGTCTCCGGGGGACAGATATTTAGGCGCGCGGATGCGAGACGACGTAATAACGTCTATCGACATGTCTCTCTCTCTCCCTCTATATATATATATATATATATATCGACAGGGACGGGGAAGGCAGCGGCAGCTGATATTATTATTATTAAAAAAAAAAAGCGCGAAAAAACTCGTGGCGGGACCGCGATATTGTCATAATATTCTATACTATGACGCGCGGTACGGCAACAAGGACGGGAAAAGAGGAAAAGCGTTTAATATTTTATCCCGTCCGCGACACCCTACGTACGCGATACTAGCGCGGACGAGACCGGGGCGTCATCGTCACGTCCTTTGTGCGTCACACTCGTCGTGCTCGTCATAAAACCGAGGTGTAACTGTGTAAAATGGAATTCGTTATACACCGTCACGGTAGAAAGGACTCGCGAATACACACGCAGGACGCACAGGACACGCAGGACGCGATAAAGCGTTGGCGGCAGCGCCCGGGGGCGCTTTGAGCGCGTTTCCGCTAATAATGGACAAACGCGGCGGTCGTTTGATGTGTTCATCGGATATTTTTATAACGCGTGCCCCCTCCTTTCGCAATGCGCCCGGCACGCCCGAGGGGGTTACGACGACCGAGGAACGATAATAATAATAATAATAATAATGAAAATATCCCATTGGAAATCGGATTAAAGGGCGCGTGCAGCGAGAAATCGAGTGAACGCGAAAAAAAAAAAGTACTGTTAAACCGAAAAAACAACAACCGAAGACGTGGACGAACGTTATATAAAATAATACGACGACGCGGTACGGCCGTGAGGATTGCGTTTCGAGCTGCAGACGTTACAGACCTCGTTCGCTGGGACGTTTTCCCGCGGCCGATTGTTATCCGAACGAATTATAATAATATTATAAATACGAACGGCGTATTAAAATTATTATTATTATTATTATTATTATTGGTACACGCCGCCGCGCAACGAAATAATATTATTGCTTGTGCCGAATGCGGTATACGGGACGGAGCGTTATTTTTTTCTGAAACGACTATTTTTTTTTTTTTATCCGTTTTAATCTCCCCTCGCGCGTCATGTAATCACGCACATATACACGCGTCGTCCTCGGTGCGCGATTATTTCGTCACACGTTTCGTACAATTATTGTCGTATCCATATAGACATTGCAGTAATCATTACGGACACAGGAATCATGCAAAAAAACGTTTTTCCATACGTGTACGCCTTTAACGTTTTACTCTTCGTTTGAGTTTCAGTGTCGTTGAAATAATTTGTAACGCAAAATTACGATACAATTGAATTAATAATATACACGGGCGACCGTAAAAATTCTTTAATATTCCGTTACAAAAATGTGTTTTTCGTATTATTTAATTTTTTTCAAATCGACCGATTATTTATATCGATCCGAACATTATTGTGCGCACGCATTAATGCGCCGTTCCTGTCGATCTGTACTCCGTTCCAAATAAGAACGCACCGCTTTGGCGCATCGAAATGGATCTGTCAGAGTCTAATCGCTCTGCGATTGGTCGCCGTCTAACTGTAGTGGAGACGCACGCGCGAGTTTCAACCGATTATCGTCCGCCGACCGGTGCGCTCTTATTTGGAACGGAGTGTAAATCAATCCTGGTAAAAATATTAAATCTATAGTAATTCTGTTGAAAATATTTTTTAAAAAAAAATCTTTTTTGTTTCTTTCGCTAATCATCGCGTCGTTGAATCCGCATTGCGCTCGCGGTGTAACTCGTAGACTATATATAGCTCAGTGTTTCCCAAAGGGTGTGCCGTGAAATTTGAAAGGTATGCCGCGACAACTTGAACTTTTTTTTCATGTTTCCCGGTCCTAAACCACTTGTATTTGGAAAGTAGATAATGTTAATCCAAAGTATGCCGTGACTTATAAAAACTAATAATAATAATGTGCCGCGATAGAAAAAAGTTTGGGAACCACTGCTGTAGCTGAATGTTACAGGATTTTTGTACTTGACGGACGATACGGACGATTTTTGCATTCATTCCTATCAAAGGTCCACGAGATAGCGTGCGATAAAAATGATCTTTTTCCAAGAGCGGACTCGGTATATTTTACTTTTTCCTCCAGCGTCGTGGACTAAACGGTACGATTATACCATAGACATATTAACTAGTGGACCGCGCATAGAGAGAGAAGTCTGGGGACGATATAGAGTGAGAGAGAAAAAACAACGTAAGGGCCAACACAGTGTGCCAAATGACCACATAAAAAAATTATGATAAAATTAAGTTGTACAATTGTAATCATACGTAACGCGCAGCCGGGCGACGCCGTCTCTTTCACGACCAGTCTATGATTACTCAAAGTTTTTTTCAAGTATTTTAATATGAAAAATTGAGTTATCTAAATCAATGATATGATGTATTTGATAACAATAAATAGATGAAAAAATAAAATATTTCGTCTTCCATGAAATAGCCCTCACGTTGTTCTTTCTCTCTCACTCCATTCGATCACGACAACTTATGGGTGGGCGGTGAGGAATGCGCAGTCCATTAGTTAATATGTCTATGGTTTATACCGAGATTCAATTCATATCTTTTCCGCTTATTCAGGCATGGGACTCAGTATGGCGCCCTAGGCGTGTGCCTATGTTGTCTACCCCTTGAGACGGGCCTGAATACACCGATTACGATATTAAAAACTCGCGTACGGAGAGAATTTAAAAAAATCTTTCTCTCCTCACGAGACCTCGGGGCTTTTAAAAAAAAGCTGAGAACCACTACTGGTATATTATAATAATATTATTATTTCGTTCGTCGTACGGCCGTGCAGTGTTTCTCCCGTGCGATTCATATATAGAAACAATGCGCGATTCCTCGTGTAATATTTCACAAAATATGTACACAATAATATTACATTATACCGCGCGACACATCTCCTATCGCGTACTCGAAATCGATCCCCTTAAAGAGGAGGCCGCCGCAATCAAACGCTAACCGTGTACGACGTCAACTCTTTAATACAGCGTTTGATTTATGAGGGGATAACGATCCGGTCACATTGTTCTACGCGCGTACGCGTACGCGTGTTTGTGTGCGCTGCACAACGTGCGGCAAAGCGGAAGAACGGACCGCGCCGTGAACAAATTGCAGTTATGCCCGCGCGCCGATAATATAATAATATATTGTATTATAATAAGCGGCGTGTGCGCAGCTTCAGAAACGAGGAGGAGGGAGGGCCGTACGATTTTTTTTTTTATATATATATTATCAAACGCCTTATAACAACGAATATTTTTTGGCGCTTTAATTTAATTTTGAATTTTAATAATACAATATTATCTTTGGAATGACCTATGTGATGAAACTAAAATTTGTGGAACCTCTAAAAAACGCACGAGAATAACTTGGGCTGGGCACGTTCGGAGATCAGCACGATTAATCGGACAAATAACAAAACGGAAATCGAACACGAAGAGACCCAGAAGACGACTTAGGCAACGATGGGAAGACGGAACGCAATAAGATCTAAAGTCATTGCAGGCAGGGCGTAAGGAATGCAGAAGGAGCTGCAAAAGACGGGGAAAAATGGAGAAAATATTACGTTGCTGCGGCAATGGGCCCGAAAGGCCTGTAATAGCCTATATAAAAAATAAATTTTATTTTGAATTTTAATGATATATATAGTATTTATAATATTTTTAGTAAAAAAAAAAAAAAAAATTTCTTAATGTTTTTACGAAAAATTCCCCCGGGAAAAAAACGTTCTGAGCCAGATTTCTTCGATCGCATTATAAAGTCCTCTACTCGTTTATCGGCCCATTTGCAAACGAATAAAACACGAAAATATAAGAAACGTTTTTACGGTCAAAAGTATATTTTTAAAAAAATGCGTAAATTTTATTCCAAACAAATCTTTCTCACTGACTTCACAACACAGAAAAGCTTCCGCCGCCGAGGATATTAATATTAACCTATGTTTAGTTTTAAATATAGTTTATATAAATTAAATGTTACTGTTATAGAAATAATTTTTTTTTTTAGCGCATAATGTACGTTGACGTACGGTTTTAGTTGACAATATATGTATACGGATACATCGACTGGACGAACGAAGCCTGCAGGTAAACAGTAAAAATCAAATATTTTTTTTATGGACATACATATTATAACGAGTGATTGCGACGACGACTCGATTTCCCTACTATTGTAGTGTGTCCTTAACAATACGTGTACCGGCGCGCTACGGAATTTTATTTTTTCTCTCTCTCTCTCTCTCTAGACTGCGTAACCGAATGATTTTGGCAGTGGACAGCGACGGCGTTACGTGCGATCTATCGGATTTACGTGATCTAGATCCCAAAAACAATATAAGTGAAATGAAACATGGCCAACCTATATAATACATATATTATACACATACATATATGGTTGCCAAACGTAGTTCCTTTTACGTTACGAAGGATCCGACGTCCTTACATACAGATGGACTGAGAACGCCACAATCGTTTTTCGGTAAAAACACGAGCGTACACAGTTAAATTATAAATATAAACATATATAATCACATAAGTACACAGTTCGTGAAGTACGGTGTTATCATTCTCATTAATGCAATACGTTCGGCAAAATTATAAAAATGCTAATTTTATTCAATTAATTGTGTAATTATTTATAAAAAAAAAAAAATCCTCGCTATTTTTTTTTAAACCGTTATGGTCACACGAGTTACTTGCTTTAATCGTTGTACAAATACAGTTACGTAACGTGTTAAGTTGAAAATTCACTAGGGAAAAGAAGTAAAATTTTATTGTAAGTTTGTTACTTCACACTTTTGAACGGTATATATATATAATATATTCGATATAGCGTATATTAGTATAAAAAATTATTTTAATTTTAACCGACTCGGCAACCGAGTATGATAATGACACGTGTATAAGCATTATATTATGTATCTGTATGCGTAAGATGATTAAACCCCATTCGTCATCAAATAAAAATGTAAAATAATAAATTATTGTGTGTGTGTGTGTGCACGTCCGCGGAGACATTGTAATTACGTATATCGGGCGATATAGTCAATTGTTTTTTTTTTTTTTAATTGATTATGGTAATATTGAGTTAAAAGCCACTTGTATTTTTAATAGCTTCAAATGTGAACAATTAACTTTTAGAAAAAGCGTTTAATCGGTTTCTTTAAAAAAAAACGCATACGATTTTCGCGTAAATAGTAGGAAATTGAAATTAAATATAAATCCTTTTATATGTCTAAAAAATAAAAGTCTCCTGTTGAACTGTGTTTATTAACACCTGACGCGTTGAAATTATTTCGTCAACGAAAAGTGGCCACTAATAAAACTCGCAGTTAAACGGCAAAATCGACGAAATCGAATGACCACATCGTGTAAAGAGGCGTCGTCGAAGTATCAAAACTTCGAAACGACAGAAAAGTAATAATAAAATTTAAAATTTAAAAATTCAAGTTAAACATAAAGAAAGGAAAAACAGTTGAAATGGCTTTAACGATGATTCAATATTAAAATATTGGACCGATTTCACCGACTATTGTTAAATACACTCCGACACCGTGTTAGTTTAAAATTTGTTTAAATTTAACATCTGGTTAAATTATATAAGTTTCATCATTATATTATTATTGTTAAATTCTATTTGTTAAGTAAAAAAAAAAAAAAATGTTAGTTGGGTCACCAAAACGGTTACCTTGATTCTAACGTTCTCAGTGGTTTCACTAAATGTGATTAATGAAAATACTGAAAATATAATATTAAAAACAGGCGATTATAACCTAATGTACTGCAGTGAATCTATGGCATTCTAGAATGCCGATTAAATTTTAACAAGCTGATTTCTGACGGTTAACAAATCTCGGTGAAACCTAATTTTCACAAACTGTTTGTTAAATACAATTAACAAAACGCAGTGGCGTAACTAAGAGGGATCAGAGGGTACGGTCGCAGCCGGGCCCGTGCGCTTAGGGGGCCCGAAGTAAAACAATATACTATTATGTACTATTTTTATATACTATTCGATTTTTTTTTAAACAATTCAAAAACATACTTGAATTTAATTTTAATTTTATAAAACTGTTCAAATCACAATTAATTATTTATAGTTATGTTGTACGATAAAATGAGTAAAACCTATGAGTGGAGCACAAAAGCGGAAAAAATTAAAAGATGGCAAATTTCCGAAATTAGACAGCGATTTCACAAAACCATTTGAATGTACTTCAGAAAATTGTGTTTTATGTACAAACTGCACTTCAAATACTACATAAAAAAAAAAATGTTTTCTCGATGATTTCGCTCCCGGGTCCAAATTTTGAAGTTACGCCACTGACAAAAAACGTTAAATCGCTAACAAACGTTGGTGAAACCGGCATATTATGTTTTAAACCCGTTGTTATGGCCTCGACAATAACAACAACGTTATTGGTTAATTGTGTTATCGTTTCGGGACGAAAACTATGGAGAAAAAGCACCGATACTGACGACGACGTGGCTATACGTGTATATCGTGGAAACGATATGGAATTTCGATCACGAATCCGCGTCAAATCGAAGCGAAAGATTGACGTACGAGAGCCATGTGACCAGCAGAACATTCATTTCGGGGCCCGTCGCACGCGACACACAATATATACGGATATTATTATACACATAGTGGATGTATATATATTTCACGTACAAGATTTTCGAAATGAATTTCGCTCGTTTTTTTTTGTTTTGCTCGTAAAACGCGTTGCGTATATTTTTACTAGGTTTTTTTTTTAGCTTCTAACTTATGTGCGTACATACAATGGCCATCATTAATATCCCCGAGGCTGTCGTTCTAACGACAATATAATGTACTGCGCAGCTGTATGTACGCGTATACCGCCGGACGTTTTAAGTACCGCCGCGTCGATATTAATCGTGCGAAGTTCGCGGTTTTTTACTTGAAATTTATTTTTATTTTTTTCATTAGCTTTCACTTAAGACTTACACAGCTCAACGATCAATATATATATTTATATACGTAAAAGCTGAAAATTTAATAGCGTATGACGATAGAAATAAAGGTGGAAAAACGAATTAATAACGCACAGAATTAATAGCGTTTATAAAGGATTTTGCAGACACAAGTGTTAAGACCGAGCCGAATATAATACGATAATGTCAAACACGTAGGCCGCATTAGTTCAATTCTAAAGACGGTTTCGTGTGGTACTAGGATACGAGATGGATCCAGTGAGGACGAAGTTATTGCGTGCAGGAGAAGTTGAAGTTAAAAGGAGAAAATAATTGTTTTTTTTTTAAAAAAATAAGTTTTTAACCGGTGACGGATATCTACCAGAAGTATAATATTCATTGTAATCAGTAGCGTATTAACGGAGAGGATTCAGAGGTGATTTTCGTGTTAAACACAGGTCGATTTAAATTATTATTGCGCATTGGTAACGATTTATATTAACACGTGTTTAGGGCGCGGAAATTTCGTCGATCTCATAAAAAATTATACAGTGATGATCTGCAGGATTTACTCGAGGAATTCTAGAGATTGGTCATCATTTTTTAACAGGGGACGACGGTTTGGCTCATGATTGGCCGAAGGAACGAAATGAAACCCGAAAAATTCCTCACCTACGACAGAAATAGACGTTTGTAATATTTATTTATAATTTTCTGTTTTATAAAATCTAATAAATATATCAGAATAACCGTGTTCTATTAATATATATTATGTTACTATGTATATGTATTCATTACTGTTTGATATGTAAGTATAATATATATACGAGTACACAATGTGTTTAAATTAATTTATTACTGAAAAAAAAAGAATATATTTTATTTCGAAATACTATGTCAAATCGTTTATAATAGAGATGAAGTTTCTGTTACTGTTTTTAAACTACTCCTCTCCTCCCAGAGAGAAATATTCAACGTACGCCACTCAAAATACGTACAGGCGCAGGTCTAATACATTGATCTATAAATTATATCACCACAGGCACAATTAACCTAGGTACCGGTTACGCATCCGAGCATTGCTGTTAATAGCGAGTGAAACGTGGAAAAATAATTTAGTTTTGTGCAGAAATAAAGTAAAACTGGACATTTTCTAGGAAAAAGTTTGTTGTTGTTGAAATGGGGCGTATCTTATTACTCCGTATGATTGAAAAAACGAAGTAACCATGAACTGTTTTCGTACATTAGTGTATTGACGAACGGAAAGCTTATATTTAATTCATAATAAAGCGAAAGATACGTATCCGAGTAAATGCCAATGGTAAAAAACAACAAACATCGAGAATGGCCTGTCGCCAATACTTAAAAGAAACGATGTGTCCTTCTTTATTAGCGCGAGACCATTCTAAAAAGGAGTGGTAGCGGCGATCATCTCATCGTCCAAACGAGCGATCACATATAAATTCTACGTATTCTAATTGCGAGTCGTTGAACTACAATTTTATGAATTTTTCGGTGAAGGATACTTTTGATAGAAATTTGTTTTTAAGATTTCCCAACATAACACTTGCTCGGTGTAGGTCGCACGCTACGCACTGGACCAAAAACGTGTAGGTAGTTCGCGCACTTAAAAAACAAAAAAAGCGATGGACCGGTGCCAGTACATAAATGATCTTGAAGTCGATTTGAGTGGACTGCACGTGACGTAAAAAAAAAAAGAAGATTTTCGAGTCGACTTCCCCTACTCGCCGGGAGTAAAAACAGGCAGAAGAATAATATTAAAGTCGACCAATTATAGTAATATGACATAATTGAACGGAGAGCTAAACGCGAATTGCACGTGAATTTACATGCGAATATTATGCTGTATGAAGAAAATAAGTTATTCGCTTTATCGAAAACGTCGTCGAATTATACATTTTGTGTTTTAACTCTACACACCTGCAGCTGTCAGCGTCCGTAAATTATACTGTTTCTTTGGGAAAAAAATACATAAAACGAATGTAAAAATCGTAGGTGAAAAAAAATCGGTTCGTCGTTATAATTTGAAAAACAAAAATACATTTGCTTTCTGGTTGAAAAGTTTCCTACGAGAATAAGTGTGCGAAGTGGACGAATTAATATTTTATGAACTACAACTTTCCACAGAAAGAAAAAACTCGAACTTTCAGAACGTTCAATAGTTAATAAAACGAAAATAGAACGCCAGATAAAAACGTGAGTTCGGCGAAATTTCCTTAGGTTTACTAAGGTTTTCGAGTTATCGATAGATTTTTGAAAAAATAAAACAAGTTTATTTTATGTACACACTTAACATAACTTATTTGTTATTTGGGTGTCGGTGGAATCAATACACATTTATGTTATGACAGAAAAAAAAATTGTAATTTTGCTTTTTATAAAATTATCAACAGAATTTTTCTAAAAAAATTCAGAGCACAGACACACTTTCTCGGCAAAATCGACTGACAAAACAGGTATTAAACGAAAAACGCCGAGATAACAATAACGCAATAATTGTTAAATAGCGAAATACAATTAATCAGCGCAATCAATTAAATCGTAAAACAAACGACAAACCTTGCGTTGTCTATTCGAGTTTTTCAGCTGGTTTTGTCGAGGTTTTCGTATAAGAACATGGCATTTTTTTTCCCGACTTATCGCGTGTCTACGCATTATCGTCATAATAAGTGGCGGAATGTGGTGGAACGTTACACGGTCGGAATATTATAATCGTCGATTAATCTAATCGTAATTTTTCAATGTTTATTAAAAAAAAAAAAAATAAAACAATATTCTCCCACATGAATGTGTTAAAGCTTTCATGGATTGTTGATTTATTCAGAATATTTTCAAATATATCCATGTCTTTAGCTTTTGACTGACGTTTCGGACTAATTGCAGAGTCCATTTTCAGAACGATAGTTACGACCTCGGACCAGTAACTATCGCTCTGAAGATGGACTCTGCAATAAGTCCGAAAAGTCAGCCAAAAACTGAAGCCGTGGATATATCTGAAATTATTCTCCCACACCGCAACGGCGTTATCTTTAAATTTCTGTGCCCGAGAATACGAAACGTACAGTGAACGCTATGTGACTATTAATCACAGGACGCGCGTGACGGCCGGTGTTCATACTCGGACGATAATAGTGTAAGTCATAGCACGTGAGTTCGTATCAAGTGTAATAGCACACATTTTTAGAATAAAAAAAAAAAAAATTATGTAGAAATAATGAAAAATGTAGTAAATCACAAATAATACGATCAACAACGACTCCATAAACAATAATAATTTTTCGGTGTCTCTTTTTTTTTAATTGTCCTTTTCTATACGTATATAGACGATACAAATATAACACGGCCACTGCAATATTTCGTAATACGAAAAATTATAGCGAATCGATAAAAAATATCAAAAAAAAAAAAATGTTTTGAGATCAATATATGATTACTACCACTTTATTCTCTGTCCAGTCTTTATATTATAATTTACGAAATTCTGTAATCCTGGATTCGACACTTATTACACAGCCCGCACTGTACGAATGACCGCGGTATAGTGGAAATCGTGATTATTCCCGCGGGATGATTTTTCTTTTTCACCGATTAAAATATATTTTACAAAGATTGTTGGATCACGTTCTCGGACTCGGACAGGATATAAATGTACCGGAGCGGCCGCTCAATTTTTTTTTTTAATTCCATTGAAAATATTTATAGTAAAATCGGTATTTTTTTTTTTTTTACGTTCACAATAGAAACTCGTCCGCCACAACATAATTTAGGTCCTTATATAATATAACGAAACCCTTTAGGAATTAAATTTATATATATATACGATTATATAAAAAAATAAAAATAAAATGTTTATATAAATCACATGTGTACGGCGTACGTGTACAGTGCAGCGAAAAATTCCTGCACGCGCAGACATTCGCCTCGTTCTCACTTACCGTCTCTCTCGTCTCGCTCCGTCTCATTCATTCTCTCACTTTCTGTCTCTGTCTCAGAGGATAAAAAAATAAAAAAAAATGTCCATTACAAAAGATCGTAAATCAAACGATCGACGGACGATCGACGTGGACGGACGAGACTGGTCCTGGTTTATTAATGGAACTCTCCTCCACCGGCCTCCCTCCCGGAGTCCTGACGACCTCTTTATATTCTCCTACTGTGTACGCGCGCGCGCGACCACTTGGCAATATTTTTTTAACCGACTGCGGAAGAGTGGGCACAATGACCACTGTTTTTTTTTTCTTTCTTTCTCTTATATATATATATATATATATAACCAACAGGTATTTGTTGGTTGGTTTGTTTTTTTTTTTTACAATGCCAGGAATTCGTAACTGAGCGTCGTGTACATGTTTAATATAAAAAGCTAATAAGGATTTTCGACTTGCCAACGTAAAATACATTATAATCGATCAGCACTGCCCTCGTCTCAGCAGCTACCCATATATATATATATATAAACTCGCGACCTTTATTGGTTTGATTTCGTATTGGTTTTTTTTTTTCATATATACGGTTCGGTTCGTTGTACGAGACACAAAAAAACGTCGTAAACGAATTTACGCCAATTATAAATTATACCGAAAAAAAAAAAAACAAGTAAGGAAAAAAAAAATGAAACGACTCAGCGACCGTACACGAGCATCATAATGTATAAACGACTTCGGACCATAAATATCTACGTACACCGTCACACGGTCGGAATAAATGATTGATTTGGGTCAACTCCGTCGAGAAATCAAACGCGCATATATTAATAATAATAATAATAAAAAACAATTCCATTGCCTATTTGTACGTAAACTTACTGTACTGGCTGTCATATATACACGTACTCGGCTTCGCAGGGCGATTATTGTTTTCATAAATTATAATTTCCACGTTTGAAATACTGTGGCCGGTCGTATTAAAATATTCTGTTTAGGCTTATTCTCTCGGCCGTTCGCCATTCACGCGCTTCATTTATTTACGTTTCTCACTCCAGCGTATAGCGGTCCTTAAAAATTGTTCGTGATTTAAATGTTTTCCTATCGCGTTCCGGTCCTAGTAAAACGTTTCACCGAGCTCGTGTACGGAACTGTTTATGGCTTTTTTTCGCAAGATCATTCTGCCCAACACTGCCCATCACTAAACGTAATCTATATACGTTTCCTTTGCCCGGCACCTGGATTCACTCCTTATAATATATACTATACGTGCGGTTGTTTAGTTGTTTCCGACACCCGGAAAACACTTTCTGCCCGATCTCGTTCTTTCTTTCGTTGGCGTTTCGATGAAATGAAGTGTTGAAGAGTTAACTGGGTTTGAACATTTGAACGAGCGCGACAAACGTCTACACAGTAACACGTATTTGTTTCGATTGATTGAACCTCGGAGATTTCTGAAGATTATATACGATTATAGGTCATTATTATGATTATTATTATTTAAAATATTAAATAACACAAAATCGAAGAACACAGATATCTGACATTTTAATATATTGTTAATAGAAAGGCAAATGTATATATTACAATGTATAATAATTAACGTAATACCACGCGAATTATTATAAAACGAATATTATTCCGAGTGAAACTCATTCGAATACTCCTTTGTGCGTTCGCTTGTGCCTCGTCAAATTGCCACTCGACCTAAATGACTTTGTGCAAACTTCACACGAATGAGGATTTTATTCTTCACGTGACCTCTTGCCGTTCACTTTTGTGGATCTTTGAATGCACTCGAGTCGTTGAATCCACTACGCTCGATTAAGTGTTTTCGCAACGTTCACTGGACTTTAGGTACCGTCCGCGTAAGTCAATTGTTACTCGTATTATTATTAACTGAGCGACCTCTACCTCGCCAATTCGTAAAAGATTCGGTAAGTTCGTAAATCTGCTTCATTCATACGACATTTCAATACAATATTATCACGAAACGCAACAACAGCAGAATTCCATAGTTTTATGTATTTTGTTTATTTCTCATTATATATAGGTACTATGATAACATCGTTATTATGTCGTAGTAAAATATTTCTTTACATTTTGTTTCTTACGGTCCTTTTTTTATTTTTGAAATAACACGTTATTATTATTATTGTTATTTTATATTTTATGACAATTTTTAAATGATCACCGTATAGAATCATAAAATTATCCATATTCGCAGTCACTCTTTATTTGGTCCTGTAAGGCGATCAGAACACAACTGCACATATACGACCTTTCCTCGACACCGCACACATTTTGGTGGCCATATAGGCCTAGGCGCGTGAATTCATATAAAATACGTACAACGTAAGCAAAGGATTTTTTTCATTTCGTGTATTGACGTAATTATACTAATTGCAAAGATATAGAACATTCAGTCAGTAGAATACAGTGTGTCGTATAGTGAAAATAAATTATAAAATATTATTTGTCGTTTAAATTGACACTACAATACGCGGGAATGGCCAAATCAATTGTTAACGACATATGTATTATAATATAAAGTACGTAGGGAATTTCAAGTTTCCCATACAACTATAGCCGTGGCGACAGGCGCATGTTCAAAACAATATTTAATTGCGGAGTCCGTGAGTTTCGCCGAGTTCGAAAAACGTGTCGCCTTTTAGATGATAAGTACTCACAAAATATGTTTTACACAATTTTTTTTTTTTGGATCGATCTTGTGTAAAATGTTAGCGAGATTGCTTTAAAAAAATATACAATAATTATTTATGTACGAGGTAAAATTTTTGAAATAAATAATTTCTTTTCTTCGCGACAAGCGCGTAAAAAAAAACAATAATATTATAAACGTGAAACGTTACGAGTATGAAATAATATACGAGTCTCGTCCACTTTTTAAAAACATTTTTAAAAAAAGAGCTTAGGAGACGTCCTGCTGCGCACATACCGTGGAATCGTCGTATACTCTGTCTACACACACACACACACACTCATATATAATGGAAGTAAAGAGCAGCTTTAAAGTGCCATGAGGTACCTGTACGGATCGAGCTAACAAAAACTGCTGAATGCGTTCACTTTACGAGGTTTTTTTCCTTTCTTTTTTTTTTCTCTGTAGTGTCGAGGACGCATAAAAAAAGCATATACGAGTGTGTGTGTGTGTGTAGATCAACGCATTCAATATTTCTCTGCTGCGACACTCACAGCACGACTTTGAAAAAGTCTGCGCCAAAAGGCCCAACCCGCCGCAACCACCCACGGGTTTTTCGACCATCCCTCCTGCCTGTCGGGCGCACCGCGCGCGCTGCACGTCCCCGTCGCAGGACTCGAGCGATATAGCCTCGGGACCACACATCCGTTCAACACCCTTTGCAAGCGCATTATATTTGTCCTTCTCCTGCCGCCGTCCCTTTCTCCAATTCGGGTCGATTAAGTGTGCCCCGAAGGCTCCGAACCAATCAAACAGCGTGCGCTCGAAAATTACACACCCAATCGTATAATATTATACTCGTATATATATATATATATATATAAGGCAGAGAATCAATTTGTACCGACTTATAACAAGTCCCTCGTGTGATTTTTTTTTTTTTATTGGACAAATTATACGCGTATTATTTCCGGAACGAGCTTATTGTGTCGATTTATTTTAAAAAGAAAAAAAAAACTTAAAGCAATTATAATTTCTCGCCTAAACGCGCCCATATAATAATATATAAAATATATAACCTCGCGTCGAGTCGAGCGAAAAATTATTTTTTTATTCAGACGATATCGCGGTTTCGTTTTTAAAATATATATACTCTAGTCGCGCGTTATTTGCCCTGCGCCAGTGGCGTACCCAATAAGGAAAGGGGATTTCGGATATGGACTCCCAACCCCCTATTGAAATTTCAAGATTTAAAAATGTTTTCATACGATTCAAATTTAATCCGATAAAGCTTTAAAATGAAAATTGAATAACCCTTATGTCAATATTATAATATTTTATAATCGACGTTTAATAAATGTATAATTTCGTGAGAAACGTATTAAATATTTATAATATATACCTTTTTTTTTTTTTTAGTTGAAACGTCCTTGTCTAAACAAGTATGAACATATTATTTGGAAAAAATCTGGTCGCGCCATTGCCCTGCACCGTAAGTCATACAAAAATACAGTTGGATTTTATATACATATTATCGCGTGCTATATGCGCGAAACGTTTGTTGAAAACGGGACGAAAAATTCTCGCGTTTCTGCGTATCGATTCCCGGCGAATTTACATTTAATACTATAAAATATGCGTTTGTTCGACTAGAACGTTTTCGATTTTCTCCGATAACTACACGAGGATTGAAACTTGCCCGCGAATTATTAACATATTATAATATACGAGCGATACAACATATAAATAGAAATATAGAATAGAATTTTCACCGGAATAACTTTACGCCGTTCAAGCATTATACGTATGTAATACATTAGAAACAACGACGAGTACGCAGCTTCCTATTATATTAAAATATGACCTCGCGGGTTTTCGTTCTGACGCACTGCAGGAGAGAAGGAGATGGAGTACGAGGAGAACCGAGAGCTGCAAGACACAGATATTTCGATCGGTTAACCACCTCTGGAATATTATTGTAATAACATCTGTGTATAGTGCCGTCGGAGAAAATCATTAACCGAACTACGGCTGTGTTGTCCGTCCGTCCGTCCGTACATAATAATATTAATGGACCGGTGCGCGGGATTCCGATTTTCGTCGGATCGCTCGCGTTATTCGATCTACGAATATGCCTCTCGGGGTGGTAAATAAACGCGACGCTGATGCTGATGCTGCTGCTGATGTTGTTATATCCATTAAACACGCTGCAGTGACGGGTCAACGCCGACGAGACGAGACGACCCGAGAAATCGTTTTGAAATATATATATATATATACGACACGTATATACCTACTGGCTCGCAGTAATATCGACTCAGCGATAAACGGGACGCGCTGTTATGTTATGTAATGTATATAGGTCGGTAAATTATATAAACGTCCGCCAGACGGTCCGGTGGAATAATTCAAAGGGTAAAATACGACTATAACAGCGCGTAGCACGAGAGGAGTCGATCGGTGAATTTGCTTTCCGAAACGTCTTGGGCAAACTCGCGCAGGACGAAGGGATTCGTGCCGAAATTTCTCCGCCTAAACGCGGCCACGTAGTTTTCGCAAGTCTATAAAACAGTACGTGTACGCGAATCGAGCCCGAAAAATTTACGTTAAGAAATATGAAGAAAACGCATAAGAGTCGTTGTATTGAATTTATATTTTACTGTATATAACGCGGTATCGACCAATAAATATTATAAAGTCATCGTTTCCGCTCAGTGGCTTAGTTATGATTACGTTCTGTGGGGGGTAGATAATTTGTTTGGTAAACATAGAATAGGGGGGCTTCGAAATCCACACGGGTCTATATATATATATATTTTTTTTTTAAATACTTCTGTATAGAGTTAAGTTTTATAATGTAATATACTCGTATATTAACGAATCTATTTAATTATTTTACAACACATTTTTTTAAAATAAACTTAATAATTAAGAGGATTGAAAGCGGGCATTTTCTCTCTCCGTCTTACACAAGCGAAACTTGTTAGCAAAATAGACGTTTCCTATACTTTCAACGTACACCGATCGATCCAGTGGTACTGTGTAAGAAATATGAAATTTATTTATTATTATTCAGTCGGTACTGGGCGCGAAATAGAAAAGGAATAAAAAAAAAATGTTAAAATGAACCAAATCACGCACAGAAAATTACGACTATAACGCGATAAAACGATTTAAAAAAACAATAATAATAAAATATATAATAAAGTGAATACTAAATTTTATATATAAAAAAAAACTGCATTATTTATATTGTTTTTTAAAAAATATGTTTGTATTTTTAAAATATTAACGATTGATTTCAATATTCTTTTTCCCGTCGGGTATTATTATTTTTAGAAATTTAGCTGGTCTTTATTATACATATACACCAAATCAGTGGCGTACGCTGGAGAAAGGGCTAAGGGGCTGAAGCCTCCCCCATTGACCTATAATTCTATTTTTTTTTATGTTTCATATTACCAATATTACTAATGATTATAGTGGTCGTAAACGGTTTTATTTATTTTATGATGTCGATAAGACTGTAGTCGCCTGTCGGAGAATCGATGGAATGCGCAGTGATGTACAAGTTTTTCCTTTTCCAATGGTTTAGCACAGAATATACACAAATAGTGTAACGTCACATTTACGATTGATAACATGAACGGTTTTTGGTGGATTGTTCGGACTCCAAAGTTGAAAAAAATCACACGACGTTTAACGATTAACAAAAAAAAAAAAATTTATTACGCAACAAAACTATTATAATGTTCATCATTTTTCCAATTATTTATGTAATTATATATTATAGTAAATTAAGCAAAATCTTATGTCTACTGAATATTTATTTATTTTCATGCCCCCCACACCCCATTGGAAAATTCTGCGTACGCCACTGCACCAAATTAATACATCACTTATATTTATTACGTAAGTGTTGAGCTAAAATGTTTAAAACAGATGGGCTTATTAAATGAAAAAAAAAAAAACGTTTGATTTCATAAAAGACGCAGATTAAAAAAAAAAAATCCCAAATATTTACGAGTGAAAATACAAACGCTAACAGTAGAATTTAATATTTGTACTGTACGATTTTAAGATATTCACTGAACTCGTTGTTCGAAGTATGAAACATTTTTTTTTTTTGTTATTATTAATCAAACGTTCTTATCGAGTGCGATAAGTACAAGGTATACTTATAATCAATGGTACATAAGTTTTTAAACTAAAATGTTGTATATAATACGAACGGGAATTAAAAGTATTATATTTTAATAAAAATGTTACGCATTGTATATAAATCTGAGTGCTCAAAGCACAGCAGACATAGCTGGTACCTGAAATCCGTGTGCGCAATCGAATGGGCGTTTTTTCGCGCAAACGATTCGTAAAAAAAAAAAGGTAAACGCGCCCGAACGGGTTGTAGCCAAGAAATTTCGGGGTAAAACTTCAATATAAAGTTCGATCGATTTTCCCGTTTTGTTAACTGATAATAATAACGAAGACAAAAAAACAATAATAATAATAATTTTTCCGTTTTTATAAGCGACTACAATATGATTTAAAAACCGTTTCGGTTTTTTTTTTGACAAAGAGACCATACTGTTCGGACTTAAATGCTCGAGGCCCTGCGGGGCCCTGCACGCGCCCTCCTGTACGCGCATCGAGTACATATTATATAATAAAACATTAGGACGCGGCGCGAAACCGGCGGATACGACGATGACAAACGCGCTCTTTTGGGGTTATTATTATTTGGTTTTTTTTTTTTTTTGTTTTCTTACCAGCTGGATCGATTTATTTTTTTTTGTACTCTGTCATCGTCTGGGCCGCGGGCGGGCATATTGTCAACGAATAATAATAATAATAATATATACCGACCGAATAAAATATATAATATAATATAAATCGGAAATACATAATAAAATGCCGCCTCGTCACCGTTGCCGCCGCAGAAATCCTGCGCAGTGGCGTCGCGGTATATACATACATATATATTATACACCGCAATACCGTTTGCCGCGGCGAACAACCGCGCGCGATTGTTATAAAAATACGAACGTATACGAGTATATCGTTCGACCCTCCCACGCGCGAACACAACAATGACTGCCGCGCAGCGTATATTATATATATATGTGTGTGTGTACACATAGGAATAGAGACAATTTGGCTGCGTATCTCCGCGCACAACGCGGGTATATATATCGATATTATATATATACACCCACATATACGCGTTTGTGGGTCCCGCGAACACAATGCCGTTTGACGTTGCCCTCGTTAGCAAATATAGCGGAATAAACCCTATATATTCACGCGCGTGTGTGTGTGTGTGTGTGTGTGTGTGCACACAGCGTTTCTTTTATGCGCCTGTACGCCGAGACGGAGCAAAAATAGGAGAGAGAGAGAGAGAGAGAGAGAGAGAGAAAAAAGGTTTTTGTATTTTTTTTTTTATATGTCTGTAGGGTAGGTTATTTAAACGCTACCGAACTCTTTACGTACACAAATAAGCTGCGGCTAATTCGCGTAGCGTTTTCTAGCGGAATTTTTTTTTTTTTTTACATTCTAAGAGGAATTTATCGGTTTTATAATGACGCGTTTTTATTTTTTTTATATCTGTAACCCACAAAAAAAAACTCCTACCGGAATCGAAATTCTCCTCTCGCTACAGCATATTATAGTTTGTTACCGCGGTAACCATAATAGCATCTATACTTTGTACACTTTATAGAAGTCGTTTTTCGATTTTTCTCAAAAGCGCCTAAAAAAAAAACCGAAAATTACATAAAAAACGCCGAAAACGATTATCGTCATTACTTCGTCATTTTCAAATCAATGGTTAGTTCACAGAAACTTGAAATACTTAAATCGTATATTATATATCGAGAAAAAATATTTTACAAACATTTTCTTTCAATTTTGGGGATTTGTATAGCAATTTATTATAGGTTTTGAGTTATTTAATTCGTAAAAGATGTTTTTTTTTTGCTTTTAATGCTTAAAAAATCAATACAGTATTAGACGTGCGTTACTATACAATTACACTAAAAAAAAAAAATCTTTTGTCAAAATTTAAACATTTCAAAATTTTCGACAAAGTGTGGAAAATTACGTTTGTACAGAGCCTATAGAGCCTTGAAACGTTTCGAATTTCGATTTATCGTTGCTTTCAAATTCATACAGTTATAAAAAAATCTCTAAAATCCTTATATCCGAGTGATTCGCTTAAACGACATTCACAACTCGCTACCTTTTTTTTTATATTTCTTTAAAGTTTACCCATGAATTATAAAGGTTCTTCTTTACCGGTTCTTAAACATAATTTTCATAAAACATTTTACATATAATGTGACACACAACCAGTGCATGGAAGGAATTCGTTCAAAGAAACTCGTTTTATTGTATTATCAAGAACGATGAATTTTGATGAAAAAATGCAATTTTTTTTTTTTGTACGAAGGAACGTCATTGAAATTTCGTTTCGTTTTAGGAGTAACACGAACGTATTTTCGAAATTTGGAAATGAAGCCATTATGCATATTATACGACAATATTGACAACGTTTTTATATTATATTATAATATTTTTAATATTGACACGTACAATTCACCAATCAGAACCCAGGTCAACGAAAAATAAAATCCACAAATGTATTTATCTCGACAGAAGTCATTAATATCAAAACGATAATTGTATATTTCAGGTAATTAAATAGCCCTGTGGTCTTCTTCTTCTTTTATTTTTTGTTCAATACGTGTATCAGTTAAATTTTTTTTTTTTTAAATGTTAAATTATAAATTGTAAACACAATGTTTTCTATAAAATGTACAATAATACCAATAATGATTGTGTAGGGCACACCAACCAAATTTTATTTTTTCTTAATATTATGTATGGTCAAAATGTCGATAAACATTACTGTTATAGAAATATTTTTAATTGTAATTTAATTTCGTATTGGAAATCGGTAAAAACTGAAATCAAAAACGATAAGAACCTGAACCCTAATATATGTGAAACCGAAACCACATATTATTTTTTTTTTTTAAATAACCGGTACCGAATCAGAACCCGTAGAATTTTTTTTCTAAGAACCAGTACCGATAAAATCAAATGGTTCCAGTCCCTGCTTCAGAGTGCGTTGTAATATAATAATAATCATTACGTCGACTAGGTACGTGCAGACAACTGCTTGGATATTTTATTATTTGCGTACAACATTTTATAATAATAAAATCAAAGATCGATACGTATTAGTCTTTAAATGTTTTCACTGACGAGCGTGTAAAGTAAAACTGTAATAACGTAATGATGTGTTTAATATAGTAGTCGTACGGTTTAAAATACAGTAGTATGTGCGAAAACGCGCGAGTGAAATTTATAATTTATACGATTTTTAAAACGCTTGCGCGCAGTGCTTTCCAAGTGGACGCAAAATGGAGCGGAGTAAAAAAAAAAATAATAATAAACGTAACATCACGAAATAAAACCGGTGAAAAATATATAATGGTTTTTTAAAAATTATCTCCGAAAATAATTAGTCCGTCCGCGAGCATAGTATGGCCTTTAGAAGAAGAAAAAAAACGCGCAACGGTATAATACATTATATAGAGGCGGCGATAATGCGCCAAGTAAAAAATGCAAATTTAAATTTTTTTATACACACACAGGTATATATACGCGTTTCTCGGTGTTTTTAATTATTTTACCGTATATATGAGTTTCGAATCACTGGATATTATACCGAAATAGCTGGCGGTTTATATGTAGTTACACCACCGCACTCGCTCAGTATATATTACAAAACAAGCATAATTATATAGGATGTGAGCGCATTTGGAGTTCAATCAATCAGCGTGTGTGTGTACACAAATATCATAAGTATACCTATATATACATTATATAGCCAACAGAAATCTGTATAAATGCGTGTTACGCGTTAATTTCTCGTGAATGAACGCTAAAAAAAAAAAAAAAAAATCCTCTTCATTAACATATTATGCGTTTTCTGTTTTCATTATATTACGTACACTGACCGTTTGCCGTATTTTTCAACGAGTTTTTTTTTTTTTATAATAATTATAATACACGTCGAAAATAAATCAACACAACGAAATCAGCAGGAGATAAATCGATAAGTATATTGACTACGCGTGTGTACGTAAATAATAACGTATGACTTAATAATAATCGATAAATACACACGCGGTATTATTTTTATGCGCGTAATATGGTAAACGTTAAAAACGAAGGTACGTCTCACGTAGCTGAATAAATTAAAACGAAAAAAATAGTGACTTTAGTAGTTCCAACTTACTATACGGTACTACGCTGGACTTGGAAACGCGATTTAAACGCAGAAAGACTACAAAAGTATTTGGCGAAAGTAGAAAATACAATTTTTAAAAATATTTTAGCAAAAAGGCTTGGTACGATTACTGCAGGGCTTACGTGTTTTATAACTTCCCTGTTTTGTACAGGTTTTTAAATCGCAAATGTTTCCGAATCGCGTGTAGCAAACGCAGTATTTGAACTAATAGAACTAACACTATTTTATACATATAATTATAGTTTTAATAATTATTCGTACCATTATGAGAACGTCGGACGTCATTCCTGAAATCAAACTTTTTTTAAAAATTTATTTAAAACGTTTAATAAAACATATAAATGAGTGTCGGGATTTGAGGAATAGCGTGTGTATTTCATTGCATAAAACTTCACTAAGAAACCGCATAATATATAAATATTATTATTCAACGTGTAATCGAAGGTGTATGGATTGCGTGATCATTGTATTATTGTATATCATAATATAATCTATGGATTTTATTGAAATAGTGTTGTAAAATCCATAATTTATAACAGTCGTCGTTTTTTTGATTATATATCGGAATAAAAATTATTTCAATACAGTAAAAAAAAAAAATATCAAACGCATTTGTCAGAACAACGAAAATTATATGTCATAAAAACTCGCCATTTAATCGTCAAAATAGTTGAAAATAATAAAATCAACTGATGGCAGACATCATTATACGCTGGTATACATTCAATTAATTAGAATACCTTCCAGTGAAGGCACATTGAGTCGGCTAATTTATAATAAATTTTATACGTATTGTAAATTGCAGGTTTATAAAATATATACCTACCGATGACTTTATCACACAGGCACACAATGTATTATTGAAAGCTGTTGGGTGTTTTTCATCGATTGAGTAACTCCGGCGGTCGGTCACCTTATTATTGTCGTACGCCTCATCGTTGTGCAACAACCGTATATTTTAAATCGCTCTATTGTTTATAGCGTGTCAGCAGCAGTGGCGCAATTATAGGTGATGCCCCTTCTTCCACTTGAATAGTATAAATGTTTTGTATCGACGTAAATCAATACTATTGAAAATAATTTGCCAGTTGATCAATTATTATGTTAATTAAACGTAGTCAAAGTGCCTGTTGTACGGTTTAGGACTACAATATAGTGTCTACAGAATTTAAATGTTATCAGGGCCATCCCGAGGGGGGGGTAAACTCCCCCCCAATATTTAACAAGTCAACAATTTTTTCGGTAGTGAAGTTGTTTTTTTTTGCTTATTGTGGAAATCTGCAGTCTAATTTCGGATTTTTCAGTAGTATAGACATTTTTTTTTTTTTGCTTATTTGGTAACCGGCAAATTACTGAAATACCGCCTCTAATATTTCTTCGGGACGGCCCTGAATGTTATTACATAAGTGTACATAATAAATTAATAAAAATACAATATATCTTTGAATAAACTTTTATTAAAATATACGAAAGTAAAAAAACCCCAAAATACAATATAAACGTAATAACACTTAAAAAAAAACAAAAATGTAACCTATTTACCTTTTTTAATTTATATTTTATATTGTACAAATAAAATATTATACGAAGAAACTAGAATTACAAGTATATTATAATATATCTTCTTCTTCATCAGCTTATTGTCAGCCCATTAAGAGCCATCGCTGCCATCACATAACCTCTCCATTTCTCCCTATCATATTATGCGTCGTCAAAAACCGAGTCCTCTTTTATATCTTTGATGTCTTGAGCCGCGACATCCACCCATCGGGTCCTTGGTCTTCCTAATGGACGTTTTTTGTTTATTTTGTTAACTAGAACTTCTTTCAACACTTGTCCGTCTGCCCTCCATACGTGACCAAACCATTCTAGACGTTTGCTTTTTATAAATGAATTAATATTTGGCCCATTATATAGCTCCTGTAGTTCTTGATTTTTTCTTCTCTCATATGTTTGTGACTCTGCATTATATATCGGGCCGTATATTATGTTCCTCAGTACCTTTCTTTCGAAGGTAATTAGGCGTTTGGTATCTCCTTTATATATACATATATTTATATGTATTTTTTTTTTTTGATGAAGTTTAAAAACGGTATGAATATGAGACACTTTTGAAAAAAACGGGACATTTTAGTGTCCCGAATAGAGTTGCCGGGACAACGGGACAGACAATTAAAAAAAGGACATTCCCGTATAATACGCGGGACGTCTGGTAACCCTAATAAAAACCGATAAATTTTGAAATCGGTTTGAAATTTGTGTGACAGTTTTTTCAAAAAAACCTCTCTGCCGGACCCGGTATTTTTTTTCCTATCATTTCACGTCGTTCGTACGTAGTCTCTGTAATGTTGAAAAATAATAATATTTAATTTTCTGTACCGGGCAGCTGCCCGTGTATTACGCCACTGACTGATACGATATACGAAGAGATAGTGGCGCGCCAATCGTAGGATTTCGTACGTGGTCCTCGTATTATAATATCATCGCGGGGCGGCGTCGCGTTTATATAAATTCCGATTATGCCCGACGACAGCCAGCGATAAACCCTTTTATAGTCACCAAAACCGTTCGGCTTGCATTGTTTGCGCACTGGCACGCACGCACACACACACACACACACGACTTTATCGGTCGCGCAACCCTCTCTCTCTCTCTCTCTCTCATTACGCGTACGCCGCCGTTTCATATATATATATATATATTATACGCGGGCTTAAAGAGAAATTAATTTTCCTTTCGATACCATTGTTCCCCTGCTGCAGCGCAGCATCATCCGCGCGGCCAGCACCCTAAACCCTTCCGTGACGAGCTTTATTGGTATAATAAAAACACGTACTGCACGCGCACGCGGACGGCCGCGGACCACCGGCGGGACCCCGTGACTTTGCCCGGTATACGCTCGCGCGTGTGTGCGCGTGTGCCGTATAATATATGCAATAGAAAAAAAAATCAACCAAACGAGAAATAAAAAAAATAATAATAATAATACAAACCGAATCGACGACGACGGTGGCGGCGGCGACGGCGGTGGCGACGACGACGACAGCTACGACAGGGATATAACAACCGGGCGCGCAAGGGGTGACACAGAGTGAATTAAAGTCGTCCCTCTTTCGATCGATACGTGTGTGTGTGTGTGTGTGTGTGTGTGTGTGTGTGTGCGCGCGAGGGGACAGCGGCGGTATTCAAATGAGATAATATACGGAAATGGATTTAGAGTGAGCGAGCGAGTTATAGCAGACAGACAGACAGTGTGTGAGAGAGAGAGAGAGAGAGAGAGAGAGACGGCCGGAAAAGTGCTTCGACGCCGTCGGAGGAGGATTACGCTCCGTGCGGAAGGGGGACGGTGTCGTCGGGACCGGTAGGAGGCTGGGGCGGTCCGATCTGTGTGTGTGTGTGTGTGAGTACGCAAAATAACAAACGGAATAAATCGCGGTGTGTTAGTGTGAGAAAAAAATGACACTGATTCGATGCGGTTTTCCGATGAACTGAGCGCGTGTCGCTCTATATAACCGCTGCGGTACAGAACTGCTCGCATATATGTATATATATATATATCGGATTACGGAGCGAAAAGTGCGTCCGCAGCTCTGTACAAGACGAAATGGAGAAAATCGTTTATAAACTATTTTATTTACAATATTGTTTTACCGCGAACACCGTTCGTTTTTCTCGATAAATCCAAAAAAAAAAATTTTTTTGTAAAAAACAGGTAGCGAGCCGCGGGGTGTTGTGGGTATCGCTCAAGCGAATTACTCGGATAAAGATTTTAGAGTTTTGTTTTTATTGTAAATTTCAAAGCAACTGTACGAATCGTTGCATTCGCGATTAAACGATTCCGAGCGGAGCATTGGCGTAACAAATAAACGACAAACGGTTAAGACGAAATTGCATTTTTAACGTTTTCGTGTAATTTTTGGTAGTTTTTCCTGACTTTCAAAAAAAAAAAGTATTGAGATAATCGTAAAATTGACCTGTCTGAAGTACAGACTAGATGCGATTTGCGATCAGAAAAGGTGCTACACGAAAAGGTCATCGGAACACTCCTTCCTTCTGGTAGCATTTTCGGGTACAGACGTCACATCATCGTAAAACCAATACGCATTCCTAGCTCCGCTCAGAATCTAAAAAAAGTTTTTTCCCTTTCTCTTATCATAATATATCGTCCTGCGCAGCGCGTACTATTGTAATCGTACCCATTATACGATCCAGTGGCGTAATTGAGCGAAAAACCTCGTTTTTAACCCAATACTCGTCCGTCGTAAATCATTTCGGTTCTTCGACAGCAGACGCACACGCGCCGGTCGTAGGATTTCCAAAAAAAAAATCAACGACCGACCGAAAAAAGCGAAAAAGCTTCGTCTCGACATTTTTATCAACACGTTCAAAACGTAATACGTTACAACTGTATACAAACTATAATACGGTTCGACGGTGTTTCTATTTAATTTATAACAACTGTAGTTATCCAAGCGTTCTCTAAACGGCGTACAAATTTTTAATAGCAATAGCGTTAGGCGTCCCTCGGCGTATAGTGCGCTTCCCTTGTACGCGCATTATCTCGTTTAAAACACTCCCCAGAGAAGAATTCAAGAACGCCACTGCATTTGTGCGCGCGCAAACGTTATCATAACGTGACGTACGGCTACCGTTTAAAAAGTCAATTGATATTATAATTGAATCTCCGAGGATCGATTTTTAAAAAAAAAAATAGAACCCATAAATTAATACGTTTTTATATATAAAAAAAACTATACACGTTTGTATTATACGATCTAGTCAAAGAGCATATTATAAAATATATATGTGTACATCAGAGTACGTTTATTTACTACCGGTTTCTGCATTAAAAGTATCGTCTTCAACAGTAATAACAGAAAAACAAAATAAAAAGATAAGCGTGTTGCGGATGTCGCTTAAGTGAACAGTATAGTATCCGGATAAATATTTTAGAGTTTTGTAATTATTGTAAAAATTTGAAAGAAACCATTGCGTTAAAAAAAAACGATTCTGAACCGCGGGCGGAGTTTCTGCAGTGTAATATATTATTTCTATCGTTTTTAACGAAAAAAATTTTCGATAGTCTTTTCAGAGGGCCGCGTTAAAAACCCGTTGAGAAAACAGGAAAAAGACGTCCTTAAAGTACCCAGGCGCGTTTTGGTGGACGCGATGAGCTCAACGACCAGTATGAAAAAAAAAACTATTAAAATGTATCAAGTTTTTCCAACACTCTTAATATCAAAACGACATAATATGATGGTCCACAATTTTAACGCGATAATTTTATCATAAACGTTTTACCTGGAATTCAATAGTAAACAATTTTTTTTTTTTCGAATACTCCAGGAACATCTTTCTTTTTATATATTGTTTTTTAAATAAAAAAAATTTTTTTTTTGTTACGCCCAAATAAAAAACGATTTAAAATTACTATTGTATCTGGCACACGTAATAAGCAGTTTTGTCAGAATATTTTGACAGTAAGTCTCAAATTCTGACGTATTAAATTCCACCAGAAAATTCGCCTTCCTTCTCAACAATAAAACCGACCCGAATACGACCCCGAAAGTACCGCTCCAGCGAAATTCGCTACCGGAAAATGCGTAGCCGCAGGCCCGTACTGGCCGCTCTTATAGGGCGGTTGCTGAATCCTATAAGGGCGCCTAAAAATTTTTTTTTTTCATTTTAGAGGTCTAAATATTACCGATTAAGAATCTTAATTGGTTTAGTAAAACAAACGAAAC
This sequence comes from Slavum lentiscoides, assembly GCA_032441835.1. Lineage (NCBI taxonomy): Eukaryota > Metazoa > Arthropoda > Insecta > Hemiptera > Aphididae > Slavum > Slavum lentiscoides. The sequence goes on along the minus strand of CM063710.1, from coordinate 1,781,839 downwards.
ACCAACAAACCGCATGAAAACAAAATGGCAATGACGACACCAAAATGTCTACGCGACTATATAAACGGTGTGCCTATTATATACATACGAAAAAAAAACCATTTTTAATTATATTAAATTATTAAATTTTATCCAGTTTTAATTGGAAAATTATCTAAGTCATTATTCCTCCAAAATCTATTTAATAGACGTAATTTCTTTAAATTTAACGGGCGCATTGTGCCTCGTAATAAAGGGCACATAATACATCTGCCCGGTCGCCCGGTGGGCCAGTACGGGCCTGTGCATAGGTACTATGGTGTAATTATCGCGGAACACTAGTCCGAAATGTTGTACGCAAAAAAAAAAAAAACGTCTTTCTCGCTAATTATATAGCTCTGCAGTGTGTAAAAAGTAAAAATAATCGCTGCGATGAAAAACGTGTAAATGTCACGTGAAACAATATATTGAAATTAAAATTTAAAAAATTTTCAAAAAAATAAACGATTACCGCGTGTTCATAAAACACGCGCGTCATATATTATATACGACCGCTGCAGCAACGCAGTAAACCTGAAAAAATAAAGGTTTTCTTTTTTTGTTACACATCAGTGCGATAAAACACACCCTTAATAAAACTTGAAAAACGGGCTTAACGTGTTTTTTTTGCTCTAAGTTTACGAGTACTGCAGTAGTTTTCGAAAAACGTATAAATTCACTCGGAATATTTTCTGGGGCGTTTCGGGTTATACGTGCGTTTTGCGAGGCTATTTTTTTTTTTTTAGTTTTTCCGACTTTCAAAACGCTTTTCGCGGCGAGCGTATCCCATACTCACTTTAAATCGTATATAATAACGTATTGAAGTGCACTGCGGCCCAAAGGGCCCAACAGAGCATCCATTTCCCGTTACCCTGTCGGACGTTCAGGTCGCTATATGTAGTGAATATAACGTTTAAGTAAAACGCCATATCGTGCGCGAGCGTTTTTTTTTTATCGATTTTCAAAAAATTACGGTTTCTTTTGGTTTATTTTTTTTCGAAAAAAAAAACTAAACGCACGCGAAATATCGATTATATACGCGCTCGAATATGCGCGTCAAACGAATCATTCGTGACGAAAATAACACTTGCACTGCGGGTCACACGCGAGCGGCGCATTATAAATGTTCGGAATTAAAACGCTTTCGAAATCCGCGCGATTAATAACAATACATACCAATTAAAACGGTTCCTAAAACCGTTTACCGTATGACTGCGAGCGGAAAAATAGAGAATTTTTTATTATTTTTTTTTCTACTTTTTAGACCCGATCGTTGTCCCTTAGCGTTTTTTTGGGGGGTAAAAAATTGAATTGAAAATCGACAAACGCAATCAATGTGTAAAATAACCGGGATTCAAACTTGGCTTTATTGCGGCGTTCGAGTCCAGACGGACTGAAAACTTAAATATATAGAACAATTATTTTTAATGGATTTCAACAACCGAAAAAAATAGAAAGTATTTCGTTCGTCACTCGTAAGACGCATTTGTAAAAATAAACAAAAAAAACCGTGATATCGCATAAAATGTAATTTTAAAATTCTTTGATTAATACCAAGATCGTAGCCAGCAAAAATTTCGAGGGGGGGGTCTGAGAGTATAAATATGAAATAAAATAAAAATAATAAACTGATAATAGAGTATAAATCATAAAATTGTATTTTAAGAAAAAAATTCGGGGGAGGGGATTCTGAAACCTAAGCCCGCCGCCCCGGCTAACGGCCTTGATTAATACAATATTATTAATAAAATATATATATTAAATAACAATATATATATATAATAAAATTAATATATATTATAAAAATTAGTATATATATATATATGTATAAAGAACAATATTATTATTATTTGATCACGAATTGGAAATATCGTATTCGATTTGAAAAAATAAAATTAAAAAATAGCCATAATATTGTTTTTTGACGTGTACATGTCTTATAGCTGGGGTCGTTCTATAAATTTGTGCGACACCGAGAGCGTTACCATGACGTCATCAATCTACTTATCACCCGGCCAGGTCCCCCCACTTCTGTATTATCGTTGCCAGTTATATTGGAACGGCGATGGCAACGCGATCTATATACATATATATATATGTCTATAGGTACGAGGAGACGAGGACTAAGCTCAGGGGCGTATTTAGAAATTTTTTTTTGGGGGGGGGGCTGAGGCATTGAGTAAATATCATTGTTGAATTGTTTCTAAATTCTAATCCAAGACTAAATCTTAAAAATGAGACAAATTACCAAATTCTCAACATTTAAAAAAAAAAACGGAATTTATTAAAAATATTACATCCTATATGCCCCATAAGGCATAGGAATTATAGTAAAGAAAGTTCCTGAAATTTCGGAGTGGGGGGGGGCTGGAGCCCCATCAGCTCCCTCCCCCATAAATACGCCCCTGACTAAGCTATAGGTATAACTTTTTGTCACGTGTAAAAAATAAATGACATATATACGAGACATGTACGTTATACGTGTACCGATGTATCTGCGCGCAGTGTAGATATTTTTCATTTTTTTTTCTTATGCCTCCCTACAACTCGGTTTGAAGAAGGATCGGTCTGGCAACGAAATGACCCGGACGCTATGACGAAAAAAACCGGGACGTTCGCATCTCCTGTACACACGGTTTACGCGGAACGGCTATTTCATTGCGAAACAGACCGCCCGGGTTCTTTTTTTTTTCTGTTTCGCACGAGACGGAAGAGAACCAAAAAAAAACAATAAAAAAAAAAAGAATCGAATCGCCAGACCGTTTAACGCGCGGCAGCAGCAGCAGCAGCAGCAGCAGCAGAGCTAAAGCGTAGCAGTAGTAGGCGTCGATTAATCGCTGCACGCCGCCGTTTGTACGACGGTGTTATATACGGAACCGTTCTGCGCGTAGTGGCCGCCCCGCGCTGGATACGCGAGCAGCAGCACGTGCAGTACGCGTAATATTACGGTAGGGGATCGATGACGACCGCGGCGGTACAGGGCGTATATATATATATATACGTAGGGCGTAGGTCGCGGAGTGGGTGCAGGGTGGAGTGAAATCGCGCGCGCGCGCAGGCGGGCGGGCGGAGAGAGAGAGAAAATGGCAAATTAATGATAATTGCTTTAGTAGGTGATTGACCAACGTCGTCGTCGTCGTCGCGATATGTGATGCAGTGTGTGTGTACGCACGCGACGCTGGGTAATTTATTCATTTTTTTTTTTTTTTTTTCGCGCACCCTCTCTCCGCGCGTTTTATAATGTACACACTGCACGCACACTCGGCTGTACAGCGTGTCGTCCGCGGGACGGCTCTTTGTGTGTAACACTATATACGTATTATAATATGGTCCGAGGGACGCGGGCCTCGGGTTAAACACGCCGCACCGTCGTCGTCGCGGCGAGATAAACCGACACTGTTGCGGAGCAGAGGACGACGACGAAATCGAACGAAACGAAATAATAATAATAAAAAATAATATTAATAATACGCGTAACCAGCCGCGGCGCGCACCCCGTCGCTAATTGCGCGATTTTTCCCCGGCCGCCCCCGGGGCTGCGCACACCTCGTGGCCACGCGTTACGCGCGCGCGGCCGGCACGACGACGGGCAGCCGCGGGCGACCGCGCGGACACCGGAAATTTCTTCTGTTAACGCGCGCGTACGGTGTTTTCAGAGCGAATGTCGAGTCGCGTCCCGCGCGGTTGTAAAAACGGTCGAGTCGCGTCCCGGTCGTTGTATTTCAAAACGATGAATCAGCCTTTCCCGTCACACTTGATCCAGTGTCTTCGACTCGCAGTGTAATACGGTATTCACACGCGCTATAAATTATTACAATATTATCTGTGCAATATTACAGTTCTTTTTTTAAAAATATCTTTAATTCTCAAAATGTTATAGCGTTTAAAAAATACAATTTTTAAATCATTGCTGGTCCTCGTAATATGTACTACCGGTCCAAAGTTCTCGTCATGCATTTCGGTATTACGTCGAGTAATTAATTACCGGGACGCAAATGGACCATAAATTTTAATGACCGGGACGCAACTCGACCATTGGAGTCGTTAGCGATTGCTTACGGGACGCAAATGGACCACAGCCATTTTCATGAGACGCACTCGCCTTTCTTCTTCTCCCTCACCTCTATCCCAGCCGTTCGGGGTCGGCCACTTTTGTCCCGAACCTCCACGTGACCCGATCTCACATCATCTTCCACGCGCACACACCAGCAGTCCACGTATCACACTCAATCGCATTCGACCACTCCTTCTCCATCTTCTTCCTTCAACATTCATTTCCACAACCGTTCTTACCGCTTCCGAATCTTCTCGTAACACGTACAAACCTGTCTAAGTCTATTCTATCTCGTCTTCTCCTGTGCTTCTTCTCACACTTTTTTATCTTATCTTCTCTTGTCACACCGCTCTGCGTCCATCTAAGCATTCTCATCTGTACTACACTCATTCTCTGCTCTATATACAGATATACCCACTATATTATATATTGGGAGAAAACGACTAGAACGGTTCGGGCACGCGTTGAGAGCGGACGATTGTCAGCTTCTTAAAAAAGGTATTGGTCAAAAAAATAGTTTAAAAAAAAAAAGACCGCCTACAAAACCCGATGGATTGATTCACAGTGACCGCGGATTTATTAACGGTTAGACCGAAACGCGACCTTACAGACGACGTACGAAAGAGAAATGTAGATTGCAGCGTTGATCCTAAACGGACCGTTAAGCTGACGAAGAAGGAGAAATGTATGTACGTAATCTGCTCTGTACAAAATATTTCTATAAAAGTTTGGGATTCTGAAGGAAGATTTCCCTAGAGCGTTTTGCCAAAAATGCGATACTTATTAAATGAAAAACATAAAGTCTTAACTAGCGTCTATATTAAATGTTGATGATGACGCGCAAACAAGAAGAACGCAATGGTTTTAAGGCATTTGTGTAGGGAACTATTCCAATCGCGAGTCGTTCTTGCGGCGTGAACGATCTTAAGGATATTGTGAATCGCGTACCTATGTATTATCAAATATTTTTCTTATAAAGATTAAACCGATAAAATCGGTTTTTTTCCTATAAACTCGTGGGATTTTATTATTTTCGCGATCGACGACCATCCCCCCACTCCATCCACTTACATGATTTCCGAGGCCGTGTGCCCCCCTCCTGCACTGCAACGGCGGTTCGATTCGGCTTCGCGTCGAAGAATTTCACGGTTCCGCGCTTCCGGCCGCGGCGCTGACGACCACGCCAACGCGCGTAATGTAATAATAATAATAATAATATACGAACGCGCGCTCGATCATTGATCATTATCGATGCCCCATCGGGTCAACCGGCCGGCCCATTAATCACGAGAGCGTAAATGACAGCCGGCTGAAAACGGTCCCGTCACACATGCACCAGCCGGAGGAGAGAGAGAGAGAGAGATTTCTTCACCGCGCGCGCGCGCGCGCGGATAAAATATAATAATAATAATCGCAAAAATAACGGTCGCCGCCGCGGAATATAACGAGTATAAATACGGTGCGCGTTATATTAAAAGGGGTAGTGGTGGTGCCATTGTGTTATACACCGCGGTGTGTAGAAAAGAGTTATTTAGCACCGTATTTAGAGAGATCACGGGTCGTTGATCACGGTGGCGGCGGCGGCGCCCCGTTTGGAAAACTTTCGTTGCGCCGACACGAACGGGTGGCTGGCTGCGTCCGCGGTATCGCGTCGTCGGCACGTGAATTCGGCACACCCGTTCGGGAGGGAGAACGAATTAAAAAAAAATAATAATAATTAACACCTGCAGGGACGAATTGATGACAAAACGAAAATAATATATATATATTTTTTAAAATTTACTTTCGTTATGAAATGAATATAGCAAAAGGATAACGCAAAAAAAGAAAAAAAATTAAATTTGTTTAATTTTTACTACCGGTTTTGATTAAAAAAAAAACAGTCATGAGATTTCAAATACGATAGGAAAAATTTTTTAAAAAAGAACGAGAATAGATAAGAACGTATCATTATTATCGTAACGACAAAAATATTAATAATAAATAAAAGCGAAGAAACGCGAATTAAATTTTTCAAATTTCTTCGTATAAACTAAAAATATTATTTTAACTTATTTAGAAATATGTAATTTTCCGGAAACTGAAAAGGTTACATGTAAAATATTATTGTGTATGTTGAAAATTTCTAAGAATAATAATAATTATTATTATAATACTACGATTTTTTTTTTCTAAAATATTTTTAGCAATGTTTTCGAATTAGTACCGATCCGTCTAGTGGTGCGATAAGGATTTTGAAAACAGATTTGAATTCCTCGTGAATTTTACTATAGAAAGACTTTCCCGCTTTTCTCATTTTTTTTTCAAAACCTTCAAAAATTGATTATTAGCAATTTTTTTTTATTTTATTTGGTTTAATTAATATTTTAAGAATTTATGAGAAAAAAAAAATTAGAAATTATGTGGGAATGTCGATCTCAAATAGACTTCACGACGAATTCAAATCCGTTTTCAAATTTCTTATTGCACCACTATAGATGGACCGGTACGTTGGAAGTATAGGAAACGTCTATTTTCCTATGTTTCTTGCGTGTAAAATGCCCGCTTTTAATCCCCTTGAGAAAATTCTGACACGTCTGCAGATTATTATACGAGTATAGAGGACACATCGTATCGTGCAACGTTTAAAAAAGAAAAAAATTCAAATATTTAATAAAATTTTCCATGTATAAAAAGAAAATCGAAATACCCGTTATTATGAACACATTATAATAGCTAAATATGTATATTATACCTTAATAATTTATTACGTTTATATATTAAATACCTGCACTCGGTTCGAGAAAATTTCTGACTTAAAATAATATGTATATATGTCTGGAAAAAAATATCCTGTTCGCTTGTGGCGCATAAGGAATTGTATAGAGCCACTCCTGGCCCTTATTGCCACGCCGCCGCGAGCATTCAAGCCGAAAACGATGCGCCACGTTTTTGCCACGTAGTTTTTTTTTTTTATGTTTTCGGATTTGCAGTGACAGCGGTTTTTTATACATCGGAATAGCTTTACACGAACGCATTCGTGTGTGTGTATATACAGACAAACGCGGATATAAACCGCTACGATGGAATATGTGTGCAGGACGGTACAAGCATAATGTTTGGGGTAAAAGATGCGGTGATGTCATCGGCGCGGCGGTTGTGCGTTCGGCGGAGAAGAGCGTGGCGGTACGGGCGTATATGGGGAGACGCTATGCTCATGCATATTCAGCAGTCCGCAAGTCGGCCCGTCGGAATACTGCACATAGGGAAAGGGGGTATAGCTCTTTTTTTTCCCCTTCCTTTCTTTTTTTTTTTTATCTGTCGTCTTCCCTTTCACCTTGAGGGTCATATTTTGACGACCCCTAAATACGCGCGGCGTTTTCTTCCCCGGGCCGTTCGGACGATGCAGGCCGACTCGTTCGCGCTCGCCCCGATAATAACCGCAAACGCCAGCCTCCGTCACCTCGTATTACTGTTATTGATTATTAATTATTAATTATTATTATTATTATTATTATTATTATTATTATTATTATTATTATTATTATTATTATTATTATTATTGTTATTATTATTATTAATATTGCCTATTATTATTATTAATACAATTATATAATACACTGTACCGATGGTTTTATATTTATTACGTCGCGGTCGTATGGAAAAAAAATTGTTTAGTGTAAACCTGCACAGGTTGTTTAATATATTATTGTGAAATTCTCCAAAAACGCTTTATGTATAGAATTAAAAAAAAAATTAATTTTATATTATAGTTTCATATTGGTTTTACAACGATGTTTGTATCCAAAAATGCTACCGAAAGGAGTGCCCCGATCTTTACAGTCATATAGTTTGTTTCCGCGATAGCAAATCGTATCTGGTCCGTAATTTAGACAGGTCGTTTTTTGATTTTCTCAAAAGCGCGTATAAAAAAAAGAAACTAAAAACTACCGGAAAATTACATAAAAACGCGGCATAAACGCGATTTCGTCGAAATTTTTTTCTTCGTTATTCTGAAACTAACACAGTTAAGGAAACTTGAAATATACATCGAATACGTATCATTACATGTTCAAAAAATTTCTTTCAATTTTGTGATATTTATAGCGATTATAAATTTCGAGGTAATTCATAGTCATAAGTGAGGTAATTTTTGGTTTTAAGGTTTAAAAATGTAATACAACGTCACAGGTACGTTACTTCAATTATGTATATATAATAAAGAAAAATCTTGAAAACCGTTTGTCACAATTTTCCTTTCAATTTCAAATTTTTCGACAAAGTGTATATTTTATTTTTTTTATGCGGAAAATTACGTTTGTACAAAACTAATGGTCCCGTAGTCTTGACATTTTTACCGAATACGTAACACTACGCTTTATTGTCGAAAAAACATTTTTTAATTTTGGCTACCAAAGTTTATTGTAAAAAATTATATTGAAACGATGTACTTATAAAGTTAATCGTTAATTATATGTATTTTATACACACTCGTTGTATATTATTAATAATAAATAATATTACACACCGAACAGAATCGTTTGATCGAATGCATTGATAATTATAATTGCTTTCAAACATAGCGTAATAGGAAAACTCTAAAATCTTTATCCAAGTAATTCGCTTAAACGACATCGAAAACGAATTCCATATATAGAAATTTTGACAATTATTTTTTTCTATTCCGTCCTAATATATGAATGGCGGGCCGAATACGTTACCTATATAATTGTCATCGTTTTGCCGACAAAGTCCATTTAATATATTATAATATGTACTCGAGCGCGCGGTTAAAACGTGTAAAACAACTTGTAGAATTTGTTTTATTTTAAATATTTTTTTTTTTTTTTATTGTATTTATTACAATAATCCGTATACACATACGTATATATAGTTGTAACGCGAAGCTTTTAAATTAATTCGGAATATATATGCAATAGCGCTAACAAAAAGGGTTTATAGCTGGTACTTATACGCGTTCACCCCTATAAACCGCGTACGTATGTAAATGATATATTATCTATAAAAAACAAAAAAAAAAACGAACGTTGGGTTTATTTTTATTTTTTTCACATTGCACGTTTTCAATCGCCGCCTATAATATATTATATTCGGTGGTTATAATATTATATTAAATGGAATGAAAAACTCCACTCCACGTCCGTGTCGTTGCCAAGTTACGGTTTTTCGACAAATCAACGCAAACATCGAATATAATACGTACAATCGTAGTAGAACTTAAAAATAATATGTTTCTGAATTTCCTATTTAAAACCGGTAAAATATGTATAAAATAATTTTAAACACGATCATACGTTCATTATTATATTTATGTAAGAGATTATTAGTTTTTTTTTTTAAGCATTAACACTTACACTTAACACTCGTAATTAAAAAAGAAGTGTTCCCTCGTTTAAGAAAAAAGTAAAACGGAATTCGCTATGAAAGATATCTTTCAAAGGACGAAAAAAAAAATAAAAATTCGAATAATTAATAAATATATATTTTTTTTTTTCGAGCACACTTAAATATTCTCTAGAAATTATTTTTAATTTATGCGGTAATTAAGAGATGGTGTGAGCGTACTAAAAAAAAAAAAGCGCTGTACGTAATGTGTTTAAATACGTTTAAATTATATATTAATACAATAATATAGTGTTTATAGCGTCAAGTAGTTATGTAACAAAAAAAATTATAAAACAAAATAGTTACTTCTTTTTTTTGCGTGTCTTTCGTTTCATATTTTTTCTGTCTAGTGACTAGAGTTAGACTCTAGTCTTTACTATACAGTAAATAACGTACGAAATTCCGCATTAATTCTCAACATTTGACACTTAAAACCGGCCTGCGCGTATTAAATCGTAATTTACCCTGCTCCAGGCCGATTTTCTTCTCCAGACCGCCACTGAATCGCGTGCAGTGGACCGCAGTGCGGTCGACAATATCAGCCGCGCCGATAAATTATTTGCGCGTATCGTAGTCGGTGCTGATTGAGAACGGGAATAGGAAAAAACCTATTCGTTCGGTAATCGATTTCCACTCGTTTAGAAATTCGACGCGCCACTGCAACAGCCGCGTTTTCCTCGTTGTCTTCGGAAGAACTGAAGACCTGCACGGCGTATAGTATCGTCAAATATTGTGCAGCACAGCCGGTATGCAAAATTAAATTTTCAATTGCTTTTTTTAGAAACTTGACCCCCTTGAAAATTTTCGATAGGTCTGAAATAAACAAGGATCAAAACAAGCGGGGGTGGGGCAAAGTTGTGAACGGTCCGTATTGTTGAAAAATAAGCAAAAAAAAAATTCTATTTTTAAAAAAAGGCTCTAATACCGGTCCTATAAAACTTGATGGTGAACTATATATATTTATAAATATATATAGTTATAAATAAATTATAGATTTACTGAATGTCAACATTTTAGAAAACGAAATAGTTCTTACAAAAATAAAAAAAATGGTTGAAAAGACATTTAAAAAAAAAATAATAATAATTAAACAACATAAAAACTATAAAAATTATAAAAAAATTTTTTTTTTAAATCCAGGAGTGGTGAACAATTTTAAACGAAATAAATTGGGCGGATTGGAATATGCTAACTAAAAGAAGTGCAGGGATGGCATCTCCCCTTATCCCCCCCCCCAACTTTGACCACTAGAAATAAACACTGTATACCGTTCAGACGGCATTATACGCGAAAACGAACGACGCACACAATAATTATCGATTCGACTCGCGCAATCGTTCATCGTTTATATCACCGAGAGCCGTCCGTTCACTTATATCGATAACGCCATAATAATAATAATAAATAAACAAATAAATAAATATCAAGTCGCCGCGGACTGAACGGTACGTATATAGAAAAAGCCGTGTCGAGTATTTAATATGCGCGAGTCGCGTACATATAATATTTATGGCGCCACGCGTAGGGGCACGTGTAAACCGCTTCGTATATGCAGCCATACGGTATAATATTATACATTCTCTCTCTCTCTCTCTCTCTCTCTCGGTGCCACTATATATATATATATATATATATATATATATATTACTCAGCGGAACACGGTATGTACTGCGGCACATACCAACTATTACGCAGCACCGCGGATCTGTGGCTGTAGAGCAGTGCCTAAAACTCTTGTGTTTTGCTACCGCACATATAGGTACAGATTTTCTTTATTATACCTCCTCAAAAAACTACTATAAATATTAATTGAATTAAATACCTACCTACTTACACATAGAATACGTCTGATACTCTGGTGTCATACCCTTATAGAGTCAAGGTAACCGTCTTGCAGGTAACCCAACTAACATTTTGTTACTTAACAATAATAATTATGTAACGGTGAAACTACCTATATATGATTTAACCAGTGGTTAAATTTAAACGAATTTTTAACTAACACCGTGTTAGATTGTATTCAAAAATAATCGGTGAAACCGGCCCAGTGGCGGCGCTAGGGTGGGCCAGGGTGGGCCCAGGCAAAAATTCTTGGCCCCTCCTATGGCCCACCCTAAAATTTATGTAAATTATGTAAAACTCGTAATTATACGTAATTATTGTATGGGATTCAAATTAATACTAATTGGTCGTTAAAAATTATCTTTGAAATATTAAAAAAGTTGTAACATAATTGTATAGGTATTTCAATTGTAATATAATACGTTAACGTAAGTTTAAACGTATCGAAAAGTATTCGAGCATCACAAATAGACGAGTAAAAATATATTGGCCACCGTCTAAAATTGGTTGGCCTCAGCCTGGCCCAACTTCTGCAAAAGTTCTGGCGCCGCCACTGAACCGGCCCTATACGCGATCAAAAAAATATAATCTTAATAATAAATACAAGAAAAGTAAAAATACCGGGGCGGGGGAATGGAAACGTATCGCGTTACGAACGAATTGCGAGCGCGTGCAATTTATCGTCGAATTTTTTTTTTTGTAGAGTTTCGTGTGCTGGAAGAGTAAAAAACAAAAAAAAATATATGAAAAAAAAGCCTCTGCGCTTACAAAAACGTGCGTCGGAAAACGAACGAGCAACATCAGCAGCAGCAGCAGCAGCCGATGGATTTTTATATATTTTTTTTCTTTTGCGATTTTCCTCGTCGAACGTGTAACAGTGTAATAATTCCGCCGCCGCTCGTCGTCAGCCGTAATGATGACGACAATAATGCCTTTAGGGGAGGGCTGCTGCTGCTGCTGCTGCTGCTACGTGGAGTGCTACGCCGAGGTGTGCGGCGTGCAGGCGCGCGCGCGCGTGGAGGTTCGGTGCGACGCGGTGGGACTAGGTGGGTGAGTAGTGGGTGGGGGTTGATATTATTATCACGAAAGAGCCGCCCCGGGGACGCCGCCGCCATCGCGAATCGTGACGTAATCAATATAAGCGCACGGTGGCGGCGGCGGCGGCGGCGGCGGCGCATTGGACGTCTGCCGGCAGATGGAAGCACGAACTTGCAGGGCCGGTACAACACCGCTTTACAGTAAAATATAATCGCAGTCTTTTCCTTCCCCCCACCGTGTCATTTTCACACTTAATACTTTGGAATTTAAAAACGAGAAAACCTGTACGCCGCAATAATATTATGTAAATTACAAAATATAATATGTAAATTTTGTTACCTATACACGCAATTTTATATTGTACGGCGTGTTGTTTTTGTTGTTGTTGTTGTTAATTGCAGAATTAAAAGTGTTTTATATATATATATGTACGGATAGTGTACGCTGTATTGCGCACCGTATTTGTTTTGAAATTGATTTACAACAATTAAAAGAAATTACGATTGTTTATATTGTACACAGTGGCGTATTTACGTGGTTTGGGGGAGGATTCGGGTTAAATCCCCCCTCACAAGAACAAAAAAAAAAATATTTAAAATTATATATAGTTTATACTGTACGAATATTATTTGTTTTCGATTTATTATATCGTATACCACATGGCTGAACAGATAGACACGACGATATGCGAGTATAATATTATACACTTTTCAATCTGTATAAATAATCTAAGAACCACGATAATTTTCATAATTTTTAAACGGTTCACTTATCGTCTTCATTTCTTTAATTCGAATCCAATTTTTTTATATATTTATATATACCCGGCGTAAATAATTGAACACAAAGTATATGTTTACAAACGACTTCTTGTGCTAAAAATTCGGAGCGTTCAGTTTAGACGAGTTAAAAATTATATAAAAATTCAGCGTTATGAAACGTAGAAAAAATCCTCGTTTTCTGATTTCAACTGATTTCAAAGTTGGTAATAAAAACAGAAAAATAGAAACGGAATGCATGTGGCGGCTCACTGTAGTGAAAATTCGAGAATTATACAAAATACGCGTACAGCCGAGTTCAGTGACGTACATTCACCGCGGTCCGGACTAATTTCTGGAGAGGAAAAAAGACGTGTTCAACGATCAAAACGCTTCTTCGGACCGTCCGAATTCTTAACAGTGAACGAGTACATTGTGTCTTTCATTACGGTTTTAGCAATATTTTAGCCGTTCGTCCGCCACTATCTGAGCGCGTAAGCCGCGAAAACAAAATCGAGCAGCGAAACCGAAACCGAGACTGCGCGCGCGACTAAACCGATACAGTCTATACTCGTATATAGGAGTCTGCAAAAACGACAGCCACTAGTGTTCTGAGAGTGACAACGGTTTTTCTTTTTATTCACTATTATAGTAGAGAAACGCGTTGGGTTTATAAACGAAGACCCCCGCGGAACCTATAAAGGCGTCGTTTTTTTTTTTTTTGTCGTTTGCAGTTAACTGCAGGACGGCGAAGGAGAGATTCGTTTGGAAAAATCTCGGAGCTTCCCCTCTAGTGATCGACGACAATAATTATTCGAGAACGTCTTTATTGCGTAACGCGCGCATAATTTATTTGTTGTGGGCCGCCGAAATAAGCTCCGCGCCGCACGAAAATCATTCGCTCGTGACAAATCTGCAGTTGTGTAACAACATCATTCAGTCGTGTTACGCGTGCGGCCGATTTAAGTGCGAAATTTCGGTGGGCAAACGATCGCGTGAAAGTACGGCCCGGTCGATATATTATAATATAGTCCCAACGAGAATTGTCGAGAGCAGAGCGCACAATAATAATTGAAATCAATTCTTATTAATATTATGATATATTCGAACGGTTAAAGAAATAATTTTAATAGTGATTCCGAGTGTTTAAAATAATAGAAAAAAAAAAGGTTCATCCAAATCGGTCCATAAATAACGGAGTTATGAGGTAACAGACATAAAAAAATACGACCGAATAGAGAAACGCCTTCTTTTTTTTTTTTGAAGTCGATTAAAAATAATCGTATACGTTTAGACGCCGGTAAATCGTATAACGCAAATATTATAACGAGTTTTTCGAAAAAATTTTCATAGTACAATTTACAAACTCTATACGAATCGCACGAATGAAAATGTTTATTCGAAAAAATTAGTGGAGAACTAGACTCGAATATATTGTTTATGAAAATCAAACCACAAAAGCGTTTTACATCAGATTTCTATCTCTTACCGAGTTCGGCGCGTTTAGCCTACTTACTCATTTACTTATTTACTTACTTGCTTATTTACTTACTTGCTTGCTTACTTGTACTACTTATAATTATTCTCTCGGAATTCTATAATATGATGCGATTCGATGACGCGAGACCGACGTTGGCGTTCCCGCCAAAAAAAAAAAAAAAAGAGAACAGGAAATAATAATGCACGAAACAAATGTGCGTGGCGTGTAAAAATATATACCGTACGTGTTATGTGTGCAGTGTGTAAAACGGCGGCGCTAACCTGCACGGTCAGGGATGCACCGCACTCTGTGTGTGTGTGTGTGTGTGTGTACACACAGTCACCCGCGGCGGGTGGTGCACGAGCCTTATGAAAAATTCATGAATTATGCAAAACAACCGCTTCCGCGCGAGTGCAGAGAGTGAGAGAGAGAGGACCTACGGCCGCCGCCGCCGCCGCCGCCACGGCTAAACAGCCGCAAGTGGCGGCGGTACTTTTGTATAATATATAGTATACAAGTATACACTTAAATACTTTGCGCGTGCAGTACTCTGTGTATTGTGAAATCGACAGAGAGAGAGAGAAAACTTATCGACAGATCTTTATATATTTGATACGACCCGGCCACCCACTCACGATTTTTTACGATAGCGATATTTTCTTAGGCGACGACAAAGTGTGTTCTCTCGAACGGACCGTTTTAATGGCGGCGGCGCGAATCCCTGCATACCACCCAGTCAGGGCCGGTGCTAGCAATTTTTGACGCGTAGGCAAATCTAAAATCGTTTGATTTTTTTGATATTATAATATAATAATATTTGTTCGTATTATAATTCAAAATATGCCGCTCTTATATAATGCCGCCGTAGGCCTGGGCCTACGTCGCCTACGCCTCAAACCGGCCTTGCGCCTATAGTACCACACGATGCAGGACGTGTAATTCGTGCAGGACAAGTCCATCTCGAATCCGCGGTTCTTGTATAGTCTACGAAACGATGTAGTTAACATTGGATTGGATACCTCTGACTACGACAACGCAATCGGTGTGGACGTCCCGCTTTTTAGCTTAGCCTAAGTTTAACAAACCGGGGATCGGTTCCACATTATTCGAATTCAATATTACAACGATGTCCTGTTATCTTAAAGTTAACAATAAAACACGATAAATATCATGGAAAAAATTACGTTTCATCGTATCCTCCATGATTTTTATATCTTATAGAGTGCGTATTGCGTCCTCCTGTCGTCTGGGGTCATATTTTGATTGATATACGTATTCAGTTCAGTGATGTACGTACCTACTGTTTTACACGATAAAATTCAAAAATTAAACGATTAATTTCGTCGACGGTCAATTATATCAATCGTATCAATAAACGGGGTTTCGTTCGGGTATGTACCAAAATCTTCGGTCCACAGCCGAGTCTGTCGCCAAAACGAATTTCGTGAATAACATTGACTTGTCTCTGCACAAGTACCGAAATATGTGTACATATAAAATAATCGTTTAATATTTTACGATTTTAACCCGATCACGAGAAATAAACCGTTTGCTTTTTTTGTACAAATTCAAAGAAAAACTTATTTCCTTAATAGACTGTTTTTTTTTTAAACGCCTCCTGCAATTGTTTTCCAATTAAACACTGGAAGCAGTATTACTAATTTATAGTACATCCATAGCATGCATTACGCTCGTAAGTGATATAATTAATTTCTATATCCAAAAAAAAAAGTTTCTCGAAAATCGTTTATATATCGTTGAAAAATATAAAGAAAATTTATAAGATTGTATCGACAATATTATGATAGCGTTAAGCGTTTTCCCAACGTATCTGCTAGTACATTTATTCGATTTTTTTTTCTATTCTTTATACAAGTAAATAAAAACCGATACCTATACGTACGTACACAGAAGCCGGTCCTAAAACGTCATGACCAGCACCAATTTTGTATAAAAATTTAGTAAATGTATGTGATAAAAAAAAAAGTGAAATTTTACGATTTCCAATCAACTTCAATGAAAAACGGTGTTTTTTTTTGTTGAGTTATATGGCGTTTTTTCCGTTTAAAAAACACGGTTTGCGCCGCTATAATGTAAAGGTTTTCACGCCACGGGGCGATTGCGTTACAGTAAAATCACTAAATATAACGCGAGACGTTATAAAAGCGAATACCGAACACTTCGGAATAATCCTCACCGGTATGTGTGTTTTTATAAAAAAATAAAAATAAATTTCTTTTTTCAACGCATAAAAAAAAAAGCTTGTCCGAATAGACGCTGAGCGGAGGAGGTATATATACTTGTAATCGATTAGCAACGCACGCACGACGACCGCTCCCTCCCCATTTCCTCCATTTCCTCGCCAGATATATATATACATATAAGACGTCGTGGTAGGTCTCTCCTTTTCTCATCGTACACCATGCACATAGTTTGTGTGTGCGTGCAGTGTGTGTGTGCGTGCAGTGTGACATTTGCATCTTTGCTTATACGCGATCACATCCGACACGTTTGAAGCGACACCTACGCACGGCTGTGTTGTGATTGCAGACAATCCTGCGAGCGTGTACATTTTCTGTATTATAATATATATATATATATATACAGCTGCAGAGTATTTTCAGTTAATTTATTCTTATTTTACGTAACATCATCGAAACGTGAAACCGACCCGAAAACTATTTTAGTTATTTTTATAAAAATATTTTTTTCGTTTCGTTCTATATTCTCTTCGGGTCAAAACAGCGGGATTAAGATCCTCCTGCAGGAGTTCACGGTACTATTGTTTAGGCGGGACACCGTTAAAAAAAATTAAAACTTATCCCTGTTTAAAAAATGTATTATAATATTGGTGGCGTTGGCCTTATAACATACAGATTTATACTGTTAAGAAAAAAAAATTACCGTTGTTTAAATATATAGCTGGTAATATATACGCGTATTTCTCGTTAAATTTAAAGTAAAATACTAAAAATTCCGTTCGCAAAAATCAAAAATATTAATTTATATTAAAATAAATATATTTCCACGAGAAAATATATGTTTTTTTGCAGTCTTAAAATGATTTAATATTTTATTACTAATTTCAAGCTGCAGAGACGCGGCTCCTCATTGGGCTATATAATAATAATCTGCAATCGGCCCCGTGTGCCGCTATTCTATAGCACGGTGTGCCGGTGACGAATTATAAGTTTCGGGCCGCTAACTGGATATCTATTATTTAGCAATTTTTTCTTTTTTAATTATATAAATTATATAAAGTTATACAACGGGCGACGGCTTTCGTTACACGTTGGCCAATACTAGGCATTTTTTTTTTCTAACGTGAGTCGAGAAAGAAATTTTGTACGAAATCGAATTCGAATAGACGACTGAAATAGTAAAGAATTCATCACGTGTTTACTTAAACACTCGTTATCAAATTAACAAAGTGTATATAATATTATCGTTATTTTTATTTCGTTTGTTTAAACTGTGTCGATTATTATCAGTTACGCTGAGTGGAGTAAAAAAGGATGTTAAACGCCCTAAAAAAAAAAAAATTGATAAAAAAATGTTGGCCCCGGTCATCGTTGTTGTAAAATACTGGGCCGAATACCTCCAGGTCCGCCCCTGATTATAATCGCAATAATATATTAATATTCTTCGGATTCTTGTTTTTCTTTTTCTTTAATTCTTTAGCCGAGCAGCTATAAAATAAATATTATAAACAACATATAAATAATATGATAAAAACTAGCGAATAAATATTTAAAAGCGGCGTAATATCATACTTATATTACAATAATATACGACGTTTTCTGTACGTTTTTCTTGTCGTTAAGTAAAACACAAGTGTATACAGAAAATACTAATCGACTCTAGTAATAAATAGTAACAATATAATTAACCGGTCACGTTTCGATTTTTTTTTACTTCCCCCTATATATATATATATATATATATACACACACACACAATTATTATAATATGGACGCGCGTTTCAAACGAGATTTCACAGACGTGATCATTCATCGCGAGCGATTATCGTTCTTTAAACTATTATTGGTTTAGTTGTAAAACGTTTGAAAATTAATAATCTTATACGCGATACACTTGCCCGGCTGGGCTGGGGGACTTTGATGAATTCCAAAGCCACTACTGGAATTGTATTCGATTTTTTTTTATGATTTATGCTAGTCGTAACCGCCTCCTATATTTTCGTTGCGCGAGTCGCGTTTTCCAGTTTTTATTTTTACTCCTTTTTTTTTTTTTTTTACCGTCGTCGCTGTCTCTTTTCGTACCGCAACGCGCACAGAAGCACATCATAAACAACAGTTTTTAAATAATTTTTCATTTTTATTAATGACTCGGAAAAAAAAGCGCCAGACATCCGAGATTGGGTTCCACCTCCGTTCGGACCGCGGTGTAATGTCAGTAATTATACTCGCTCGTCCTGCGCAGATACTCGCGCGTATTAATAAAACCGACCGACGGTAATTAATTTCGGGCGATGGAAACGGAACGCGCACGCTCGGAGCACCACGCGTCTGCAGGCGATTTTCAACACTGTTTTCATTTATTTCTTATTTTTATTTATTCGTATGGCTTTCTATTTATGGGGGGCAAAGGTAGATCGCTTCCTCATCGTAGTGCACCCTGGGCAACGTCATTGACGGCTAAAGGTCTACCACTTTTTTCGGCTGCCAAACCCGTGATACCACGTCATCTCTTGGCAAACCGGATTTCCCACACACCATCGGGGAATCACTAGTAAACAGCCCTTTTCAGGGCTCTCAGGCTCAGGATGTGTGCTCTCAGCTTCACATCCTTCAACTATAATATTGAAGGGATCACTAAAGGTAAATCGGATTACCTATCAAGATTGAACCACACATACAAAATTGATGTTCTATTGTTACAAGAAACACATACAGCGAACGAAAGTCAATTACTAACACGTGGACTTGTAACAGGTTTAAAACTCGCAGCGGCGATACACGATCGCAGGTACGGGACTGCAACATATATAAAGAACATCACAAACTGAAAATTCAACACTATTATTGCGTCACATTCACATTTAGGGGGCTAGGTATGGCGATTGTCCGTGGCATCACGTTTTTGGGGGGCGATGAATTTTTAAAGGGTTTTATTTGAATGATATCACTAATTTTTTTTCACGGTTTGGAGAAGAAAATATATATAATCAGACAATTTTCAGTGTAGGTAGCCAATTTCGCCATAATATAGCGTAATAACTGATAAATATTATCGAATTTTAGTAACCGGCTAATAAATTGTATACCAAAAAAAAAAAATTGTATGTTTACCGGTCAATGTGACGACCATATAACTCCGGAAGTCGTTTATTTGTTGCGCACCAAAACATCAGAATCGGACAACTCATACAATATCTTAGCAACGAATTATAGGAGAAATATAATTTGTTGCACATAACTTATCCTATTTTATCGTATTATTCAATAAACCTGTTTTGTCAGAAAAAAAAACAGATTTATCTGGATAGTTGACCTAACTAATTATTAATTATGTTAATTCTTGGTTTGTTACTAAACGAAAAACGGTATTGTACTGAGCGTTTGTGTAGCGTATAAAATATATTTTAAGTGTATTTTTTTTATTTTGCATGCAGTATAGGGTGGTCAAAGGGGGCAACAAATAAATGTGTACCTAGGGCCACGAAATTCAAAATACATCACTGCCTGCAGGATCTATTTCGCTTTTGGACGTCTTGTTAACTTCAACAATGCAGTCCTAAATTAATTTATAGGTATATGCGCGGAATCCTAAAATAGAAATTTAAGGCGGGGTCTTCGCCTCCAATGTCTTAAACGATTAATATTAAGAGTAAAACTTATTGCAATTTTAATTTTTTTTAAATCTTATTTTTCGATTTCTCGAATAAAATCATAAGGAAAAACTATCGATAAACCCTTTATTTCCTCGTGATCCGGATAAAACGCGTCTTAGAAATTATAAGCGGTCACAAATTACGCATTTTATTATTATACTCGTACATTTTTAAAAAAAAATTTTTGGTGGGTACGCACATTTTTTACCACATACGTATATCCGCTGTCTCGAGTCTTTTTTTTCGATATACGTACTTTTCGAAATTTGCTCAGTGGATATGCGCCTCATACCAGCTCATATTTCCTCCACTAGATCAGTATATATTCTAATTTTTATTCTCAATTTTCGATATTCAGTTCAGCGTTTCCTGCCTGCAGTTGTAAGCGCACGTCATCGCTCGGACAATGTCCAATTTCGATATTATATCAAAGTGGAAAAATTATATACTTTGTCCTTGGTTTTATGTAAAATACACTTTTTTTTCCTTTATTATATAGTTTAAAAACGAATGATATTGATAAACCGCGGATTCGTCGCTGAATTCCGTATGTTATATTATGTACCTATCGATGAATCGTTCTTTAGAGCTTTTACCATAAGACGCTTTATTTCAATAGGCAATGATTCGTCGAAAATGAAAGAGCTGCACTCTCTTCCGTTAAGTACCACAGGTGGTTACAAATTTTTTAAAGCAGCTTCTGATATTTGACTATCAACTGTTTCATACAATTTTAATGCTTTAATAAATTGCAGATCTTGATTAGGAGCTTTGTTGGTAATACACACGTAAACCAGGATTGAACATAAAATTGAACGATAAAAACACAAATTTCACCAATTGCTTTTTCATCAGTTGCAGACATATTACACTGATGTTTAAACATAAATATTTTTAAACAGTAGATTGCTCGAGCCATCCAACGAGCTTGATGCATGGCACCTGGTGGGCGGATTTTAATTTTTTTTTTTAAATCACCACCTACAAATATGAATATTAATTCTAAAAACTCACGGTAATCGTCACGAGGATGTGTATTATCCAATTGTCTTCGTACGAAATGTAGAATATCTTCTCTAATATTTTCTATAGTACTACTACACTCTATATCTTCTAATCCATTTATAAAATTACTATCGTCAATATCACACCATTTTTTTTGAAAGTTTTTGAATAATTGAATAGCTGGACTTGACGTCACTTGCGGTAATTTAGTTTCAAAAACACTCCTTAAAACAAGTTCATAGATGTGATGTCTACAAGGAAGATAGAGTAGATCTTTACCTAATTTTTGTTCGATGAGGATGCATGCCCATTCAGTCGACCTGTATTGATGCAGTAGTGTCGAAACACATGGTTTGTACGATATCAGATAAACCCCATTCTTCTAAAGCATTACATACAGATATT